>NW_027020174.1:2884463-3008977 GCF_013076305.1 Rhopilema esculentum | reverse complement strand
GGATGTTTTGTAAACCGTCCCGCGTAGTTGTATCCGGGTCCGACGGGATAATTTTGAACCCTTCACAGGATAAGTTTGTAACCGGGTCCACGAAGTTTTGCAACTGTTCCAACGATAGTTTGATAACCCCCTTTCCCGGTGTTGGGCAACCCGGTCCCACGGGAGTTTCGGCAACCGTTGCCACGGATTAATTGTAACCCGGTCCACGGGAAGTGAACCGTCCACCGGAAGTTGCAACCGTTCCCAATACGTGGTAATGTCCACGATGTTCCTGGAACATCCGACGGAAATTGGTACCGTCCATGGACAGGTTTGGCAAACCGGCCCAAGGGATAGGTTTGGCCAACGGTTCCCACGGAAGTTTTGGTAACCCCCACGTAGTTTGCAACGTCCTACGATAGTTTGACGGGGTCCAACGGAAATTATTGAACCGGCCCACGGTAGGGTTTGTAAAACGTCACGGAGTTTGGCAAACCGGTCCAACAAATACGTTGGTAATTGTCCACGTTTTGTGAACCGAATTCGCCGGATTAAGTGGTAACCGTCCATGGACAGTTGAACGTCCCACAGATCGTTTTTACCGTCAAACGGATGTTTTTGGGCAACCGTCCACGGTAGTGGTGGAATCATGAGTACTAAAACCGTAACGGATAGTTTTCTGAACCATCCCGTTAGGTTCGGTAACGTCCCGGGTGTGTAATCCGTCCATTGGATAGTGCACCCGTCACGGATATTTGCATTCGTCCACGGGATGTTGGAAACGTCCACGGGATGGTTTGGCACCGTCCACGGATAGTTTGTAACCTCACGGATAGGTTTGCCAACGTTTTTCCGGTGTGTTTGCAAACGTCCAACGGTAAATGAACCGGCCCACGGATAGTTCTGTAACGGTCTCCAACGCGGATAAGTTTTAGAACCGGGTCCCCACCAATAGGTGGCGGTCCACGGATTTTCTTGACCAATTCCCGGATGTGGTAACCGGTCCATGGAAGAGTTTTGGCAAACCGTCCCGGATAGTGGTAACCGTTCCAAAGGATAGTTTGTAACCCATTCCCACGGATAAGTTTTGCAACGACCAGGGTTTTGCAACGTCCTAACGGATAGTTGGAACCGGTACCACGAGTTAGTTTGTACACCGTTCCACGGATGGTTCCGGTAACCGTTTCCCAACGCATAGCTTTCTAACCCCTCACGGATAGTTGTACGGTCCACGGGAAGTGAGAACTGTCCACCGATAGTTTGGGCAACCGGTTCCACCCGATAGTTGGCAACCGTCACACGATGTTTTGCAACATGCAACAGAATGGATAGTTCGCAAACCGAGTTCTCCACGGATTAGTTGGGAACCGTCCTCGGGATAGTCTGCTGAACCCTCCACGGATAGTTTGTCAGACCGTTTCCCACGGATAGTGTGACCATCTCACGGGATAGGTTTGGCCCAACCGTCTTACGGATGTTTTGTTAACGTGCACGGCTAGTTTGACGCCACAGATTCGTTGTAACCGTCAAACGGTAGTTTGCTGACCGTCCACGGATAGTGTGTTGGAACGCGTACACGGGATAAGGTTCTGAAACCCATCCAATGATAGGGTAACCGGGTCCACGGTAGTTCTGTAACCGTTTCACTGGATAGTTTGCAGGGTCCCGTGTCGAATTTTGGTCAATTCGGGTCCCCCACGGATGTTTGGGAAACCGGGTTACGGATGTTTGCAACCGTCCACGATAGTTTTTGTAACGCCCTCCACCCCGGGGGATAGTTTTGCGCAACCGTCCACGGATCAAGTTTGGGCAACCCGGTCCACGGTACAAAAATTGTAAACCGCCCCACGGGATTATGTTTTGTAACCGGTCAGGATAGTTTGGCACCGTCCACAATCGTGGTAACTTGTCCCACGGGATACGGTTCTGGGACAATCACGGTGTGATGGTAAACCGGGGTCCCTGGGGACACGTTTGCACCGGTCCACGGATAGTTAGGTAACGTCCCGGAAGGTTTGAAAACCATCCACGAGATAGTTCTTGCAAAACGACCACGTATCAGTTTGCACCGGGGTTTCCCAGACGGATAGTTTTGCAAACCCGGGTCCCCCACGGATAGTTCTCCCGTAACCGGTCTACGGATAGTGGTAACCGTCCACGGTAGTTTCTTGACCTTCACGGGTAGTTTGAACGTCACGAAACAGGATAATTTTGCACATGTCCACGGATAGTATTTGCAAACCGGGACTCCAACGAGATAGTTTAAATAAAAAACACAGTCACACACGCAGATAAGTTAAAATAAAAGACCAATCAAACAAAAGATGTTTGCCCAAACCCGGGGTCACGGTAGTTGGTTAACCCGTGCCTCGGGATAGTTCTGATAACCTTCCACGGGATAGTTTTGTAACCGTCCCCAGATATTTTGGGCAGCACTGGGGTCCAACGGCAGTTTGCATGCGGGTCCCTGGACATTTGCAACCGTCCCGGGATAGTTGTAAACCGTACCACGGGATAGGTTTTTGCAACAACCGGTACCCCCGGATAGTTGGCCATTTGCGAGATAGTTTGTACAGTGTTTTTACTGTCATTAAATTCATCGTGACTTAATTGCGACACATATATCAAGCCTAAACTCTATATCACAATCTCCTGCAGTCTTTTTTAACTATCCGTTTTGACTTTAATCTTACTTTCGCCTTTCACCTTTTTAGTCCTCTAGCCCAGGAAGAAGTGGCTTCAGCATGATGTCTATACCCTCCCCTAGAGAACCACCTTTGTCAGAGAATTTTGAAACATTTGCTACTTTATTAGAATTTATGAATTATTCAGCCCCCTCCCTAGAGCGACATGCCCACTGTTCCACTTCTTTAGCCATGAAATCTGTTATAGTCGAAGCTGCTCTCTGCTCACAAAAGAAGGTGGCATATCACGGTAGACTGCTACTACTGATGTCTATAAATCAATCTCAAATCTTTTCATTTCATTTTTGTTTGGACGGATCGATGCGTTTTTCGCTTGAAGGCAAATCGCGTCAGCATTTACGAGAAAAAACATTTTTACGCTTTGTTGCTGGCTTGTACCTCTAGCACATAGAAATGAGATGTGGTATTCCATTTTGTAGTCTGTGGACAGGGCCTTGGCATCGAGCATGGCTGTGCGCTTCCTTCAGGCTTTGCAATGGCATCATCGTCTCAATCCTCTGGACAAGAAGCGGTATCAGGTCGTTTAAACAATCCATCTGCCGCTTGGTGTGCCTCGGGAACCACTAACCAGTTTCTGCAAGTAGATTTTGGGAAAATCGTGACTGTCAGTGGAATTGCAACTCAAGGTAGCCCAAGCGCAGCATCTTGGGCCAAAGATTTTTATGTTGACTATGGCACAACACTCAGCTCTCTTGTCACCTACCAAGAAAATACTGGGAATAAGGTGAGTTAAAACATGATCAAGTTTCGGAGACCTTTCTATTATGGCTTTGATTTGCTTTTGTTAGCACTGAGGAAATATTAACTTTACTAGTACTCCTAGCAGCACTTGAAACATGCTTGAGCATTCGTAGAAACATAGTGTGGAAATTGAAAGCAATTGCAAATTTACCCAACGTCGAGGATTAGGAATTAGTTGTTAGCATCATTGCCCTTTATCTTCATTAGCCCCGAAAGATAGTGTTGGTCAGAACTGAATGCGATCATGTCTTCATACTTTCTACCAACTCTTTTTTAGCTTTTCATTGGAAACTCTGATCAGAACACGATTGTTGTGAACTGGTTCCGTGTGCGGCTGCAAACGAGATACGTGAAAATAAAACCAAACACGTACAATTCAGGTGTCTGTATGCGAATTGAGATTCTTGGCTGCAACTTAGGTAACAACTCATCCTTACATTTCTACGAGTGATTCCTGCTGATGATAAAATACTGTGCATGTCTCTAACATGAAAAAGTCTCTTTTCAGGAAATGCTGACAAGTATTTTTATAATTTCATCAAAAATAATAATGTTTTTCATGGACTTACATAAATGATATACACTTTGGCTAGAAATAAAAACTGTTTGGACGGGATAAATGCTCAAAGTTTTGGTTTTTTCTTAGCAATTTTTATGATAACCTTTTTCTAGTATTTGGTTTTAGTTCATGTAGTTACTTTTTGGCGCGTTCTCATTTTATCTACAACCAAAAAAACGCAATATCTTATCTCAATGTATGAAGCTTGAAGATTAGTGAATCCGATCTAATAACGATGTTGATAGGGCATCGCCAACAATCCCCTTACAAAACCTGCGCATTTTCTGTGGGACACCAGATACTAATGATACTCATTATCCATTTACTTAACCTTCAGATTCCGTATATGAATTCGGTGCTGAAAACAGAGCTTTGCCAGACAACAGATTCTCTGCTTATGCGACTACAGATTTTCTCAACAATGGTAGATACAAGGCAAAGGATGGTCGCTTGAACAATGACAGACCCTGGGGATGCAGCAAAAATGAAAGATCGTTTCTCTGGTTTAAAGTTGATTTAGGCCGAGTTATGCTGGTAACTGCAATTGCTACACAGGGTGACAGAACGTACGGCCCAAACTATTTCCCTGACTTCAAATTGCAGTATACTCGGGGTTCAAGAAATATCACGATCAAAGAAGAATCTAGCTCAACAGAAAAAGTAAGCTTTCTCTTTGCTTTGCTTTGGTGTTATGATACAAACAATGAAATGAAATCTTGGTATGACCAGTAAATCACCGTCATGACATGCTCAGTAATAATGCGATTCTATTGTTTGTATATCTCCTTTGCATTTGCTTTTATAATCATCATAACTTGTCATCTTGAAGGTTTTCATTGGAAACACAAACAATGCTGGTGTCAAGTTCAACCTGTTTGAGAAGCCAGTATCAGCAAGATACATTCAATTCATTAAAAACAGCCCTGTATTATGGGATAATACGTTGACTCTTGAGGTTTACGGCCGACCTCCAAGTGAGTATTCAATCTTTAGCATTCTACGCACAGTTATTTATGCTGAATATGAGTGTTGATTTGTGCATAAAAGTTATTTGAAAATGCAACAGAACATGTTCAGCTTGGGCTACAGTTGAGTTTTGGCGAATTGTTGGGATAAACAAAACAGATGCATAATACAACTGCGTCGTTGGTTTTCATGCTCTCGTTTGTGTTGTGAGCAGCTAAATCCAATAACATTAAGAGGGTAGTTTCAAGCAACATCAAGATGGCAGCGTTTTCAATTTTGTTATAGGCTAGAAATACACAAATCCAACTTACAACTTGTTTTGAAAAAAATCTTTGTACATAATTTGTGACTTTAGATCCGAATTAAGGATTACAATTTTATTCAAGAAAGTTTAGAAAGTTCTAAACATAAAATGTTTTAGAAGAGAGTTTTATAATAGGACGTTTCCATGACGCTAGCACTCGTGATATTGAATTATTTTAGAATGACATTCAGTCAAACTTTATAAGAGATTTGACGGCGACAAGCAACTGACTGAGTGAAAATTTTCATCCGGAACATTTTCAACGGTCAAATCTCTCAAAATTTCCCAAACTTTAAATCGGCGTCAACTCGATAATATTCAAGTTTCAGCATTTTCCGAATAGATTAATCAATTTATTGTTTTAAGCTAAATTGAGGATGATTTTGTCTGTAATGTTGTATAAGAACTAATACAGATGGGACTGCACCAATGGAATTAGAGGGGACTAACAGCTGCCCATTGGCTCAATTTCTTCTATATGTCTAATTTAATACTTGCTTGATCATCGCATTGCGCGTGAAACTCGAAATGGCACCTTAAGCCTAATTTCATCAGAGAAATTTTTGACTGCACGCTCGAAACGTTCAATCCCTAGATTTCATTGGCTGAGCTCTTGCGTGAGCGCCTGGGAGTAGGAGCGAGACCTACTCTCGAACGCGCGCGAGCGAACATGCAACTGATCGCAGCGACCGTGATCATTCACAATGTACGCATGCATAGGTTTGAGCGCTTCGAGCGCGCGCTCAAAAATGTCTCTGAAGAGATTAGGCTCTAGAACCGCCCTGTTCTACAAACAAAGGCGTCTTTGTGTAAACATTTGCTTTTGATGCACCCGTTAAATCTCTTTAAAGACCCACTGTCAACCAACAAAGAAGCCTCTAAAATTTACAGGGTCTTCTCTTGTTTATAAACATCGCGCCTGCTCAATTTCACGAATTTCTTTGTCAGAAAATATAATTTGCGCAGTTACACAAGGAAGGTAAACACAGGAAACGAAGCTGCTGATGTCGGTTAGGGTGCCGTTTTGTAAAATGCATGCCAACGAATGGAAAGTTGCTAATTCCGCCACATCAGATTCGACTGAGAGAAACAAAATATTGCCATTTGCAAAGTTTGAAAACAATTTGCATGATGAAAGCTATGGGGATACGTCAAACTTTTTTTGTTATTGGACATTTCATATGCAAATTGCATGGAATTTGAAATTAATTTGAGAATGACAGCACTAAGTATCACGCAACTATGCATTCTTTATTTTCTGACACATTAAATCGAGAAATTGGGCAGGCGCAATGTTGAGAAACAAGAGAAGACCCTGTAAAATATAGAGGCTTTTGTTGGGTGACATTGGGTTTTTGAATGTCTTTTAATGTAAATATCATCATTTTCTAATTCCGAGTTCCCAGCAACAAAATCGTTAGATAAACAAAATGTATTAATTTGGTTCATGAATCAAGAAACAGATGTACTGCGTAAATAGCTTGGAGAGGTACATCAGTCATGCGCTTACAAATGAAATTGCAGTTTGAACTAAGAATGATGTGTCAAAGTAAAATGTCTGGTTATCTTTGCCTTGAATTTGGTATAATCCTTGGTATATCTATATGAATTATTGCCCGCAACTCGCGTGCGATAGCGCGCGAGTGAAGGGCTTATAGTCTGCCCCGCGTATAAGTAGCATATGGAAGCTTCAGTTCATGTTGTCAGCACTTTGTCAGCAGATTTTGTCACTTTTCTGCTGCCATGACAACTGTCAATCAATTTCATTGTCAATCAATCGGCTTTGTCGAGGAGGTCGTTAACCGCCACCTCTTTGTGCGGAAGGGAATTATCTTCGGAGCGTTGCTCTGCCAAGAATCTGTTAAAGGCCTTCGATTTTTTTGGCACGAAAACGGTGCTGCATCACAGCTCGGTTCTCCGCAATGGATGGAAGTTTTGATTCGAAGTTTTGGGAGTCAAAACCAGTCGAATGCCACACCTTTCTCCCAAAAACTCGAGACCGTACGAGCAAAAGTTATGATTGTCATGATTATCGCCTGTACATCGCTGTACGAACCCTTTATCGCAATCGATTTTAGCTGTACCCGTTCTATCACGTATTAATTTTCATACGTCTTTGTTTACTTCACGAAAACGAAAAATAAATGTCAAACCCTCGAAAAACTTCATGATTTTCAAAAGGGCGTTGGACTTGAATCAAAGGCAAACTGAAAACCAAAAATTCTTGATAAAAAGAATAGTTAAGCATCAACTAGAGCAGCTGTTTTTATAAAATTGTGAAAACCCAAGATGGTGTCTTCTTCGAATATCCTGACCTAAATTTTCAAAACAATCATTATCAAGGAACAAATTGTTTGCGGGCAGTACTAGCAAGAGCTATTTCTAGTTTTAAGTAATACTGTATTATCTTTGTCATATTCCTCTTTTTTCTTTCCCATCTTAATCTTTTTATCTCAATTAAATGTATTTTTCCTGTTTTTAAGGTATGTAATGTGATGTAATTTAAATGTATTGTATATATGCATATTTAAAAACAGTATCAACAAGGCATTGCTTTTATAATTAATGAATTCGATGAAAGGTGGCAAAAATAATGGTGCTGGGCCTGTATTCTCATTTTTAAAAAACAAACTTGACTTTGATATTGGACTTTTGCAATGAAATAGATCTTCTTTATGGATCGACTTGAATTTCGCCATTAATCAAGCAATTCTAATTTGGAGGGACTTGATTCAAGCGAGGATGTCTGCAATTATTTAGTTCTACTGCTTATTAACTTTACTGTTTTTGCAGCAGTGAAGACTTCCCTAAGTCATTGCCCTTTTAAACCTCGAACAAATTGATGCTTGCAATACCTGCCATAGGATATTTGAATTTGGCCACTGATTCATTGAAAATCAATTTTTGTTGCAGTTTGCAGTTCCAGTTTTGGCATGGAAGCTGGGGAGCCAAACACGAATAACCCGACCGTGAGTGCTTCAAGTGGAACTATACCTGATAAGCGAAGCAAACTAAACACTCCTAACTCATGGTGTGCAACGACATCTGATACGAACCAGTTCTTTCAATATGATTTTGGCATGGCAAAGGTGATTAGTGGATTTGCAATGCAAGGAGATCCATTATTGGAAAAATGGATTGAAACTTTCAAAGTTCAATATGGGAATGACGTGTCATCCCTGTCGACCTACCAGGAAGGGGGGAGCGATAAGGTATCATTTTAAGCGCAATTTATATATCCTAACATTTTCCTGCAAATTATTCCCATTTTATATGAAGAAGTTCTTTGACGGTATATGAAAATCTCTAATCTGTTTCATTTTCCAGACTTTCACTGGTTGCAAATCACGTGAGGGGATTGTTTATCATTGGTTCTCATCCAGTTTGAAAATACGGTATCTAAGAATAGTTCCGTTGACCTGGAAAACTGCGATTTGTTTGCGGATGAATGCCTATGGTTGCCCAGATTCAGGTATTGTAAAATAACCTTATTTGTCTCGTCTGTTGTGCTCATTTTAGGTTGTCTGTTGTGGCTCAGATTACATGTTCGATTTCGAAGAATGTTTATGAAAGACAAAGATCTTTGTCTTTGACAAGAGCACACGGCAGATTTCTGTCTTTGGATTGCAAAAGACCAAAATCTTTGTCTCTTAAAGACAAACGTCTGCCGTGTGCGCTGGGCTTAAGATGATTTAATTCAACTAATGACCAAAGCTGTGATGACTCATTGCCTCATTGATGACGTCACAAAGTTTCACACGTATAAGAGTTTCATAGTGATGACGTCACACAATTATTTTTTTAAATTGTTTGAGTCTGAACCATGGAACAAGGAAAATCATAATTGAATACTTATACGAATATATGTATTATAGAAAACAAATTTTGGCGATCCTATATTTTTGTAAAGACTTATTCCCCAAAATCTAAGTAAAGACATAGATTTAAGTGTAGGGTTAGGGTGCTTGCCTCCCTGAAAATTCTCATTGCCCTACGCTAAGATGGGATGCGGTAATTCTTTAAATCATCGTGTCTGCTCTGAACGTCTGTCTTATCAATGTTTGAAAAATGCATGAGGCGATTGAAATCGGATATTTTAAAAAAAAGACAACACTTGCAAATGAAAATAATGTCTTGTCAATGTTTGAGAAATGCATGAGGCGATTGAAATCGGATATTTCAAAAAAGGAGACAACACTTGCAAATGAAAATAATGTTCCGGAGTGATAACGCCGCAAAAATATTACTATTACTGTATCATTACCTTTTTTCAGAATTGCTCATTTTGTCCATATAGCTCAAAAGGCATTATGAAATACCTCTAATTGTGCAAAACCAGTTTAATTGACATACATAAGCACAGGCTACTGCCCATCAAATCACTGTGATCCCTTCTTGTTTGTTCTAAATTATATAAACCAGACCGAGGCTACGTTCACACTGCTCCGTATTCGTTTCGCTTCGTTTTTTTGATAAAAACGCTGTCCGTTCACACTGATACCTTTTCAAATGAATACACTTTGAAAACCGTTAGTGTTCACACAGCTCCAACATAACGCTCTTGGTAGCCTCATTTTCGAGCAGAGGCTTCCACGAATCCACATCGAAGTAATGCCAGAATAGATGAAATTAAATCGTGAAAAATATTTCTTTACAGCCATTCGTCCATTTTGAGTTTTCTTTTTAGAAATGTTTGACATTTGGTGTGCCAGAAAGCACATATGTTGTTTCCGTTGTAAACGTATTCAAATGTCTCCGAGTGTATTCAATACGTGCTCTGTATTCAAAAGTTTCCGTATTCATTTTCGTTTAAAAATGACTCCATTTTCAAAGTGGAGCACAAGAAAAAACAGACTAATTTTCATTTAAAAACGGACCAGTGTGAACGGGCCCCAAGAAAGCAGTAGTCCTTAATTTTACAGTTCTTTTACTCGCCACATCTAATTTGCAACAGATCAACTAGTTTTACACTGTTAGAGCTGTTTCTTGTTTTGCCTTTAGGCTATTTTTTCAAAATTCAAAAATTTTGGAAACAGATTTTTGATTAAATCATAATAACACAGATTTGTGACGGATTTATTTGCTTTTCATGTCAACGCAACTTTTTGTAATTAATATGGGGCCGTTTCATAAATATGGTCTAAATTAAGAAACGCTCGAATCATATTTTTGTGACGTATTACCCGGCAGAAGTACTTTGCTAATTAAGAACGCTGTATGTGAACTCAAGCTATTCAAGAATCTCAGTATTTTGTTGAGCAAGGAATGCAAAGGACAGGAAATTTTTTGAAGTGCCTGACCATGTTTTTTCTTTTGATATTATCAGTATTTTCATTGCATTGTTAGAATTTCAAACAAAAGTGTGGTACGTGTGACTTCATGATATTCAAATATAAATACAAATAGAGTACATGAGAATATATACACAAATGAGGAGGCTCTTTCCACATCCACACGGCTGCATAAAACATGATTGTGCTCGAGAACAATCATTATTGATAAAACTTTGCAAGACAAAATAAAAGGAGTCAAAGTTTCATATTTTGCTCACCAATGCTTACCTACCAATAGAACTCGAGTAAAAGAACTCGAGAACAACCATTTTTGATCAAACCTTGCAAGACAAAATTAAACGAGTCAAACTTTCATATATTGCTCACCAATACTTAACTACCAATCTTGGAACTTTGCGAGTATAAAATTTGCCAGTCAGTGAAATATCGGTGTGGCTTTTTTATTGTGGAGGCTAGCAATTCCTGGAGCTCGGGCCTATGTTCAAGAGTTTGGGCCTAAGTTCGAAAGCTCAATAAAAAGTGCATACTGTGGGGCCCAAATTCGTTTTAACTAGTCTTGTTTATTATATCGATCATTTTAGTTTTGAGGTAATTGATTTATCTCAGATAAAAACTTTGTCTTATCTTTTTTTTCTTCACAGAATGCCGGGATACTGTTGGAATTCAATCTTCAAGCTCAATTTCCGATGCCTCGATGACATCATCAACATCTGCTAATGGAAATGGAGCCCACAAAGGGAGGTTTAACGTAGAATCTGTTTGGGAAGCTTGCCAGTTCGGTTCATGTTCCCCGAAGGAGTCAACTGGAGCCAAACCATGGATTCAAGCTTGTTTAACAACTGTACAGACAATCAGTTCGATTGTGATTCAGGGTCAGGGCAATGTTGATAACTTGGCAAAAGCGACAGAATTCTCGCTAAAGTATTCTACCAACCCTTCTGGAACATACTTCGAATACAAGCACAACAATTTATTACAGGTGAGTTTAATTTTTTTATTACACAATTGTTTAATTCATAAACTTCATCTTTATTTTTTTTAACATTAAATTACTAAATCCTAGTATATTCTCAGCATGTCTTATAAAGAAATTTATCTAATGCTCTCTAAATTTTATTTATTTAATCTCTAAATTTATTTAATTTCCAAATTTATCTAATGCTCTCTAACGTTAAATTCTTTTCTTAATTTAATGTTGTGACTTTATGATTGAACTTCCTTTCAGTATCGATGGAATGAAATAAGATAATTTACTCACTAACTGTGATTTTGCTATTTATTCTTAGAAATTCGCAGGTGCCGATGGTCGTTACTCGTCATCACAGATAGATCTACCACATACAATAATAGCCCGTTGTATTCGCTTGCAAGTCGAAACTCAGTCTCCCACTAATCAGAATGTTGGACTGCGTTGGGAGATTCTTGGCTGTGCCTCAGGTATATAAACTGTCTATTGAAGAAAATATCTTAGCTTATATTTAAAACTGTTACGAATAACGAGTTCAAAAGGTTTGCACTTTATGAGTTTTCACTACATATAAAGAGCTATGTCAAGATTTTAATAGTAGCATTTTAAAAGGTGTGGAACCTGAGGGTGGGAGAATTCGATATTTCTTGGAAATTGACCTAGGTAGAAGAAATTGAAAGCTGTTCAAGCAAGTGACTCGGAAAATTATTCAGGCTTGCCTCCTTATCAAAACATCTTAATCTCCTTATTCATCAACTCTGTAACATGCCAACCCTTCTGAATCATAAAAATTGCAAAAACAATCTTGATTGAAGAGTTCACACATTTAATTCGTGTTTGGACTGCTAGGCTACCGTGGAACCTTCTTGTGCTTAAAAACAACACGAATTATTAGCACGGTCCATAGGCTTCAGGTACCTATGTTCAGTGGCGAACACCTTGGGGGCAAGTAGGGGCGGTTGCCCCCCCCCCCCCCAATGCTTTGGAGGACAATGGTCTTTTGCTCTTAAGCAATAGAAAATGTGACGTCATCTTATTAAAACAATAGGCTTGCCCCCCAATATTTGACAAAGTGTCCGCCCCTGCCTTTGTCGGTGCTATTTTTAAGAATTGATGCTTTTTAAGAAGGGTGTAAGTGATGCATTTTTGTATCAGGTCTATATTTGGAATCGTAGAACCACGTTGCTGGAATCATTTGGAACTGTTTTCCAAAAAAACATTGTAAATATCTGGGTATGGCTCCCTGGTATCAGGGTACAGTGACATTAAAACTATAGTTTTCAATTAAATATTATCAGATTTAATGATCGTAAATACTGCATGGTTAACGCAAAGCTATTGAATTTAAGTTGCCGAAGTGTCTTCGACCTCCATTGCGCCGTCAAGCCCGTCGCTTGCAAGAAATGGCGAAGTAACATTGACATGCACGGTAGTAGCGCAGCCTGGCGTTGATGCAGCTTGGAAAAACGGAAGCAACACTTTGACATCCACTGGCATTTATCAAGTTGGAAACGATACCGTAACAAATGAAAATATAAATGGAGAAACGACCAAAACTTTGAAGATCACTGCCACACCAAACAATGTTATTAACTCATTTGCAACTTGCACTGTCACCGATTTTGCGCAGGGGTTTGTTCAATGTCAACAAACCTTTGGATGTTCAGCAATGTATCCTGGGATATCGAGCACTTCGAAGAGTGGCACAGTGGAAGTTACTGTAACCGGACTCTTGGGTAGGTAGGGCCTAAATATCAGAACAGTCGTTCAAATTCCTCTTTGAAATTGCCATTTTTCAAATGTCTAATATTTAGGTAAGTGGGCAGGTGACAAAGCTAAAATGGCAACATGGAACAATGAGCAGAAAGAGCTCAAGTATAGAAATTTTATGAACCTTACCTTAACTAGTGCCCAGCGATTTACATAGGTAGCATTGATAGGTTATTTTGTTATTGGTATTTTTATTTCATTACATTAAACCTTTTTTGATTTTGCAGCTAAACCCTCGACACCAAGCGGCATGGTAACAAGCTCACTTACCAATACAACTGCATCAGTAACATGGAATGCTTCAGTCTCGGATTTTCCTACTGAAAGCTACAATGTAGTTCTTAAGAAAAAGTCTGATGGCTCAACACACGAAACACAGAATAACTTGAAGACCACAACAGCATCGTTTACTGGCCTAAGTGTATACACCGACTACACCATCGAGGTTTCTGCAAAATCATCGCCTCACAATATAAATTCAGAAACGGGAACCTTTGACTTTAAAACAGACGAAGGAGGTAATACCCCATGTCCCCCCAAAAGAAGCACGAGTCCCCCAAACAATTTTAATATTCTTTCTTTCCAATGAAGAATTCATTTTGTTCCTATTGTTTTCAGACAATGCTGTCTCCAATTATTTTTTCCTTCCTACCTTGCAGATATATTTTACTAATATTCTGTGTTTTTTGCCGTCTAATATTCTTGTTCGCTTCGATTTTAACCTTGCTTATCTCCATTTTAGTTTCATCGTCCCCGTCAGCTGTTTCGTCAGCGGCGCTATCTTCGACCAGCATCCAAGTCTCCTGGTCGCAGCCTTCGTCTCTTAACGGTGTTCTTCACGATTACAAAGTCAGATACAAGATGACATCCGCAGCTGATTTCACAACTCCGGTCAGTGCTGGAAGCAACTTAACGAAGACCATATCATCTTTGAAGCCCTTTGAAGACTACCAGGCTCAGGTATTTTTAGATACAATATACTTCAGCTGAATTACAACTCTTATTCTTATCATTGAAGCAGTTTGGGTCTAATCCTGGCGTTAAGATTATGCTCTGCGATTCACCGACTTTTTTTGGGTCGATTGGCCGAAACGAACAACATTGCACGTACGTTTAATGATTTCGCTCTCGGGGAAAGGAGGGTGGTGGCCATGCAGCCAGATTTGCGAACGGGTAATTCCACACCAACTCATTTAGTCTAAGAAACCAAACCCTCTCGGATCGTTTTGTTTATTTTGTCCACATAATGAAATCACCAAGGTTAGAGAATATCTGAACTTTCAGTTCAATTGCTCTTACCAATCAAAAGTTATAGGGACGTGTTTTGTATCTTTTTATAATGAGAAATGGGTGTGGTCTTCCAATTTGGGCATATACCACAATTTTTTGTCCTTTGTGAAATCCAAACGGAACGCATGTTTGAGATAAAATTTGCCTGTTTTGTGAATTTTCAAGTGTATATAGGCATAGAAGGTAAAAACCAATTTGTGAACAAAAATTTAAAATCCAAATGTTTATTCCAGGCTTTTTTATGGAGGAAAGGTTAAACTTCGAGGAAACTCTAAAAAAGGCAGTCAAAAATTTGGCTGTGTAGGTCTTTTTAAGACAATGGCCATGACTAAAACAGTTCGTTGACGGATCCTGCTTTCAAAGTTAGTAAGAGGTAGCTGCATGTGACCAGTCTCGTGATAACTTCGTGTTATCAGTCTCACCATGTGATCAGCCTCACCATGCGATTAGCCTTATCATGTGTTCAGTCTCGCCATTTGATCAGTTTTACCATTTGATCAGTCTCATCGTGTGTTCAGTCTCATCATGTGATCAGTCTCAACATATGGTGAGTCTTACCATGTGGTCAGTCTCACCATGAATCTAGTCTCACCATTTGTTCAGTCTCACAATGTTTTCAGTCTCACAATGTTTTCAGTCTCACCATTTGAACAGTCTCACCATGTGTTTAGTCTCACAATTTGATCAGTCTCGCCATGAATTCAGTCTCACCGTGTGTTTAGTCTCACAATTTGATCAGTCTCGCCATGAATTCAGTCTCACCGTGTGTTTAGTCTCACAATTTGATCAGTCTCGCCATGAATCCAGTCTCACCATGTGATCAGGCTCACCATGTCCTCAGTCTCACCATGAAGTCAATCTCACCATGTGATCAGTCTCACCCGCCGTTAAGTCTCACCGTGTGATCAGTCTCACCATGTGTTCAGTCTCACCATGAGCTCAGTCTCACCAAGTGTTCGGTCTCACCATATGATCAGTCTACCCATATGATCAGTCTCATCATGTTTTCAGTCTACCCATATGATTCGAATTCTACTGTTTAATATACAGCTGCTCCCCTCACCGCCCCCCCCCCCCACCAAGGTAGTGTTCAGTCATATATCAAACTGCCTTTCATGTCTTTCCAAACTGTTACTAAGCATGTGTTTTTATCTATGATTACTTTCTTATAGGTCTTGGCAACTACCAAAGGTGGGACTATTTTAGGAATCTGGAGCTCAGCTGCAACTGCCAAAACGCACGAAGGGAGTATGTGGCATTTGATATGATGTTTCTTAAATATTTGATGACTTAGATAGAAATGATTGGCATGATTCATTTCATGTGTTCGTGATTATAAGCTTTGCGTAAATATATTTTTGCACCCATTACTTAATGTTTAAGGACTTTCAGGCATATGTTTTTGCCTTCTGAGCTTTTTCTAAAGCCAGTTTTCATAAGTTGGCACTTTCGAATTAGAAAACGAGAAGTAGTGCAGCAATTGAAAACCAGAGCAGCTTTGATTGCTACGCTGGCCACTGTGATGCTTCTCTTGCCCAGAGGTCTTCGCAACCACATCTATTGTTTGCTGAGGTGCATACTAGCACATTTTAAGCCACGGATGTCTTGATAAAGCAAATTTCGACCTAGTTTGGCCATTTTTTGTTGAAGATGCTTGTCTTTTTGCATATTGCAGCATATTACATTCAGCATATTTTGATTATCGATTAATTTCTGGTCATATTTGAGCTCTGCTAGCCATCAAGTCCGATGCCTCTCCTTCTTTGCTCGTGTTGCAGATATTGACAAAGCAAATGCACTGGGGGTATTGGGCGTATGCCATAGCAATCTATGCTGAAAGACATTTTTCATTGAAACCGAACGAAGAAATTTTGTTTACAGGAATTTAACTGAGCTAGTATTTGGCAGAGTCCAGAAAAGTTGTTAACCTTCCTCCAGACAAAACCATCCCAGAAGGCCAACCTTCCTCACAAACAATAGAGATTGGGCGTGGCTTGGGTGTGTCATAGGAGCTTCTATTGTTTTTCGTGGACCTTCCTCCTGTCAGTGGCCGTGCGACCGTAATGTTTTCCTGACTCTGGTATTTGGTAGGGAAAAGAATCGCATCGCATCAAGAAGATGCTTTTGTTTTATTGTTGCTAAAAACATTTTTTCAGTGGAAGCGCCCTTTTTTCCAATGTTGTAGCTCCTTTTTCACATTGTCCCCCCTCTGATAACTTGCACGTTGAATTTTTTCTTTCTTCACTTCTGTGCTTGTATTCAATAGGACCAACGCAACCACAAGATCTGAAGTTTGCCAACATTCAATCGACTTCAGCACTAGTCAATTTCACCAAACCGGCGGAAGAAAACGGCATTGTTACAAACTATACGGTATGTTGTTCTCATGTTTATATCTAACCAAGTGGCCATTTTCAGTTGCCTGGTGATTTTATCAAGCTCCTCTGGACCTAGGTACACACGGATACTTGCCTCGGGAAAAAATTGCAGCCTTCGATCAGTATTAGAAAAGAGCAGTGATTGCCTATACCTTGTGTTAGTCAAAGGGGTGGAAGAACCAGTCTTTTTCCTTAATGGTCCTATTTACCTGGAAATAAGATGCAAATCTAAAAAAGCACAAAAATACTGGTATATGATCGCGTGAAATTTTGAAAAGGATTTTTCCTGGTTTTTCTCCATAAACATAAAAAGAGGAACCCTAGTGTAGATTTTGTTTGCACTATAACCTAATTGCTGGTTGGTTTTGCAAACAACATTAGACCCTCTATCCCCTTCCCACGAATTAAGAACACAGCTAATAGCCCTTTTTCTATCGTATCTGTTTTCCGTTTCCCTTGCTTTGATTTTCAAGCCTTTCCTTTGAATCACCTTTTGGAATGAATGTCATAGGTATCAAGACTAGAGAAACTTTGCGATATGGTCCTTTAAAATTTCAACCTAAAATATTAGCTTTGTAAATGTTACTTATTTAAATTTGTATATTTGTCATATTTCTACTCTTAGTTGAGATATCGTGGCTCAAAGTCGTATAATAATTCGTTTGAACATGTCAATTCTACGACGATTGATAGAGAACCGTCATCAGACTTCACCGAGGCTGTTCTGACCAGTCTCGTTCCGGCTACGGAATACAGCATCGATGTAGCTGCCACGACAGGAGGTGGACAAGGGGAATTCAGCTCAAGCCTAACTTTCAGAACAGCATTTGCAGGTAAAGCTTAGCTCAATATTTCATGCAACAAATATTCTTAGAACATTAATGTTGGTTGATTTCTCATCGTAACACCATGACCAAGAAATTAGTCATCAAAGCTCACAAAAACAGCAAAACATCCTGGTGCTTCAATTACTCTGTTTATTTCAGGTCCACCCAAGCCATCGTTGGAGAGTCTTGGAAGGGTTAACACTGTACTGAAAGTCAATGCTGGTGCAACATGGGACATAAACGGTCCAGTAAGGTGAGTTTGTTTGACGTTACGTCGTTTCATTGTTTATGCTATGTAGCTAGCTATATGGAGACATTGAGATCATTGGTCATTTTTTAATCATCTGTGTGGATCATTTTTGAATCACTTTAATCACCTGTGAATTGTCTGAGTGATATCTCTGAATCATCTATAAATCAACGGGATCATATGTATACAGTACAGCCAGGAAACCGTGAGCTTCACGTTGAACTCATTTGCTTATTTACGTTCTTTAAAAGTATGAACCGATTTTGAATTAAGCTGGAGATTTTAGAAAAAGCTTTGGAAAAAGAAAGGGACTGGTGGAGCTAGGCTGTCCCCATCCAAAGTTGGAGAAAAATACTACTATTGGATCATAAACTATTTAGCAGTTTGTGGCTTAAGTCTTTTTCAATTAGTCTTTTTAAATATCAAGCTATTGTTAGTGATTTGAATAACACCTGACATGTCAGTTATTAAGGAACATACAATGTATACACTGTGCCTGACAGCAATCGTCGTTTCACTTCTGTTTTAACCACAAAATAGATATTACATTGAGTTTGGTACCGAATTTCGCAAAATAATTAGACTATTTATATATTATCTTGTTTCTTGATATAGCGAATATCAGCTGTCATTTGTGGAAGGAAAGGCAATGTCTTGTCAACCATCTGGTTCGGCAGAGACCTTTCTTCCTTCTAAACTGCCATTGCAATTGGAGTTTCAGCCTGGGATCAAATCAGTGACACATATTTCAACGGAGCTCAAAACATTGGCAAATTACACAATCTGCTACCGTGCTGCAACCACCGATAAGGTAATGGCCCCTTGGGCCTATAGGTCGATTGTTTTGATTACTTTCTGCACTACATAGAAATTATTCTACCTAAACTTGCTTTAAAGCCATAGCAAAACCGCTCTTTGAGAGTTATTTTGGTATTTCACTGGAGCTCTTGACATTATCATGTCTCTTAAATTTCCGTGGAGATTCTAACAGATAAATTGAGCTTGAATTTGTTTTGATCTTTTTTATTTTAAACGTGGATGCTTAGGTTTCCTTACATACATCTTCTGATTTACAGGGCCAGAAATATTTCAGTCAGTTTTCCAGCGTTACCATCGGTATGGATTCAAGCATTAAGTTCTTAATATTTTTGATTTTGTGATTTATTGAAACTCGTCTTTGTATTGTTAATTCTCATTCTTAGCTATATCTAAATGCATACTAAATTATTCGTGAAAATGCAATAGATTGCCAAATCTTTCCTGTTAATTACTCCGCTCTTCCTATCAGCAAGGCAACATCTTCAGTATTATGTTATTCCCAACAGAGCGAACATATTTGGAAAAGATGGACGTGAATGTCTACAAATCAAACGCTACTGCCACTTCGTTCGTCATTCCTCTGGCACAAGGGCCATCCAATGCAAAGTATGCTTTTACCATTTCTATCTTGAAAATATCAGCAAAATTCATGTCAAAAGGATAATTTCAGAGCCTTGTTATTTGCAAGAACCAGCTAGTGCACTTATCACAGAAATGAACTTTTTGCTAAAATATTACATCAGGAGTAATATACGCCTTGATGTTGAAAATCGCTTTGATTGAGAACGCAAACCAATTGAAAAATTTCTAATAAGTGCTTTGCTTTAAACTCTTGCAGAACCCATGGAGCAAATACTTTTTCGCGGATTGGAGCAAATACTTCTTGTCTCACAGAAAGAAATAATCCTTTAGTTTTCATGTTTAATCATATCAAAATAGTATTACTTGTTTCTGATTACTCGATGACTCGAACCACACGGTTACAAGCTCAGATAGAGCTTGGATCAAAGTCATTTTAAAAATACTTTTCAAGGGTTTTGGCAGTATTCTGAGAGCTCATTAGCTGTCTGAAAGAATGTCAATAAATAAAAGTTGTCTTGATCTTTAGTGAATCGCGAATTGCATTTATTTATGCCGCTTTTTTATTTCAAGGAGCTACCATATCATCGTAATAGAAAGAAACAGTACAAGTCAGGTCAAACACCCGGAAAATTTCAGCCCATCCGACCTTGGCCCGTACGACTCTTCAACATACGTGCCTGGAAAGGCCTATGTAACTGGAGTACTCTCTAGTTTTACGAGTAAATTTGAAATTGGGGACGGAAAAGAATACTCCGTATCTACCAGAAGAAGGAGAAACGTCGGCGGACAAAAGTATACTAACGTTCCTTTAAAGGAGAACACAGCATACATGGTCTTTCAGCGAGCCTATGTTTCCCAGGTATTCCTTGCCCTTTTGCAGCATCTTTTTCTAGCCTCGCTTTAAAGGAGCAATTGTGCCTCGTTTGCTTATTTTTATTATATATTATTCATGCGCTCAAACAAAAAGTGTTCAGGACTGAAGTATGATTGTGAAAATTTGTAACTTTTCTTAACTTTATTTTGGATGTACTAATATCGTCTTTGATGAGAACTGGATAACTAAATGAAAACTAAATTTCGTAATATAAATGTTGCTCTTTTGCAGAATATCTATTTCTCCTCGCCGTGGATTGGACCATTTCAGACAAGTGAGTTTCATATTTATGTAGCTAAACAAGGAGCCCAGTGAAGACTGCCTCAATTATCTGTTTTATAACATGAAGCCTTTGCAATCACATTATATCCCAGCATGCAGTTCAGTTAAATATGTCCCAGGCCCCCGAAAAACGGATATTAACAGAGCTCTGGTCGATAAGATGGCATGAGAATAAGAAGTTGTTTATGTCAAAGAATCTCTATTTTGTTGTTAGAATGAGCTAAAAGAAAGCCCTTCTCTCCATTTGGTCTGTTTTGTTCAGAACGCTGTGCGCAAAGGATTGATGTTTATAAAAAATCATTAACAGCAACAACAATATCTGACCACCTACTTTCTTGCTTAAAGTTTTAGCAAGATGAATATCAAGAACATGATTAAGTATCTCTAATTCAAACTCAGTCAAGTTTACCCAAAAACATTTTTACTGGCTGCAAGAAAGCATCTGCAGACGAAGAATATCGCATTACCGCTGCTTGTGTTTTGAAAAAAAATTCTTTCAGGCTTTCTTTAGGGAACCGTGCTGTCAAATAGTGTTGAACAAGCCTCGGACAGAATAACACAGAAAATTTGAAACATTACACATTTTACTTTGCGCGCGGCTCGAATTTCCTCTGTATCGGGATTGTTTCTTAACTTTATTTCGGATGTGTTAATATCTTCTTTGATTACAGCTGGATAACTTAGATGAAAACAAGTTCCAATACTGTCCATACTGGCCTCTTTGTTGAAAAATGCGCCTAACCCAAAACCGATGCCGATACCATATTACGCTTTCTTTATGTCTCATGTAAGCAAATAAAAGCAAATATTGAAGCAATAATTGCTGGTTAAATGCAGCAGCCATGATTTACTTCTCGCGCTCATTTCACAAAGTTACCCACATAGTTACCGGTATCACAGTGGCACGGCAGTTTCCAGGTAGTTTAACGGCACCATAACGGCACCTTAACGGCACATGAAACAGCTGCCGGCGGTACCGTAAGAAAGCGTTTCCATTAAATCTTAAGCCTGTAATACCGAGAGCATGAATATCGCAGGCAATCGCAGGCACATTACGGCTATATGGAAACTAGGCTTAACTTTTAACCTTTCAAATATTGGCAGTGATAAAAAATTTTCTCAAGAATCATTGCACATTATAAACCCATGTTGTTATTTAATGCCAGATTTAAAAGAATGTTTAGGTATGTAGAGTTTAAACACTTTAGATCTGAAGAAAATGATAAACATCTTGCTATTCAGGAGTAACACTGCAGTTTTGATAAAGGAACAATTTCCTCAAGAAGCAACAGGCCTTGTGAGTTTGGCTCAGACGAATTCATTGTTTGACTATATAAAATGTTTGACAGATGAAAGTGAAATTGGCATGTTTGAACTTCATATGAATGGGCTATCTCATTAGGTTACAAAAACCGAGGAAAAAATATCCCCTATTCTTGAAAAATAAAAATTCTAACAGTATTTTCGGTTAGATATTGTAACTGGCCTCGGCACGTGATCTGTCTGACATTTTGTGCACAAATGGAAGTGGAAGGTCATTGATTGAGAAATCTGTATTTAATTAATAGAGAGTGCGGGAAAATCATCCCGCCTTCTCTATTAATTATCCTCAAAAATCCTGTTGTCTTTAAAATCTGTATTTGCTGGCTTTCTCTGTGCATTCAGTTTACCTGACTAAAAGTTTGAATGTTTCTTAGGAACTAGTTCAGTTATAAAACAGATTTCCCTCGTATTTACTTTAAAGTGCTTTTTTCAGACAAAGTGTCTCCTACTAAAGTCCCTAGAATAGCAACAACAGACCCGTCGCCGTCAGTTGGTTTGATCGTTGGCATAATAGTACCCATACTTATTATCATCGCATTGGTTGCAGCTGTTTTGTACATAAGGTATGACCTAGTCGCAATGTATTTGTGATTTGAAATAAAGGGCTGCCGCTTGTTGCTATTACCACTGTTTTTATTTCAGGACACTGTTTTTATTTCAAGTGCTCATAATTTTTCAATTTACATTGATAAGGGATCGAAGTTCTATAAAGTACAGTGTAAGGTTTGAATTGACAGATGCCAGTCGTCTTTGCAAATGCCTCTTTTCAGAGAGTTTCCAAGTAAATATATCCTGCATGTAAGAGAGAACACGGACCTTTAGTTTCTCAAATGTGGATCTCACTTTTTTGCAGAAAAAGGCGACTTGGTTCTCCAAAACATACTGAAAACGGCATACCCGAGAAGAAATTCGTGCCACTTCCGGAACTTGCAGGAATGCAATCCAATCCATCGTTTGAAGACGAAGACGAGACTACAAATGTAGAGACCCCACCTGCTCCTACCCATCCACACAGTATGCTTCGCAGGCACAGTTCAGGTATCATCATTTTTCCCGTTATTTTTTCAGACAGCTGTTTGAAAGTTGAGCGAGGGGCCATTATGTTGTGACCTCCTATTCATATGGGCATGTGGTTAATGTGATCGCCTGTCCATAAAATCTGCCATGAGGAGGCCATGTCCCCTAACCCCCCTCCCCCCCCTGTGTCGTGGGCCCGGCTTCTTTAAAAAGTTCAGTTTTATCTATTAAAACATTACTTTTTCGTCTCAGGAGCGTCCTTGAAACACAGAAAGGCTCCACGTGCGGTTGGAAACGACAAACGACACCCTCCAATATCAGTTCAAGACTTCATTGGTCATTTTAAGGAGTTGCAAAAGGACAGCCATCATGGAATCACATCAGAATTCGAGGTGAATTGTAACTATCATGTGATTGTGATATGATGAGTGACTGATTGAGCGATTGATGAATGAGTTTATTGATTGATTGATCTGTCACGGAGAGATAATCTTTCTAGCTCCAAATTAGCGATAGATTAGCCATTGAGTAAAATTAGCCATATGTCAAGAATACAATAGACGAAATATTTTAAAATGTTTATCAGCAGTTCTAGCTCCTTGCAGTTCTCAGATTTTCATTAATGAATCTTTGAATTGATTTTTAGGATCTTGACAAGGGTCAGCTATACACATGGGATGTAGCAACCAATGCCACAAACAAACCGAAGAATCGATACGCGAACATTGCAGCATGTAAGAATCTTGATTTTTAAAGGGGAATCGGGTGTCATCGTTTTACATTGGATAAAGCATAATGAAACCTTTTGCACTTAGTATCTAAATCTGCGCTCTTTCTTTGCTATTCACTGCAATTCTGATCTACTTGCAGATGTATCCAATCTATGTAACAATTGCAAATATATCTGTTTCTAGATTGCATGAATCTGTTTTTCGATTTGAGGGAATATGTTTTAGTTTGATTCCGAATATTTATCCATCACAGCGCATCACAGCGAATATGTAATCTGAAACAAATCAGTAAATGTGATTGGTGATAACAGCAGGGGTTGAAAAAGTATCGGACTCTTGGATCAATGTTCCTAGAATACATTTTGGGTCCAAGAGAATAATAAAAAGCAGAATTTATACAGAAAGATACTAAAACTCCAGAAAGAAAGAATCTTCAAAATCAAGAAAGTGTATCAGAAAAACAAAATTGATAAAACATTCAGTAAAGATCGATGAATCATAATACAAAAATGTAAAAATATCTTGAATCGATTAGAAATGTAAGGAACTTAACAAAATTCTGTGATCAAGTAAAAAGTTGCTGGGTAATAGGGGTATAAATGTTTTGAGTCGTTGGGAGTTTCATGTAGTGTTAGTTTGCAACAGGAAAAGATTTGTTATCGTAACTGCGATCCTAGCAAAAACTACTCTTTTTCCCCCTGTATAACAGACTTCGGATTGAATATGACTGATCAAGCATGACTGATCTAATAGTAGTGTACTTGACTTCTGCGTCTGATTCAAGCTGCCTGCTTCGGATTCATAATCTACATTTGAGCATAGTCGGATCTTAACGAATCCATGTTATCCTGACTCTCGTGAAAAATGGAACGGGATTTTATATAACAAAACGATTTGCGTATGAAAAAATACTCCCTCCTTTAGGACTGTTACTGACAGTTAAACAGAAAACTTTATTGAGCAACACGTATTTATATTAACTCAATTTTGTTTACGTTTTACAGATGATCATTCACGAGTCCACTTGAAACCTCTCCCAGGTGTCAATCATTCAGATTATTTCAATGCAAGCCATATTTTGGTAAGCAGTTTTTTCTGAAGTTAACATTTTTTTTCCAAGTTTCCATATATAAACATTTAGACATGATGTGAATCCTTTTACACAAGGTTCTTATTTAGTAGCTGTATTTTGATGATGTGCTTTGTCAGTTATACTGGCAATAGACGTGTCTCGTGCTATGATATATAGTTAAAGATACAATTTTATTAAATACTAAGGATTTAAGTTGTTTCAGGGGGCAATGTCCTCTAAAGTAAATGCCTTATCATTTGTCAGACTAAAAAGGTTCTTTGGAATGATATGGTTATCCAAAGAAAGACAGCCTTTAGGTTCTTAATTTCCTTTGGGGGATCTGATGCTCAAAAACCTTGCTCTTTTGGTCTTACGTAAATGACTTTCTTTCCTCTTTTTGCTTCATGTACCTCAGAGGACTCTTTTTTCTTGTATTCAATAGTGCCATTTGTCAATCTTTTCCAATCAATAAAAACATAACTATTTACAAAGAGATTGATCTAGAAAAATATATTTTTGAGAGAACTGTCTGTCATACAATCGAGGTCATTGTTCAGTAATTTAAAAAGAGGTCACAACTGCTTGCTTGCCATTAGCACTATAATTGCACCATCCTTTATATGCAGGGATACTCAGGGAAACAAAAGTATTTGGCTTCACAAGGTGAGCTCCAACATATCCTTATATAACTTTATTGCTAACTTAGTACACTCCACTTAACGCACAGTTTAGGATCCTTAAATTGCATACATGTAACATGTGTGCTCCGTTAAAAAATGTTATACAGCTACATATCGATCATTTTAAGTAAGACATTGTGAATCACGCTGTTGATCACATCATGGATTTTTACGTCATTGGATTTATTTTATAAGTTTCACTAAATTGATTCTTGTTCGCTCTACTTTCAGTAGTATTTATGTATATCGTAGTTTATAGTAGTTTATGCGGTCTATATATTTGGAGAGACGAACAAGAGAAAGTTTTTAAGGAGTGATGGAGCCCCCGTCTTCAATTTAGTAATTATTGTGCATGAATCCAAGACAGAGGCTGCCTTGCACATTAAAATACATTCGCTATTTTTCAGTGTTCAAGCACTCAACCCTGCGCTACATAGACCATATGGAATTCGACGCCATGATGGAATTATTTTGTTCTTTAGCTAGTTCCGATCCCTCGGGTGGGGCAAACCAGCGAAAAATTCATTGTGGATAGAGGCCATTCTTGTACTTTTTGGCCGTTAAACTTCATTAGAATAGAGAAAAATACTTTTAGAATGAAAATCTGAATTTCGTTAAGTAACAATAGACCTTGTTTGAGCTATAGAGGATTTTACCAATCTCATTGGTATAGGCCGCGATTGTGTTTATTGCGGGCATTACCCCACTTATTCCATGGTGTTGTGATCTCCGAGATGTTCTGTTTCATGCAATCTCTTAATACTTGCCATTTTTTAGCCACTGATAATATCTTTGTTGTTGATATTGTTTGCAGGGCCAACTGATGTGGTTTTGTACGATTTCTGGAGAATGGTATGGGATAAGAACGTGCAGGCCATCGTGATGCTAACAAATGTCGTTGAAAGAGGAAAGGTAATAACAAAGCTTGAATAATGTAGCTGCTAAACATATCTCTGAAGGTGGCACCGAAAAACTACTTTTCGTCCTCAGAGTATAAACTTCGGATAATGACAGTAAGTTTGCAGATATTCATACCCAGGTGCGGATCAAAAGTAACTTGACAGGAAGAACGACGTGAGTGATTGGTTCTTCTCATCATCTCACGCTACTTTCGAACCACAACTGGACAAGATCCACAACCTGCTTTCTTTAGACATAATTTGACGTTTATCCTCCGACTTTCTTTACTATCCTCAAATTCAGCAGTACCAAAAACTCTTGACTTAATGTGTGACAGATAACAGGGAATGATTTACGAAGCTTCATCCTGTCTCGCTTTAGTTTTTCAATTTTTTCATATTGTCATTGAAAAACTTGTTTGTCTTCTCTTCATTGACAACAAAAAAGGTTTCAAAAAAGCAAACATTTTAAAACATACTCAATTTTTCGTCTGGCCCTCTTCAGAGTTTAAAACCTCAGAACACAGACCGAAAACTCTACGCTAGGAAATTTATATACCCAGTTGTGGATCATAATAGGCCAATCAGTAATACGCGCACATGAATGTTGAGGTTGCCCAATCAGTGCCGCTTGCCTATTGAAAATATTACCAGTGAAGCCTTAAGGTAAAAATGAACTCCTTCTGTCTACACAATAGCAGTTTTTCATTTTCATGTAGATAGATTTTGAAACTGCTTAATGGAACGGTGGACTTGTTCTACCAATAATCCAAAACATGCCGCTTTCACTTTGTTATTCGATCCTTTTATTTCCCGTGCAATTATCCTATTCTAAAACCATGCAATTTCATTAGGCTTTTCTGTTCGTTCCACATATACTCCACCCAACCTTCTTGTTGCTAAATATTTTTGATAGAAAAGCTATAGATATCAATCAATATCAATCGAAGGTGTGGAACCGCTAGTAATATCGTGCTCTTAGCAAGTAATTGCAAGGTAACTAAAAACTTCAAGCTCTTAATTGTTTTTCTTACAGAAAAAATGCTCTCAGTATTGGCCTGATTTTGGATCTGAAACCTACGGCAAAGTCACTGTGAGCCTCATATCAATTCAGAATTATGTTGATTACGCAATAAGATGTTTTTCAGTGAAAAGGGTACGTCGTGTCAATTTTTTTCTCAATGTGTCCTTCTGTTTTTGTAATTGTATGGAGTCTCCAATTTTTGGTGTGCTTATCCAAGTCTGAACTCTTATTATTATTGCTATATATATGTTGTTTTTATTGACATGGAAATAAAGGAACGATATGCTTTTTTGTTCTTTGATATTTATGGGCTCTATGTTTTTCGTGCTCTGCTTTGAAATTTGATTGCAGTACTTTTCAAGATGTCTTTTATTCCTCTTTTGTGTTCTCGTTCCTCTTCTGCATTACGTATCTTTCCCAGTATCATTGATTGCTTCAAATTCTTTACGATATGCCTTGCGATAAACACGGTTTTAAATCAATTTCAAGAATTCGTTGAAATGCTTAACTTGCATTGACGCTATTCATTTACATTTTTATGCTTTTCAACTTGTTCTCCTAGCTCCAGACTTCTTAATGCTCTTTCTTTTTTGACATTTACTTCTCGTTTCTTATGCTTTACTTTTTAACTCAACTTTGTCAGCGTGCCTTTTAAGGTAAAAACGTCATTTCTTTGTCCGATGGTTCAGTAATAAGCATTGGTGACTACAGATCTAAGGGCCTGTAATTCGTGTCGCTGTCATGACCATAATTTTACTTGAAGTGAAGGAGTCGCTAGCTCTCTGTTATTCCAGGCGTAGGAATCACTAGGTAGCGTCACTTCTAGAGGAAGGACCAGAGCACTACTCGCTGGGATGGCTTTTCAGTGTCGCTAAACCTATCGTCTGAAGCTAGGTTGTAGCAAATACAATTACCATACGTTCTGTCCTTGATATCCTTTTAACTGCTGCTCCTTGTCTACATTTTTAGGAAGGCTGCAAAGATGAAAGGACCGTTTATCAGTACCATTTCCTCACATGGCCTGATTACGGAATACCGGAGTCTCCAACCGACCTGCTAAACTTAAGGGCCAAATTTCGCAGGCAATTTCCGTACAACATGGAAGACCCTGTTGTAGTACATTGCAGGTATTTACATATATATTGTCTATACGAAACAGTTTCGTGATGATCGCATTTAGCGTGAGACTCGGAGTAGCAACTTAGAACTGTCCTGTTCTATACACCAAATACCGTGTACAACCGTCTATACTGCATCGGGCACTTCGTGGTAGCCCAGTTAGCAGTATTGTGGCTGTTGAAAGCTAAGACTGCAAGGTCTCAATCCCACTTATAATTACAGATCTACTCTATAATTCCTTATGGTTAAAATGTATATTCAAGCATGTTATAACACAAGAGTTTTTCACCTTCGTCTTGATATCATAAAAATCTGTAGGCAAAAGATATTTTTTAGGGTTGGAGGTTCTTGCAACAAAAGCAAGAGATCTGTAGCATTTCTTTCCATCGGAAAATTATTCGGGGGGGGGGGATGTTAAAGTCTTTTAGCCCACCCCCACCCCTTTCTAGCGTTTGTTAACCTGGTTCATTTTGCCTTTAGTTGAACATTTTGTTTATATGGCTGAAGAGAAAAAAGTTTTGCATCAGGGATCTCATTGCCTATTTTATAACCTGCTGTCAAATTCCAGAATCTTTTTTTCAAAAATTGCTTTGAATCAGATATTTTGCAGGCTATATCGACAGTTGTGAGCTCTGCTATGATCTCAATGCTTATTCTCATATTCATTAATTTTCTCTTTGTTGAAAAGTGCCGGAGTTGGTCGCACTGGAACTTTTATCCTAATTGACACAATGCTGGAACTTGTGCAGACCCAACGAAAAGTGGACATATTCAATTATCTCAATTTTATTCGAAGTCAGAGAATCCATCTCGTCCAGGTTGAGGTAAATATTTTTGAAATTTCAAAAAGCTTTTACACGTGACCCTCTTCAGAGTATGCCACTTCAAAATCAGGGTCAAATGAACAAGATGGAAAATAAATACCCAGTTGTGGATCGAAAAAGGCCAATCAGAAAAACGCAAGCACAAGACCGGTATAGTTGACCAAACAGTAGCGCGTGCCTATTAAAAAATCGCCAGTGGAATCCAGGAGAGAAAGTGAACTACTTCTGTTGACACAATAGTGGCTTTTCGTTTCTATGTGGATGGATTCCAAAACTGCTAGATGGAAAGACGATAGGGCAATATTCTTGATTTTTGTAACTTTTTACTGAGAAGTCTTCAGACTATTGTCAATGCCGAGTCAAGGTGAAGTCTTAGTTGCACTGCTGACAAAGGCCATTAAAAGCCAAAAATTGGTATCCATATTAACAATGAAGCTATCTTCAGGAAAATTTGCAGGTTGACAAAGAATCATTTAAAGTTTGTGGGTTGGCAATTTTGAGCTACAATCCCCCCTTCCCACATCCCCCACCCCCAAGAAAAAATTGTATTCTTTCATCTTAGAAAAGTTATTGTGTTTAAGTCGAGTTTATGTTGGTATACATAAGATATTCTGATTCTTTTGTCCCCCAAATTCAAAGATATACCCCTTTGAATAAGAACTCTGAAATGACCATATTCACCCTAAGATAAAAACAAAGATCAGTCTTACCATTTTGAAAAGTGGTTTCTCCTCCTAAAAAGGCGTTTGGTTTGCTGTTCTCTTAGGTCAGGAAAAAGGGGTGCTTAAATAAACTAGGGATCATGGCCAGGTTCAAAATTTAAACTGATTGTGACATTTTTGTCCCATTTTGAATGTTCCCCCCACGACCAGAGTGTTAATACATGGCACTATTAGATCAATTTCCATTGATGTTATGCAGCTCGCAAGTAAAGATAGGATTTAAAGATCCCACCTCTGATCACTCTTTCTTAAGCCTTGAAAACTTTCTCTTTTTCAGGAGCAGTACATTTTTATCTATAATGCTTTAGTTGAGGCCATTACTTGTGGTAAAACTGAAATTGAAGCTCAAAATTTGAGGATCCAAATAAACCAGTTGCAGTCCAAAGATGGCAGCGGAAAAACTGGTTTTGAGCAGCAGTTTGAGGTGAATATTCTTTGGACTTACTTTTTTGATAGGTCTCTCTTTGCTAGGAAACAGTGACCAAAGCAAGACCGAGTAGTGAAATTGCAGCAACGAATGCAATGTTATAGAACCAACAACTGACGACAAAATATAGCGATGAGCTCCAAATTCGATGTGACATATTCAGTTAAATAGTTAAAGATTTCAGTGGTTACAGTAAAAATATTATTATATTGTTCTAGACTGTATTGAATTTGAAATAAATTTCTAACTGAATTTATTAAGTTCTAAAAAAAATAAGCGTAGAATCTTTAAAGTTACAATAAAGTTGCATATGCAAGCGTGATAGTGATTTCAAGTTGTTCTTGCACGTGAATTTATTTCAGTATAAATAGTCTGTACTTAATATTATATTGTACTAGACTTTTTTGAATTCGTAATAAATTTCTAACTAGTAGATAAAATAGAAACTAATAGATGAAATAAAAACTGTCAATTTCAGCACTTTTTGGGGGCGCTTAATCGAGTGAGGCGCCTATTCGAGGGGGCGTTAAGTCGAGGAAATACGTTCATAGTTTATTTTCTTAAAATATTTAGAGAATGGTAAGAGATTTTTTGATGATCCAAAAAAGATTTTCTCTAAGAACGCATTTTTTTATGTACAAAAACTCTCCCTTTTCTCTGTCAACAAAATAGATTAATTCAAATCAAATCTCAGGAAGCTTAATTTTCTTATAACAAGTTTTAGAGGTCGTCCCAAAAAGAACGATTAAATCTGCATAATGCAGGATCTCTTTGAAATTGCAACTGAGGAGGGTTCTGTTCAAACCTGGTTTAACCTAACCATCATTCACTAGACAACAAGAGCGGGAAAAACAATAATTTGTCCCATGCATCAGCCCTTTTATGAATTATTTGTTCTTTTCAGCGGCTGTTGCTGACGACGACCTATTTCACAGAAACGGAAGCCAGCATAGGGTGCCAAGGACATAACAAGCAACGAAACCGAAGGGAAGACGTTTTACCGAGTAAGGATTTTGCTATTTGCACCAATTGATCCGAGTCTAGAATCCTTTCAAGCAACCACGCAATTTCTCCATATTATTTAGTGCTCTGCAATCTGTTAAAGATGTAAATCTGTTAAGCAGTTTAATGGCGGTACAGAATTTAAAACGGCCTCGAAAAAGCCAACATTTTAAAACATGCTAAACTTTTTGGCCTGATACAGAGTGTGAAATGTCAGAATTAAAAATTTTAAGCTAGGAAATATATATACACCGTTGTGGATCGAAATAAGCCAATCAGTGCCGCTTGACTATTGGACATATTACAAACAGAGTCAAAGAGTGAAAACAGACTCTTTCTTTCAGCAGCTTGACAATCTTTTGTGCCACAGTATAAAAAAGCGTCAGAGGCTACTGATGTTTTTATACCTAGAATTCTGATACTTATGAATAGAAATTTAGCGAGTTCCAACTATCCCCTCTTTTACAATTTAAAAAATAGCAAGAAAGTGAGAACTTTTCATTTAGTATACAGCCAATTCCAAGGCCTTTTGCAGAACGAAATGAACCTTTGTTCATTATTAGCCTTTCTGAAATCAGCCATTGCTATATGTAATACATATTCACATACATTATGTTCAAATTCATTTTGCCGCTGTTAAGAAATACAGTCTCAGTTTCATGTGAAAATGACCTCGTTTGTTGTGTTGCTAAGAACGTTGTTTTTGGTTGCTTCGTTAGTATAGCTGAAGGCATGCGATTTTAGCCAATCAATAAATGGACTTATGTTTACGAAAATATATGCCAAAAGTAATGGAATAATAGGCCTATTCGACCAATGGAGCGCACAGAAAGTAGGTCTCACTATGACGGACCTGAATGACCGTTATCAGGAGTTATTGTAAAGGAGTTAAAAAGGGGATTGAGGAACGCTACGTTTCTTGATAGCCACCGTCACACACCAACTCCCCTCCCATTTCCCATCGGCAGCAAGGCTCCCTGGGATTCCCAAAAAATTCGACTCTTCATGGGTGTTAAATAAGCTTTCGATCTTCTTACTTTGCACAGTAGATGGGTAAAGGCAGGCCGCGATTTGCATCTTTTTTGCATCAATGTTCTTATCTGGGACACCTGGTCAATAATTCTTCTAATTGTTTGTAGTTTCATTGTTTATATACTGCTGGCACTCCTTTGTACACAAATTTTAGTATTGATGTAGAAATCAAACTTTGCACCTTGAATGTTTGTCGCTAGCGCCACCCTGATCCACTCACGTTTCTTTTTTGCAGAGGACATTAATCGTGTGATTCTACAACAATCCATTTACGAAAACGATGGCGCTTCTGAATATATCAATGCAACATACGTCAATGTGAGTTTTTTAGAAGGTTTCGCTTATAAGTAGCTATGTTTACATCACTTAACTTTCCAGAAGCTCAGATAGTAATAGCTGAGTCAGAGTTATCTATTACAAATGTTTTTCACAGGGGGTAGCAACAGCGAGCAGGGGGGAGGGCATGGGTCTACCAACATTCTAGAGGATCCGACCCCGATCAAACTGTTTGCAGATCGTACTGAGTTTAAAAACATGCACACGTTGCCTCTCAGTCCTCTCTCCCCCTAAATTGTGTTGGTTTGTGCATGTTTGGGCATTACCACTTTACATCATTTTTAATATAGCAATTTCTATTTGTTGGTAAAAGATATCTTGGCCCCCCACCAATGTCACAGTTCTAACCACCCCCATGGTTTTTCACATCATTTCGCATGGTTTTTCACATCGTCATAATGGGTTGGTTCCATGGTACATACATAGTGTTTAAATTTATATTTTTCTAAAATTATTTTTGGCGTTCGCAGTCAGAATCAGAAGACATCGTGTCTATTTCTGCTACGGCGACAAAAAGTGTTGTGTTCTGTTTTTGTTAACTGTGAATGATACAAAAACAAATAATTAACATCTCTGCATATACCAATTATCACTTCCTATACCTAGTTTTTTAATAATCGAAGGTAATTTGTATATCCTCTGTAGCAAACCTGATGGACAATTCTTCGTCCTTCCGTATGTAGATTTTTTCGCGTTTGTTTGTAGAATTTGTCGTCTTTACTTATGTAAACCCGCGTCTTGCTCATTTCTTTTGCTAGGGTTACCGTAAGAAGAACGCTTTTATCGCGACACAGCACCCACTGCCAGAGACTATTGACGATTTCTGGCTTATGATCCAACAAACAGAAGCGCCTATTGTTGTTCTGCTTAACAGGTTAAACGACGGTCGCGAGGTTAGTGATTACTGTTAGTGATTGCAGTGATTTCTGTTGTGGTTACTGTGGTTTCTGTGATAACTGTTTGTGATCACTATTTGTGATTACTGTGATAACTGTTTGTGATCACTATTTGTGATTACTGTGATTACTTATGGTATTATTGTGATTGCTGTTTGTGTGAAATTACCGTATTACTGATTAATAAATGGGGGTTGGGGTTGAAAAAAGCGGCGAAGGGTCATGTCCAGATCCAAGGTTTGATCAACGGGGAGCATTAATAAGCTGGGGTACTTAAAAAATTGGGGTACTTAAATTGAAGTATTGTACCAATTTCGAAATTTTAATGGAAAGTTTTCGTCGTTGATGTTTTAGAATATAATCGAGCACTAAGCGTCTTCAAGAATCACGAAAAGATAAACGGGGCTCATTTATTCTCGAACTTTGGAGTACCTTGTAAACCAGCCCTCCATTTCTGTACGCTCATGTAATTTCAGAACACCCTTATAGAATTTTGAAAGCGTGCATAAACCAGTCAACGGCAATCATAATCCTCCTTGATTTGTTGTTCAACATCTACATCTAATTGTTTCGTTTAGAATATGATTTCATACATTTTCCTGATTATTTGTCTCGTGCTTATATTGTAGAGCCTTCCTATATTTTGGCCCTCACCACAACAAACGGCAGAATATGGTAAGGTATTGGTATACCATCAGTCAGAAAGCAACGGACCTGATTTTGTTGAGCGGCAGTTTTCTGTGAGCCATGATAATGTAAGTTGGTACTTCGTCTTTAGTATATGGGGAGGACGGGAGACGGGAAAAATGGTTGATAGAAAGTGTGAAGGCAAACATAGAGCTATTAGGGCTAGTTCTAAACATGTTTAGCAAATAAGGAACATCCCAGCGCGCCGAAAACAAACAACAATAAACACAGGTAAAACACATTAGTTCTGTATGTGGACTGAATTTTGTGGGTTGAATGAGGGATTCGCCTAGAAAGTAGCCTGCGTGCAGACTTATCTTTCCATTGCGAAGGAGTGCCAGGGCGGAACTTGTTCTGAATAATTCCTAGAAAGGTAGAAGGGTATTTTTTGTGCAAAGAACAACAGGGAATTAAGAGTCATAAAACAGTAGAATACATGTCGGGTTCAAAAGTATGGTAATGGGTAATCATTAGATTAATTTTACAGATTGTGGAGGAAATGTAAAAATAGAGTTAATTCAAAACAGAGAAAAAGTGATGATATCACACATCAGATTTAGAATTTGTGAAGTTACCTTGTGCAAGCTCTGTTGCATTTGTTGTGAATTGGCTGAGACATGGTCACATGAGCACAGGCATTGTCTCCACCAAACCACTGTCACCAGCCCAAAACAACATTAATTGATTAGCGAAACTCAGTTATTTTCCTTGCTACATTTCAGTCAATTTGATGACACTACACTTGACAGTTCTGTTCAGTTCTGAATATGTCTCATTCTGTTTTGTCTCTTTCTCCCGCTACAATGCTGATTTTTTAAAGACATTCATACAATTTTAGATGAAAAATAATTTCTAATTTCATCTCATTATATAACGTCACTGTTGATGTTGTCAACTTCTGTCTTTTTATAGTCCAGAGACGCATGTAAAAATGTGACAATTTTCCATTTCCAAAGCTGGCCCGACCACAGCGTCCCTAAGGATTTCAGCAAGCTTCTCTCTTTAATTAGCAACATTGAAAAATGCCAACAACAGCAATCAGACGATCAACCGATCGTGATTATGTGCAGGTAACGAATCGTCGAATATTTTAGTTTTCTAAATGCAAGGAGCTGGTGTTACAATGCTAGCTAGCATGGACATAACTGATAGTACACGGTTACGGGAGGGGGGGTAGTATGGATCGTGCTTGAGTATTATTGCTACAATGAGATAGACCTGCCAGAATGCAGGGAGAAATGAAATAAATTTTGCCTGATTAGAGGCAAATATCTCCTACGCCTATTTGCATTAACAAGTATCAATTCATGTCTTTTGACTTTTGAAATGTGAAATTGCTTCCTTTGAATCCAAAGTGATTTTAAAAATTATACGCAATTTACTAAATGTTTATTCAAGATTGATATTTACCCCAAATGCTAATCCAGAAAATCGGTAACTGTTTTTCCTGCACTAAGCACTGTTCATGTTACTCAACACACGAAGTAGGCTAAGACTTAAAATGGTTCCAATTTGTGTCCGTTATTTTCAATTTATGCCCTCAAAACCTAGGCCCATACTGCTGTCTTTGTCGATAAGATACGTACCCTTAAGGTTACAGGTCCTCGCTGCCATATTTTTCTTATGTTATTTTTGTACAGTCAATAATTAAGACTGTATGTTTGCTAAAACTCGATAAAAAGTTAAAAGAAAAAAATTATATAAAGTTATAGAACAAAGCAGTTTGCCGAGCCAAAGAAAATTCGGAACTGTGACTTTTTAATGCTGGTTTTTATTGATTCCAGTTGCGTTTGATCACATTTCGTCTTGGCTTAACCCAGAAAACCTCGTAAATATATCAAGAAGTGAACAAAACAACTTGCCTTCTTGTTTCTGCGAAAAGATTTCTGAGGTCGACATCAGCAGCAATAAACATCCAACTTTTGTTATTTTATTATTTCGTAGAGACGGCGCTGGTCGCACTGGAACGTTTATTGCAATTTCTAATATTCTCGAACGATTCAAGATTGAACAGCTGGTTGATGTCTTCCAAACCATAAAGAAGACGAGAGCCTTCCGACCGCAGTTCGTAGAAAATGCCGTAAGTTTAATATTCCATATATTCACAAACAGTTCCTTGAACGTATGCAGTTTCATGTTCCTCTTGTTGAAGAGATTCTTTTTTTCATTGGGGCTTTTTAGAATTGGTTTTACAATCTGTGTAATCATAACATCTGAACTCTAGAAAGGGACCGCGCCAAGAGGGGTGTCAGGGGGATATGGGGGAGAAATTACCTTCCAACTTCTGTTGAAAACGTGTAGCCTCGTAGGCCAGGTTAATTATCCTCAAGTTAATTTTATCTATTTTTATAGTTACTTATATCTTCTCTGAACCAGATTGTTGATAAAAAATCGGTGGAAATGAGCAAGTATTTTCTAAAAGGGGCGTTTTCCGGCGTTCTAGAGGGCGTGCCCACATATAATTTTCGGCCGTTTTTTGCCCCCTCCCCCCTTCTTTAGACTGGTGTGTGGTGCCTGATCTAAACGTTTTGCATATAAAAAATTTATTTTAAGTTTAGAAGCGTATCCCAAATTCTTGACATTTAACGACATTTGCAATGTTTGCTTTCAGTTATTTAGCCTTGGTATCTTTTTCGTTTTAGGCCCAGTACAAGTTCTGTCACACAATTACCCAAGCATTCATCGACTCTTTTGATACGTATGCAAATTTTTCTGGATAAAAATTTGTAACTAGTGCCTTGGCATCGCCATTAAACGAAGAAATTACATTTATATGCAGATATATTGTACATTTTTACGGCGAAAAGAAAGTCAGTGGCATCAATGCTGTTTGCATTTGATAGAACTGCAGCACCTTCTTGTTGGTAACATCGAGTCTATATTTCATTCTCCTGGCAAAATATTTGTTACCAGCAAACGACTTTTATGTTTCTAGGATCTTTAGGTTATAGCGCTGATACATTTTTGTGTCGTGGAAGTTAAAGTAAAAACATTGCCCGAATTATTTTCTTTGAAAGGAATGGCTAGATGTATATAAATAATTTTGAAGTTTCCTTCGTAGCTAGTAATTAGGGTGCAAGCTTTGTAAATGGCTGCTTTCTGTAAATCTTATGTTTTAGACTCTTTAAAGCCCCAGTTAAGAAAACAAAACGCAAACCTAAAATTTCAAAACAAATGCTGGAGCCATCTTTTTATATGTTGATGACGTCACATAAAATTTGTTGATGACGTCAGGTGAAGTTTGAAAATGTCAAAACATTTTTTTGTAATGTCTGGTCAGTTTAACTGCTGTTGCAAACTTTTCGCAAACATTTTATCCCTCTTTGATCAAGTGCACGAAGGCTTGTTAGTAGATGTTGTTGTCAAGGGGCCTATCACTCCATGCAAATGTCGTACACCTTTGCCAAATATCCTTTCGTTTTTGAGAAAGATCCCTGAAATCCCCAATAATCCTGTTTTTCTAAAACATATCGTACGTTGCTTGGAAAGAGTGATGGACCCCTCGGTTCTTCTTTGACTGCTAGTTTATTCGAATCAGATTAAACCGACGTGAAAATTATATAGTAATTTTATTTTGCCTCAGAGATACAAAACAAAAAATCTTGATATTTCATTGAACGGTCATCGTATGTTTTCAAGTGTTAGCTTTGTTTAGATCCTGAAAGCATACGGTAAACCTCCGTTTTCGTGCAAATGTTTGGTGGTATGTCAGTTCTGCTCGAGAATAAGCTGGTATGGCGCTTGATAAACGCCTAACACAAGAATTTCTAAAGGTATATTCCACTGGATGTTCCGTACAATGATCGGCAACTAAATTGTGTCTGTGATATTGACGTGGCTTACCATGGCATAAACTTAATTTCTGTTAAACACTTAGTTTTCTGTTAAGCATTGTCGTCATCAGATCAAGCAGTATGGAAAAGGAGCTCAATAGGCAGCCTCCCTTCACCACAATTTAAATCTCGTTCTGACGACAATGCATCTAGTTTTGGATTTGATTATTTAGTAAGAATCAACCGTCGTGTAAATTTTTTATCACTATTTTTACAATGATTTGTAATTTATTAGTCGTACTGATGTCGTCATGTCTATGTTGCCTACGATCTCTTCGTTTCACCACTGCGGCTTTTGGACCCAAGTATTCCCCTAAGATTAAGCCTCAACTCGATCCAGGTTGAATCTTATCCAGGTTGAATCTAATCCAGGTTAAATCTTATCCAGGTTAAATCTAATCCAGGTTAAATCTAATCCAGGTTGAATCTTATCCAGGTTAAATCTAATCCAGGTTAAATCTTATCCAGGTTAAATCTTATCCAGTTTAAATCTTATCCAGGTTAAATACGTATTAAATTTGATCGTGTGAACAGGGTGACCCTCGTTGATGTCCTCTCGATTTCTCAAAACTCATTCTGTGAACAACCAAAGGACGAGCCAAGATTTTTTAAAACTGGGGTCAAACATGAGTTATTTTGAGTCGTTCAGTCAGGGCTGAGGATGTTGGAGTCAACGATCTTAGACCCCATTTATTTTTCCGAGGTTGGACTTTGCTATTTTTGGACGATTTGCGCCTTGGGTGTCCCTAATTTTGTTCTTGTTTCTTCATCGATTTTAAACATTTACGTACATTCAATTGCTTCTAGGGACGCTATTCATTAGCTCAATGGCGGAATGTATGGGGGTTTGGGGCTCGGGCCCCCCCAATCAGGGACGTCGTTGGAATATTCGGGCTTTCGTCGGATAGTTGACAACCGCTTAACGTGTCCAAATTATTCCAAGAAATCGTACTGAGAAGGAATTTTAAGCTAATCTAAGGGGCGTAATTGCCAAATTTTCTGCTCGATTCGCTCGCAGGTGATCTGCATTTTCCCTTTTTACTACAGGGCCCACTATAACCTATCTGTGCCCTTTTTGCAAAATTTGGACATAGAATAGCTGATAATAAATTATTGGCAAGTACTAAATGATCAAACAAACAATATATGAACAAAATCAAAACTGTGAATTGTATATTTAATGTCAATTCCGTAAAGATTAGCCGAATTTTCCATTGGATTCTTCCAAACAAAAGTTATTTTCAAACATATATCCCAATGTACGACTTGTCAAAAGTGTAACCGGTCGACCTCATGTATCTTTCTTCGGATAATTCACTTAATTTCTGAAAACTTTCTTTTGAAAAGCGACGAAATCAAAGCAGGTTCTTGGCATGTTCTCGCAATTATGTTCCTCAAAAAAGCTAATTATTCGCTGGTTTATTACCAATTGTAAGCCCAAGCTCTATTATTTTTGGGGATACCTCTCTCTCTCTCTCTCCGCCGACATCCCCATGATCGTACACCCCAGTCCCTACTTGATACCTATTGCGCTTGCGCATATTCCTCAAAACATCGAGCTAAGGATGGCCTAAATTTCCAGGTTGACAGTTTTTTCTTTGGATAACTTTGCAGCGCTCTGGGTGGACTTGCCAGTTGAAAGCTTCGAAGTTCTTTCGATATTTTCAAGAAAATGAGTCATAATAGAGCTAGAAGGAAGCTAGCACGTATACGATGTGTTCTGGAAACTGTCAAAACGTTAAAAGATGTAAAACCCTTGCCTGCAGCTTTGTGTTATGTTCCATTGGAAATCGAATACAAATGTTCAACCGAGCTCTCGGCAGACACTAAAAACAAGCCTCTTATTGTCCGCCATCAACCCTCTTTGGTTGCAAAAACTTTTGGGAAAGTTCAACTTACAAATGACTTGAGGCTTCATGCAACTGGAGATGAATACTCGAACGGTGATGGAGACTGGATAAAATTGACAGAGGTGAGTGTAAACAGAAGCTCATTTTGTCGGCATAAGAAGAGGTATATGCCACCAAAAGTATATATCACACAAAAAGAAATGCCTAGATGCAAAAAATGCAACAAGGTGCTATTCTTAGCTGTGTAAACTGGTCCAAAATCTGACACACTCAACATTATTGTATCGACTGCACTCGACCATAACCCTAAATTGTTGATAAGAAATACCCAACAGCCATAATAGCATTTCAGTTCCAAAAGTGGACTACTTTTCCTTAACTTGAATTGGTTTTGATTACTTGCAAAAAATTTCCATTCAAATGGAGGGTTTTTTAATTTCTAAATTAAGATCAACCTCAAAGGTTCAACATAAGACATTTTGGAGGGACTTACATTGTTTACTGATGGGTTATGTGAAAGTGAAACTGATTGATCATATACCACACCCTTACAGAGCACCTTTTTGGGAGATTTCATGTATCCAGCTACTTTCAAATCTTACATAGCATAGATGGGCTTTCCCTAGTATTCCCTTTTCTTCTAAAGTTGCAAACCTTCTTTTATAGGATCTTGTTTTTTGAACTGGCCAATCATATGCATGACTGCTACATTGACCAGTCATCATTTGTAAATTTAGAAATACAGTATGGCAGAAAATTAACGTCTTTGCCCCCTCCCAAATCCCTAGAATATTATGGACATAGCATTTGGGTCTTTTAGCAAGAAAGGTAAACTGTACATTGTGAACATGTTTTTGTAAACATGTTTTTATGCTGTCATTGGAGAGAAACTGCAAATTTTCAATTGCCTATTGTTTTAACAGTTATTTGTCAAGTTTTATGAAACATACATTATTTGTAACTTTGTAGCAAATGAATATTGTCTGAATGTAGAGAGGTATATTGATGAATTAAGTAATTTTTTCCATCTAAGAATGTCGATCTGTTTCTAGAAATGCATGAGACAATTGGCTGAAAGCAAAATCTTAACAGATGTAGAAGGATATGAAGGCTGGATTTTGATACATACAAGAGACACAAAAGGGGACAATCTTCCACTTTTGGAACCTGTCTTTGAAGTAGATGGAGCAGTTATGTCAACACCGACACCATCAAATGAAGATATGTTTGGTGGGTCAGCCACTAGGCCTCAAATGGGGAAAGCAAGAAAAGGGATGTTTTACAGGTATATTTTCCCAATTATGTCTTTTTTTACATGCATTGTTTTCTTCTTGGCAGAAGATGGGTATTTGTTGATAATGGACACATTATGAAACATTTTCTTCATAATGGTCCTAATGGCTAAACATATTTTTATACAATACTCAAGACCATTATCTACAAAACCATAATAAAAATACTTCATGGAATTTTTGAAGAAAAAGTTGGGATTTGGTACCAATATTTTGTTTGTCTTGACTTTTTGTTACCCTTTAAGGAAAATTTTTCGAGTGACATTTTAATCTCAGTCAATCAGAGAGTCAGACAATGATATTTTGCATAAAGTAGTATTGACCTCCTTATTGAGTAGGAAGTGCAAACAGACACCTTATCCCATTTTCATTAGTTGTCATATGTGTGGCACCTGTCAATGTTGTTCATTCCAGCAACAAGGAAGTGAATTACTGTATCAAAATTGAGGATTAGCAATCAAAATTAGACATCTTAGATTTAGAAGTTACAAGAATTTCAAGAACATTTTTATATACTTGTTATTGCCCTTAAAATACCATACTCGTTGCTTGAAACAATCATAAAAAAGTTTTTAAGTTCTATAAAGCTAATTGATGCCTCAAAAATGCTTCTTAAAACTTTAGTTTTCTAAGATTCTCTAAAAAGAAATTGCCACTTCGATTTTTGTGTTTTACCAACATCTTGTAGAATCTTTGAACAAAAATTTCCTGATATGCCAAACAAAGTACATCCTTTTTAGTCAGATGAACAGCCTTATTGTGTTATCATTTATGTAAAAACAAATGCTGTGATACATTTATATATTTGAACAAGATGTATAATACATTGAACCAGGGAATGCTTAAGCTGGGTGCTGGTGAGCTTAAACCTCCCAATAATTTTCAAAACAGTACTTAAAACAATATAAACATTATCTTGCTTTTGGTGTTTTGCATGTTTAAACCAACCCCCCTCCCCAAAGAAAAGTTTTAGCCCCTCCAAGCATTAAACCATATCTTACACTGACAATTTTGCAGTAAGACATTTGATTTCTTCAGTTTTTTTATCCAGTTGCCCTCCAGATGTTCCGAAAAATGGATTCATTTTAACAGTTGTGTGATGATCGCATTATGTATGATACCTGGAGTTACAATCTTAAATGATCCTTCTAACACTATTATAATGTGAATTCATGTTAAACAAAGAGCATGTGATGTAAAGTACATTATAGTTATTGCAAAGTGAATTCCTTTATAGTAATTAAATTGTTCGCAGATCTCCAAAAGGTCACAAAGTATCTGATAATCTAAATTCATAATCCATTTTCCCTTAGTGCCATTTGACAGATTTTATGACGTCACCAAGATTTCCAAAGTCCGTGGATTTGACCGTGCCTTGTAATTATCTTAAAAAACTTGAACATTTTTATCAAAGAATGTTGATTGTATTTTTCAAGAATTTCATTTAATGAGTGACATGTAAAGAACCAATTTCTAAACCCTTTTCTTAAAAGTATAAACACATCGTTTGTAGGTGGCATGATGTTATGGAAGACCAGTATGTCCTTCATATTGTCCCACCCAAGCTACCCTTGAATATGGACCAAAAAGCAACACAAAAGCTTCAAAACCCACCACCAAACTGGAGCTTTGAAGCAGATGAGGAACTTGTGAGGTTTCTCAATGAGAATGCTATCGAAACATATCACGGCACCTCAAAACGTTACATAGAAAAAGTCGAAGTATCAACGGTAAGACATTTATATATTCTTCCGAGGGGCATCTAACTTAGCGAAAATCTCGTACACCTTTGGCAAGAATCCTTTTGTTTTGAGAAAAATCCCCAAAAATGCATAAAAATCTTACGTTTTTGAAGCTCTCGTATGCTTTTTGGAAAGAGTAATACATCCCTCTTAATCTTCTTTCTGAATGCATCATATTTCATGACATAAGCCGCAGATCCACAGATTTATACACTTCCGAACACTACCCAGGGCCATCGCTTGCTACTCAAGAGGGGTGTCCAGGTTCCATTTGCTGATAAAGTGGGTGACACATCCTTCATTTTGTTATGTTTTACTACCTAGCCTCCAAAGGTAGATTTCAGGAAGCTATGCTTGTCGAGCAGGGGTTTATCCTTTATTTGCCGACCCATCTGACGAGTTGGCCGAAGTAGCACCCCTAGATGGCGACAAACCCTTCGTTTTTGAAACCGTTTTTTCCGAAAAGGGGTATCACACCCCAATACCTGTCCTGGCCCAAACCTGAATTGAAAAACGGATCTGCTTGCTTGCATCAAAAGCGAAACGAAATGCTGTCGTTAACACCATAAGCTTTGGTATTCCAATTTTTCTTACATTTTCTCAACACAGTAATTTTCATTTAAAAACATAACTTTATGAAGGTATTTGCAAATCTTTGGTATCCTTGTCTTAACAATGATCTAATGGTCACTCAAAGCATGTAACTCGGCGTAGCGACTTAAAACCGCCCTGTTCTATACGGTATCGAGCACTTTATGGCAGACCGGTAAACAGTAATTTCCATTCTTAACATAGGTATATGCAAATCTGTTTTGATAGAGCGGAAATGTATGCTCACTACCGTCAGAGCATTTTGTAGAAAGTTCTCCTCGTAAATAGTTCTCCCAATGAGGAACAGATTAATTATATTATTTAAAGGTCAGTGCTGCTGTTGCTTCGCTAATGATTAAGTTTGGTCATGGTCAAAGATTTATCTCGCTCAGGCGGTACAAAAATAAGAAATAAGAGGCTCTTGTGCAACCGGCACGCTTTGCGACTGTATTTTAAAAGGCCGGCCTAATATCGTACTGCATGAAAATACAAAACACAGTCAATTTCTCAAGACAACTGCCGTTAAGCCTGCCGGTTGCGCAGGAGCCTTTAACAGCAAAAATCAAAAGTCCGGTGCTATCAACTGTTTTAGTTTGAGCGCGAATTCTTCAAGACTTATCATAGATTTCTGTTCCTTTATACAAAAAATGTTATGTTTCTGCTTTTCCATGTGAATTTCAATGATGCATTGTCAGAGGCTTGTTTGAATGGTTAGCAGAAAGGTGTAACCTCGCTAAATATAGAACGCCTAGTCTCGTTTGGATGTAATGTTTGCATTATCTTTATTGTTAGTATTCAAACCAGGACACCAAGAATCCCTAGCAAACACGGAGGCGCATCAAGTTTTAATTATGACTTCGAAGGGTCTTCAGTGGCAGTGCTGCCTTTTTGGGTCTGTATGCCACAGCATGCTCTACGCCAGAAGACAGATCACACTTTACTATAAAATACACTTCCATTGACAGTACTGTCGTATAGCTTGACTTGCTTTGACTTGATAAGAAACTTAGACCCTGAAGATGAAAAGTCTCTGGTAAAAAGGCGGTTTCTTATATGCGGGTACTTACTATAATAGAAGCTCAAAGTCGCACTAAACAGTCCGCCTTTTCGTGGAATTCAGAAGAATATTATCATATTATCAAAGTCAAAAATGTTATTTGATGAATGAGATGATTTTTCTCAGTTACCGTTTCATGAATACCTTCAGAATATCCTAATGCCTTTAAAACAATTTGGTATTACATTGTATTTTGCAATTTTTTTTCCACATTGCAGGAACAAGAATACGCGGATAATTTGATTGACAACGATAAAGGGACCTATTGGGAGTCAGATGGGAGCCATGGCCGTCACTTTATCCGTGCACATATGAAACCTGGTGTCATTGTTCAGTGGGTTTCTTCAACAAGATAATTTTTGTTATAATGCATCAACGATCTATCTAGATATTAAACTTTTGAATATATGTAACCATTCACTTCTGTGTCGGGCTTTGTTTTTGAATATGCCTCCAATCTAAGATCCCAATCGAATAAATCGCCATTTAATTAGCCTGTGTTCTAGACCCCTAATTTGAAAGTAGAGTGGCTGTGTAACCGAGCGTGAAAATGCGTACGAGCGTTACCAAGGATCTCTGGGAAAGTTAACTGTGCAAAAAATTATGCGGCATTCAGATGACAGAAGTGAAGACCAGTGTAAACAGAGCGTAACTTGTCATGACAGTTTATGCATTCAAATAGCGAAAAGAAATAAATGCAATTTCTAAGTTTCTTTTTTTATCAGACAAAGTCACAATGATGCCCAAAAGCCTTTATATATATCATGACCCCTAGATAATTTTCGCCCGGCGTGAGGATGGAAACAACACTTCAAAGATCGGAAGATGACTTTTTATCAAAACACACGCTTTTGTTGATAACTGTTCTCTTATTATGTGTTAATGAACGTTAGATAATCATTTATAACATCAGAATTTCAAATTTCAAACAACGAACTTCGGAGATGTGATTACAGCAAAGCAATCACTACCATGATAAAAAATACAAGGCATAGGCCTAGGCCTGCTGCTTCTCATTGCTCAAAATTTACTTGACTATGTTAGGCAGCCTTGTCCGGATCAATGGTAAATGTTTCACTAGTCTGTAGCGATTTCCACTGCGTTTATAACCAGGGATCATTTTCTACGGCTTGAAGGCAAAGCGTCTTGTTTTGTTTTCGGTTTCCATTTCTTATCGCTACTCCGAAAGTCATTCTTTTCATCGTCGTATCGATCAGATCTTGTGCCCAAAAAAATCCTTATTTACATTACATTCAAACCAAACTAGTAAATAGCCATCTTCTACCATCCAAAACCAGATTTCTACTCAGAGCAAATCGATTGGTTGCCAGCCAAGTAAATTTTGTTTTGATTGCTGCGGTAGATTCACCCCCATCAACCACTATAAAATTAGCAAGATTGTTCCACAGCTCATTTAATACTCTGTTTTGGTCACAACTAATGAAATATCCCAGCGAAGATCTTCAACATCAAATAGCTGAGCAGCATATTCACAACTTTTCTTCTGGCAAATTATTCTACATCACACCGCCACGTCCGATCAGAAATATTTGCATTTCTTTTTGCATGATTAGACAGATCTGTGATAATTATGCAGACAATTCAATTCAACCCTCGTAGGCGTTTTGGCTCTTGGTTACACAGACCCTCCTCGGGCACAAACTACATTTAATAAGCTCTGCGCAGGGGCCAATTCGGGTATTAACGGTGTTTTTGTGCATTCTAGAAATGGTCTTCGTTAATGAAATACAGTTTGATAAAAGAGTATTGTAAAAATTAGGGTATGTTTGCATCTTTCTATGCTTACCTTAGGTAAGTGAAACTTTATGACATGAAACGTTATGCCTCATATTTCTAAGTGAATTGCTTCCCCCTTTGCAGGCAACTTTTCATTGGTGTGGATCCATCTGATGATAATTACATGCCATACAGAGTCATTGTCAACGGAATCAGTGATTCTGGCAACGTTGTCCAGTTGAAAGAAACATGCATCGATATGTAAGCAAACTTCTCTTTTATAGTTTCTCTAAGCTTCCATTGGCTGCCTGCCAGCCACTGGAGTACCTCATTATATGACACGTGACTTTTGCCAGACATTTGATTTCGAGTCTAACCATTCATAACATCCCATAGCTTGAACAACACCACAAGCTAGTATTAATTATTAGCCAATTATTTCGATATAGCCTTTATTGTAACGGTCCATAAATTTATGTTTGTCCCTTATATCTGTCTCTCGTTGCTTTGAGCCAGGAATTGTGTCCCATTAGATATTTCGCTATATATTTATTCCTTTTTCCAGCCCAAAAGATTTTCACAATTCATGCGACTAATGTTAAACCTGTTGCATCATCTGGATGCTAATTCTGTAAACAATCTAATTTCAGAGCCGTTCCTATGGATGTCTGTATATTGGAGAATGCCCCGGAGTATTATAAAATTATTGAAATAAAGGTAAAAGAATGTAAAGGTAAGATTACCAACATTTTGGTTTGAAAATAAAAAATGATTTGAATTTGATAGAAACGCCTTAAGGCTCCAGCCAAATGCTCTCTAAACATGGTCTAACATTCCAATTCGGTAATTTTTGAGACCGTTTGGCAGTCTTGTTCAGCCACTGAGCGTTTTTTGAATATTGTTCAGCAAATGAAAATTTGGTCAAAGCAGTTCCGTTACGTTATATCGACTGAGCAATGTTGAAACAATTTTGTCATACACCGAACAATGTTCATTCAATGCATGCGTTGTGAACTAAAGCCACTTTCATCCCAGATGAACTAAATGCACTTCTCATTTCACGTTGGTGAGCTTTGTGCTTTATAAAAGAAACAATTTCAAGCTAGGAAAGAAAAAATTTCAGGCTTATACCGTTTTTCACCAACACCATACCACAAAAATTCGCTGAGTCCGAGTGGAAACTGGGCCTTATGCAGTTATGTGAAGTCGATAAGCTAGGCCTAGCGCTGCAAAGAAATCTTCGCCTAAAGAAAATAAATGATGGAGACATAACGACAATATAAATTAACGGCAAGAGAAAATAACGACAATTTAAATTATTTTCGAGGGTATATTTGGGAGGAGGCTGACGCGATGTTCAACTTATTCAAATGTTAATATTCAGTCAAATGTTCAGCGAATGGATCCATTTGGCCAGAAAGCACAGAAAATAGCCCACCAATTTTGAGCGTTGCTCAGCGTAGTGTTGAGAGCGTTTGATCAGGGCGTTGCAAAGGAGAAAGGTATTGAATAGAATTAAATACGGTTAAATTGAAGCCAGTATAAAGCAAATGTATTTAATTGAATACCGTTGAATTGAATTCAGTAAAGATACTTTATAAAGCAAGTGTTTTGAATTGAAGTGATTATAGTTGAATTGAATTCAACAGGGTTTTGTACCATACACAGAAATGACCCTTGGACTGTTGTTTTCCGTAGATGATGGTATCGACTGCCGAGTTCATTCTGTCAAAGTTGTCTCCAATAAGCAGAAGCAGAACGGGCTCAACCGAGACTTATTCGACAAGAATTTAGTGAAGTATGTGCTCAGTGCTCATCTATTTCATTTCAATAAAACGTAAATTTGTCGAAACATATCAGGTTTTTTAAGAACTGAATTGATAGATTCTGGTAAGAGGTATTCCGCTTTGTTGTAGGCTTTTTATTTCCCTCAAATCTATGACCACTATTTCTAATATTTAGCTATTTGGCCACATAATCTGAAAGATACTATGCAATTTTACTAATTGTGCAAATATTTCGCTTTTGACCGACGCGAGTTAAGCTAGGGAAGTACTGTTGTTTTGACCTGATTCATAATTTTTGGAACCAAGACCAAATCATATTGACTTCTTGGTGAAATAGCCTGTGCTCATTCGGTAATATCTCACGCGATCTTTGAAATATTTAGCTGATTTTTGCACTTGCTGCTCTTTCAGGTTATGCGATGAAAAATTCAACAAATTAAAATATATTTTAAAGGCATTTGACACAAGTAAAAGTGGCTTACAGCCACTCGACCACGAGCGGTTGACAAATCAAATTGCGCACAGAGAAAAACACGTGAACAGTTTCCGCCTTTCTGCAAATCGGTGAAATCCTAGAGCAGCGCGCAGTGGTTTCACGTGAGCAGTTTCCAATTCCTTTCTTGTGCGCGTGCTCTGATCAATTTGGCCTAAGTTACTTTTGGATTCGCTGTAACTTATGCATGTCAAATGCCTTCAAGATACCATCACTCTGCCTGCCTCTCGACTTGTGTGACCTCGCTATTTTCATCCATGATTTAATGATAACTAAATCCTTATTCAAGATATCCGAAACTTGATAATGTCGATCGTGATTTGCTGTACAGAAGGGCTTACTGTCTCCTAAGGTAAGTAATTGAAATATGCTATAACAACAATAAGGGTCATAATATTTGAGTGAGCTGTGACAATAGCAATTCCTTCTCGTGGTTTATGTTTAAATAAGATAAAATTAACCTGATTTTAGGAAATTAATCAATTGTCCGCTTGACTTCTTTCCAATTTTAAATCAGAAATTTCAAGTTAAACGTTTTCAACAAACATTCAAGTTTCTACCTCTACCAGCAACATGATAAACTGCACCATATTTGATAGCAAAAGTTTACCAATAATAACTGGATACTATATGCAGGTTAAGCTTTCTGAAAATTCACAGTATTGCAGCATCTATCTCTAAAATTTGTTTGGCTCTCCTTCAACCGACTTGTGAATTGTTAAAATTATAAAGATATGTTTTTCAAAAGTCTAATGTTCACCTTGTAGTTTAAAATCTCAATTTGATCTGGTTTTTTATTTGGTGAGTCGTTTGAGCCATACAAGGTTGATACCCGACCAAGCGGGATGTTCTTAACCTTTTTAACCAAATCATAATAACAGCAATCCGTTTGCAAATTCTAAATTTTTCCTTTACTATACCTAACCTGATTATTGCAGTATTTAACTGATTTTTCATATTTAGAAAAATGCTCTTATGTTTTTTAGATTCTTTTATTGAAATTTGAAAATTTCGTAAAGAGATTTTTATGACTTTACCAATTTTCATCACATTTTCGTAACAGATTTGCCAGTGTTTTGGACAGTGTCATTCATTTTCTGTTGCCCACATGGGAATATACGGCTGGCACATTTCAATCCCTAGCGGTATTTATCTGTTATTTATCTGTCTCTTTTCTATCTTGTTATTATTATCGTTTAAACATTTTTCATATATTCACTTATCCTTCTTCCATTCTTTCTTTTTCCTCTTGCTTTTTATTTGTTTCGTCTTCATTCCTAAATTTCTTTATTTTCTATTTTGTCATGTTCTTGCCTTTTTTTCTCTTTTTCTTTTCATGGATATTCTTCATCTTCATTGCCAACAACCTTAATCATCTCCTCATTTGCTTTCATATAACAATTTCCAGCATGATACCTTTCTAGTAACGACATCGATGCCGTATTTTCTCTTTACATCATAAACCTCTTTTCTTTCAGTGTATGAGACAATTGATGCCATTATCAAAGAAACGGCAAGGGCTCATTGACAACTGCTTAAGAGAAACACAGTCGAGGTATAATTCTGCATGTGCCTAACTCATATTAAAGTATTATTTTTGTATTCAATACTCGAAATATTTAAGTATTGTTGTTTAAAAAGGCATATCTCGTAATTATCACACTTTTGGTTTTTCATTGCGATACCTGGCGTTTTGTTGTTATTTTTTTGGTTTGTTATTTTATCATCAGCTCTACAGAAAGTTGATAATTCTAGAACAATATTTTAAGCTATACGATTGTAAGGCTGCTGTCCCTTAAACAAGGTCAACAGATATGTATCCCATATAATATATAAAGGCCACCAAATGTTGTGATTTTTACTTAAGTTATAAATTATACCAACCATAGTTCTTTGCAACAGCATAACTGATTACTCTGGGGTCAGAAATTAACAGGGCCCCCAACTTTTTTCGAGATTTTTGAAGATCTGCCAATCTGTTCCATCGACCCTGATGTTCGACCAAAGTTTTTAAATTCAAAATACCCTAGCAGCCACTTTAAAAAATACTTTGGCTTCAGAAAATGTTGACCCCCCTGTTTATTAAAACACCTGTTTATTAAATTGTTTGACTTGGCTATTATCCCCCGTTTTGTTGAAGCCTTCGTTTATTCCCGATCTCAGAGTTACTCCATTCCATTTCCTGTTCCAAATGAGCACGCATTCTCTTGGTGATTGTGCTAAAGATGGCAAAATCCTCTTTTCTTAGTATCTTCTAAAACTATTGTGTACTAATTGTGGTACATTATTAGGGGTAACAGTTTTTCTCTATCTTTAGCGGCCAGGCCACTGTCCCAAAGATATTCGTGAACCGTCACCAAGCAGCTGAACATGTAGTCAATCCGTCTCAAGATCCTGATGCCAAACATTCAATTTTCAACCAGGTGTGATTAAAATTGATTTTCACCAAAATCTTTTCATTAATAGATTTTCATGTCATATATCAATAGACTTTTTGGCACAAAATGAATTGAAAATAATGTAAAGATCTTTTTTACTCAGAAAGACCTTAAGAAATCAAAATTTAAAAAGTACTTGGAGATTATCTAATATCTAAACATTCGAAATTCTTGAGAAACCATTGTTTTGCAATTTCCTATTAACTATTGGCTTTTGAATACCCTCGACCCCGCCATCAAGTGTCCGTCACTCAAGGCCCCTTTTTCCGATGATTGACTAATTTTTCGAGAGGGACCTGTTCACATAATAAGTCTAATTGAGACTACAGTCTACACTAATAAAAAAACCGCTACTGTGTAGACGAAAGGAGTTCGTTTTCACCTTAGGACTCCATTGGTGACATATTAAATAGTCAAGCGGCACTGATTGGGCAACCTCAACAGTCATGTGCTTGCGTTTCTAATTGGCCTATTTCGATCCACAACTGGGTATATATATTTCCTAGCGTAGAGTTTTCGATCTATGTTCTGACGTTTTAAACTCTGAAGAGTGTCAGACGAAAAACTTTAGTTTACTAAATGTTTGCTTTTTATCAAAACCATAATCATAATGTTTGTAACATTAGCGAATATTGGTAGTAAAATGGTATTTGTATTACTGAAAACATTGATAATAGTATTTATAATGGTATTGATAACAATGTTGTTATTTTCTTTGACATAAAGCTATACGAAGCCTTGAAGCCCGAACGTTGTGGATGCGAGCTGGATTTTAGGTAAGATGACGTAAAAGTTTAGCTGGAAAATGCCTTGTCTTTTTTGTAGTTTTTAAATTCATATTTCTTTAGTCATATTTACGAACATGGATTGGCACTTTCTTATCTTTATTGTCTCTAAGAACTAGCTAGATGCTGTTAAATCATCTTGATCTTAAATATTGATACCTCTGATACTGGATACTGGATACTGCCTCTAGGTGCCATGCGTTTAAGCATTTCAAATGTATCCTTCGTCAGCCGTCTGTCAACATAACCTTATTTATTTTATGTTAATCCACTCGAAATTTATGACCTAAATAGAGGGATGGATCACATGTAAACCTGCTAAGTAAAGAACATGATTCATGAAATATTCGCTCCTTGGAAGGATACCTAAGCCATCTAATCATTTTGTGAGCATCAGGGCCGAGCCCCAAGAGCTCCCACAAGCTTCCATCCACGGCATCATTGTATTTTCTCACGAGCTCCCACAAGCTTCCATCCACGACATCATTGTATTTTCTAGATATATCTTGAAACTTGCCTTAGATACTTTGTCGTGCTAATATCATGCTCTTCTCAGCTGTACACGAAAACCCAGCATGTAAAATTAAACAGGTTGCCTATTACTTTCCTGTTTTTTTAATATTTCTGTACATCTTCATTTGAAGTCTTTAATTACGAAACAATTTTCTGACATGCTTTTACGGCGACGAAACCTTCGAGCACTAAATCCTTAATGAATTTCTTTTTTTTCGTTTTTCTATTTACTCTTTCTGTTTTAGATGGAGTCAGAAATACGACCAATGGTGGGAATGCAAATTCATTGGTGAAGGAATTATAGATCAAGGTTTGTTCTCATTTTCTAGTCTAGGAGTGATGTCAACCCCTGTTTGCTTGTTTCTAAACCTCCCAAAATTGCTTACGATGCCGACACTTTCATTGATGTCTTCCTCTCGTTTTCAGTCACAATAAGTTTATCTTAAGCATGTTATAACACTAATTAGCTGCCAAAATCTTTGTTGATATCAGGCAGCCGACATATTCCATTTGAGAACATTCTCTATAACATTGTTCTTCAAATCTGTACGTTTTATCTTTGCTAGGAGGCGGGTTTCGTGACAGTCTTGCTGATATTGCGGAGGAACTTTGTCCCAGCGCTAGTGACACACCCATGCCTTTGCCGTTTTTCATTAGGAGTCCAAACCAGGTTAGTCATGCAATGTCCCTTAGATGTCCTGATAATCTTATAACTAGTTCTGCACTGCCATATGCAAGTCGTGATTCAAAATTGTAAATCTCAATCGTGAAAACTTCCATATTCTCGATAGAATTATGTCTACCATCGTCCAAGTTATTACAATCGCTAAATACAATGCAAATTAAAATTTTTAATCATCAAATTTAATCCTAATCTTAAATTTAATCAAAATTTAATTAAAATTTAATCAACCAGAAAAGTATGAATTAAAACAAGTATAAAATTATCCGCACACCTAAACAGATTCCCCCCCCCCCCTTAAACATAGTATTGCCAATTAGAAATAGTAGGCTGTCGCCTACCTTTTTATGCAAAAAGTGCCACATTTGAATCCAAAAAATATGTATATGGACAACGCTACATCAATCTAGATTCTTTGGAAATATTTACTTGTGTTAAGTCTTTGCTAAGTCCTCTGCTGTTTGTTATTTTCTATTATAAATCATAGTTAATAATTGAGCATTTTATCTAAACATTTATCTTTAAGTTCCTTTATCCTTTATCGATTCCTTTATCTTTAAGTTTCCAATCTCCTCTCTTCGCAATATCTCTCAAATTTCCAATTTAGTGCTACTGGCTGCCAAATACATTTGAGCTTTCTTAAAACTATTTCTAAATGCACCCTTTCTCAGGACCAAGGCTCGTCAAATGTCAACAGGGATCGTTATGTACCGAATCCATCATGCAAGTTGTTTGCAAAATACGAATGGATTGGAATGGTGATGGGTGCTTGCTTGCGTGGCAAAGAGAGTTTAGTGAGTTGGTTTTCTTCAAAATTCTCTTCTTGTACTCTGATATCATGGTGAAACTATCTTTGGATTATCTTATCTTTGGCTACATTTTTTAAGAACAATCGAACACTAATTCCACACTCCAGTCATATTCCTCACAGTTTTCAAGACATATAGCGTAACATCTATTACTTTGTGTCTCCCATAAATGAAAACATTTTAAAAAACGATCCCCTTATGCTAACTGAACGTCAAAAGGCAAACGACTATCAGTCTCTTTCCAAAGTTGTTTTGTTACTTTCAAAGCCTTGCTAAAGCAACAAAGTACCCTTGAAATAGATACAGTAGAAACCTGCATAAAAGAACCTAGGTTTTTCTCTGGCAGCCTGAATAGGTTCTTAATTAACAGGCTGCTATTCTAAATTCAAACCTGTAATGTTCTTAACAAGGTCCTTATATACATACAGGCCTCACACATATTAACAATTTAGCAGGCCTCACACACATCCACCGTAAAAACTCGCAATGACGTAGTTAAACCAGCTATATTTTTCATGTTAAATTTCAACCAATCAAATCCATTTTTCTTGTTGGGTTGTCCATTTAGAATGCATCATAACATAACCTGATTTTCTTTAAGCTGGTTTAATTTGCCCGTGTGAATAGGGTATAGGAATACCAGTCTAAAAAACTCTTTTCTTTTGTATAAATTTAAGAACCATTCCACGTTTCAGCTTCTTGGGGGTTCTTATTAAAGGGTTTTAAAAGATTAAATTTCAGCCTCAAGGTTTTTATAAAAACAGGTTCTTTTATGCGGGTTTCCACTGTATGGGATATGGATGTATGAGATGTGGAAATCTTGACGTAGTTCTATAATGCTATGAAGGGTAAATTTAGCAAGAAAGAGAATCTGAATCTTTATTTGATTCGGAGTTTGTTTCCTGTATTGATAGGCTTCCTGCTAGCTATATCTTTAGCAAACAATTATCGTTTTATTCAAAGGTGTTAGCTTTACCATCCTTCATTTGGAAGCAACTTGCTGGGGAAAGTGTATCGTGGATGAAAGATTATGCAACGGTCGATGCTTCAGAGGTATAGTATCTAATTTTCATTTGGAAAACTGGGTTGTAAATAAACGTAATTGAGTATCTACTGATTGTCATCATTTAGATATGTAGCTATTAAATTTCACAGTAATGATTGATTATTATAATTAGTAGATACACAGATTTTGAAATCCAGTTTTTGCAAAGTTCCTCCTACCTAGTCGTTGCAGAGTTTATAGTAATCCATAAAGAATTTTACGTGGTTGTCAAATTTGAGGTTTTTAGGGATAATCAAGCCTTCTGGGATAATTTTGGGATAAATTTTGGCGTTATTCAAAGTGGCATATCTTTCCCCCGCACATTGTAATCGCATGCTAAAATTTTGATATAGAACTCCTCCTCATCATCCATACAGCCATCAGCATCAATTATCGTCATCATTATTCCTATTTTCTATAATGATGATGATAATCATGATCTTTATCAAAAGAACCACTCCATGCATTTGAATTTAAATCTCATATTGTGTGATACATCATAAAAACAAATTGAATTTCTACACCTTCCCCTGATCTTCATGTTGTTAATTTTTCCTTTGTGTTCCAGGTTAAATTGCATGAGACTTTGGAAACCTTGGACAAGGAAACCTACCAGGAAAAATTCTTTGGTGTTTTGAAATACAGCACGGTATGTTATAATGGTTTCTAGTTGCTGTGTTGCTCGTTTTTCGTGCTTCAGAACTCCCAATTTCCATTGCCTAATTTGTTATACTTTTAGATTTAAATATTGGTATGCAAGACAAGATCATTTGATATCTAACATTTTACTATATGCCAATCTTCTGCCATCTAAACCCACAGAGATGATGGCCGAATGATTTATAACCACTGTTTTCTTTCAGGTCCTTAGCGATGGGTCAGTTTATCAGCTCAAAGAGAACGGAGTCGAAACAGATGTCCCATACGAAGAAAGAACAGAATACATGAAACTTGTCCAAAATGTCAAAATGAGCGAATTTAATGACCAGGTAAAGTTAATTTCTTAAACTAAACATCTACAAACGAATATTTTCCCTATTTATTAAATCTTCGATCTGGTGATATCATAACATAATTTCTTCACGAAAATGCCATTTAGAGTTGTCTTGTGTGTTTCTTGTAAAATGGTATGAAAATATCTAGATAGAAATTTTAGACCAAGCTTCCAAATATTATTATTCAAATGACAATTTGTGGGTTTTTATTTTTATTTTATCTGGATTTCAAATACAGCAAATATTTTGCATTTATTCATATTTCTATAGCCATTTCCTAGATCAGTTATTGTACTATGATGAATTTGTACTAGCTTTTCAAAATCGTTTGCAAAAATCGTTTTTTTATTCTTATGTAGTTAATTTTCAAAATAATTCGTTTGTTAGATTAGTACAGTTTTTGTTAATCGTTTGCTTATTTCTTCTATTTATCTATTATAGATCAATTCCATCCGTAAAGGAATTTTGAAAACAATACCCCAGGCGGTTCTTGATCTTCTTACTTGGCAAGAACTCGAGAAAAAGATATGTGGCGATCCAGAAATAAGTGTGGAAGCTCTTCAGAAATCAGGTTTACAATTTGTTATTCTTCACATTATACTTTTTACTGGAGATGTCATTTCGTTTCATTTAGAAATAAAACTTTTACTGCCTACGACAAAATTGCTTACGACATACATTCAGCCCTTACAATTAGCAATGTTGCTTAGGCCAGTTTGACTCTTACAATGTTCACGACATTTATTTTTAGTTTTTTGACTATTCTTCTCATACTGTTAATAAGTATTTATGTTATGTTAAAGATAACACTTGAAATCACCATATACTGCTCACAAACACGCGTATTGACCAATCTTCATCAGAACTGTTAACGGCGACCTTCAGTATATTTTTATCTGCACATGTTTTTTGATTTTGCTTAACATCACGGTGACATTTCCTTGAATATCCTGTTTTTTATTGTAGCACAATATGAGGACCTAACCGAAACAAGTGTACGAGTAAAATATCTATGGCAAGCGCTCAACAGTTTTACTAATGGTATGTCGTGTTATTTCTGTCTTATTTATAATACAATCAATTCTCAAACATTAATATTTAAAAGTTATTTATGCACAGTAGCCCTGGCAGTCAGTATGGCTGATTTTCAAGGGCCTGTGCCGTAAGCTTTACAAATAAGAAATTTAATGGAAACTTTTCATTTTCAATTCCAGTTAAACTACAATTACAAATCTCTCTATTACGTAGAGTCATAGTATCCAGGGCCATAACTTTGTGGGGCGTAAGGGGTCTGGCACTGTGACAAGACAATTTGAAAATATTCCATTTCAAAAACGAAGAATTTATGGTCATTTGGGGATGTTTCTTCGGTACTTTTTCGGACTTCTTCGGGAATAAGACTGCCTCACCCAGTTTGTCGGCAAAAGGGATCTTGAAATCCCCCCCCCCCCTTATTTTGTGTGATTCTCTTTCGTCAATGCCCCATTAGTTAACTTTGCAATAAGTATCTATGTTATACATGGTTTTCTGAGGTTTTTCTCGCTTCATTTTGTTTCAGAAGACCGCAGTAGATTTCTACGATTTGTCACTGGACGGAGACGCTTGCCGACGCCTTTGTTCATCTGCCCCAGTAAATCGTAAGTTGCTATGAAGTTCGTGTAATCTTTATACAAATTCCTCAGCGTGAAGGCAATCAACAGATCCTCAAGGTTCGTAAGCCACCTGTCAATAATCAACTGGCCAATCAGTGAGCGTGGTACTACTCAGATAAACGCTGTTTTGGTGAAGCTACTGTCTGTACTCTGTATAGCTCTTGCCTGTATGTCTCGCTACGCTGAGTAAAAAGCCCTTTTGGCTCCAACCATAAGAGTATCCAGTGGGGCTTAATCAGATCTCTTTTTACAGCAACCAGTATTTTGTTTTTGTGAATGCAGCCTATGATTCAGCCAACGTAATAGGCAGGTCTTCCAAATGGAAAGTCCATTATTGCACGGAATAGCAGATACAGTATATTTTGTGCATTTTCTGTGCATTTCTGACCTTGTCAGACAAAAACTTTAGACTCCGAGATGGTCTAAAAGTCAGAGTTTGTATCCCGATAAGCCTGTTTGAATCGTATCAAATATCTAACTTCATGTGCACCACCTTGTATTAGGCGACCAATCGTAGTAATGTTATCTTATTAACTGAAAATCTTTTCTATATTTTTCAGCGATGCTGCGATAAACTCTTTGCCTGAATCAGCGACCTGCTCCAATACTCTTTTCCTTCCATCATATTCAAGGTGAGTTTTTTAACTTTCAGCTTAAAATTCATTGATCTGTATTTTAAATGTCACTAAATGCTACATAGTTTATGCTTAGTTACATAAGAGATTTTGCTTTGTGACGTCATCAATTTACCATTTATTCGCGGATTCGAGATGAAATAAGTCTGAAGATGCAACACGTTAAAGATTTAAAACTTAAAGGATACAACGAAAGTATAGAAGGAATCCGAAGGGAGTCTCGGAGGTGTTCACATTCTAGAAGATTCTAGAAGTAACATTCTAGAAAGCAGCAGCGGAGTGATTTAAGAATGATAAGGTTTCATTATTGGCACAAGCTGAAAGATTGGTACAGAAGCCACTCGAAACGCAGTGATCGTTGGTGGCTTATGGGCAATAAGGTGAGTTCATATCCAAGCAAAACTGATTTGACAGCACCTCACATTGAAATTGTTCTATCAAATGCATTTCACTCTTTTAGTGCTCAAGTTGCGGAGGAGAAACTAAGGTACGCAGCCTATAACTGCATTGCGATCGATGCTGACATGAGTCCCTGGGAAGAGTGATGGCGGAGGAGCCTTCAACAGAAAACGAATTTCGTAGTGTTAAACATTTCTAGAACGATTAAATTTTAAAACTATGTTCATAGGAATCGAATTAATGTACGTTCAAGTAAATTTCTAGAAGATTATGTATGAAGTTTGATAGGTCTTTCTTTTTAAGAGGGATTAAAAGTTATTGGCATAATAAATAGTTGACTATGGTTTTGTATTTGACTTTCGCACAAGTTTATCCACTGAAGTGTCTAATTTCTTTGATAAGTGTTTAATTCAACTATCAGCTAATCGACTTTCTGGAAAGGGATAGATTCTTGTTCCAGTGAATATAACGTAAAAGATATATCAAGTATTTAGATTTGGTAGACTGCAAAGCACAGCTTCTAGGTCTGCCCAATTTGAGGTCATTTTCATTTGAAAAATTCAAGTTAAGTTAAAAGGAAATGAGCGATTTCAGGTAAAAAACTAAGCCTATAGCCTTGCTAAAATGGTCAATTTTGGTTTTAGTTTTCACTAACAATCCTTGCCTTTAAAACCCGTCCCTGATGACATTTACTATCAATCTTAAGTAAGCTTGATTGGTAACAACTATACTCCGTCCAACAAATTTCCCATGGATTGAAACGTATTTAATTAATCTATTAACATGCTTTTTGACTAGTAACGCATTCTTTCAATCTCAAACTTACCAAAAGCATATTGTTGGATTTTAGGCTTTGGGCTTTGGACTGTGCTTCTTCAACAGGACAGATTTCAAAATCAATCAAAGGCTGAAAACATTGAATTCTGCCGAGAACGATTTAAAAAATTGACGTAAACCTACTTACAATACATAATCAATCATTATTTAAAACCAGTGCTTAAACTTCCTATAGAAGTGAAAAAATGTAATATTTATATAAATGAATATAAATAACAACTAAGGAATTCCAAAATGCTATATTTACAAATCATACCACTATTTTATAGTTACGAATATGATAATACAATAAGCAATTAACATGTTAAAATTACAAAACATTTCTAGCTATTTAGGCCAAACTAATTTCGTCTTCAAATGTTTCTGGTACCGTGGCAGTGATGCGATGCTGTAATTCCTTATTTATTGAAGAATTAAACCCGGAACTAAACAGCAAGAAAGAATGGGAAATTAAAATGCTCGACGCCACGAACGAATCAAGTTCGACGCAACAAACCCGGTTAAATGTCACATAACCAAATATTTTCATCAGCTCAAGAGACCTATTTCAAAGTATATCATTATAATTTCTTCGAAAAGGGCTTTTTAGAAGCTTTACTATTAAATATGGCTACATACGAAAAATGAACTATGGACAAAAATTATGCAAGTTTGCAACAAACCATTTCTAATGATAGCTCAGATGTAGTTGAAAACCTAGTCGAATTTAATTACAAATGTCATAGTGCCAGCTTCAAATGTAAAAAGACCCAAACTTAGGTAGATTTAAAAACGATCTACGTTTCGTTCAAGCGTGGTTGACATCTGAATTTTCTTCGTTTGTCTTCTCCTTTAGCTCAATCGGACCTAAGAAGAAGAAATTAACGTAAATATATATTTTAATGATATCAAGACAAATGGGTAATGGATCCGACGCATTGCTGTCTGGTTTGTAACTAACAATGTCGTGAAACTATTCTAACTAACGAAGGAAAGTGCAAAATCTTATACAAAAGACCATATCTTCTACCCCTTTTTCCTAACTGTATCAGAACGTCATAAAATCAGAAAGTTAGAAAGAAAAGCTAACAAAGGGGTTTTGATTCTAAACGAATTTTGATGAAGTTTAGATGGAAAAATTTGTCAGCATTTATATGCCCTATATTTGGTAAATTATGGATAAATTATGGATAGGTGAAGAGAATCTGGATTATGGAACGGAGTAAAGAATAAGAGAGCGTAGAACAGAATGAAGCACAGCTATTTATCAACATAATTTTCTATGCAGCAATTGGTGTGTGTGATAACTTTGGCCATTATACCCAAATTGTATGAAATACGAGTTAAAAAGAGGCTATTTTTGTGAATCATATCGTATTTAATGTAAAAATAAACGTGTATTGAAACTGATCTCAAAATAATAGCTCTTTCTGTTTTATTTATAAATCATTCTTTCGATAAAAAATCATTTATGTACACTATATTAAATCATCAATACTACAAAATATACGAAAATCCTCTATCAATCTTTGACGAATAAACATATATGATAAAATATGGCAATCCATTTTTGGTGAAGCTATACATGAGGTTAATCTAAAAAAGCGACATCTTTGCACGAAAGGCAGATGGTCCCTTTTTCATTCGTGTTGACTTTTGGTGGTCATTGAAATTATGCATGAAAGACCTTCTGATCAAGTGAACCAATCAGGGTGAGGAAATTTGCGTGAAAATAAGCATGAAATCACATGCATGTTCGTACAAGTATCAAATTATCATCGGGACAATCTGCCTTTAACTTCTAAAAAGGTTTTCAAATTTTACGTGGATAAATATATTACTTTTTTAAAATATATTATTAATACCTAAAAATATATTTCTTTTCTGAGATAACGATATACGTTTTTCTATGGCGTTGAAACGGAATCCCTGATCGATATAATTTACATCCAATATATGGTACATTCTACACTTTCATAAAAAATTCAGCTTCCAATGCCACAGTGATACATCTTTTCTATGACGTCACCCAACATGTCATAGACGAGTGACGGGCGGGTAATTTGAAACAAAATATCTTTGCTGTGAGCAAGCCATTTACATATAGGGTCAAGTAAATAAAGGAATTCAATGAACTTGAATAATACAATTAAGTCTTAACAAGGCTATTCGGTGAACAAAAAACCTTAGAGGGACAGTGGTCAGTACTTGAGGAGTGGTTGCTGAACAGAAAATCTTTTCTAGTGAACTGTAGAGAGCTCATTAAAGAGAGATTTCATCTTAAAACATACATTATTGGTGTGACAGATAGACCTAATTTTCTTCCCCACAATCATGACGACGAGCTAACTCTTTTCTACAACAGAATGCTACAGTCTTTGTAGCTCTGACAAGGCCTCAAAACACGGTATACCATAAAACACTGAATCATCTTTGTTGTAATACTTATAGTGGACCTGAGACTGATAACAAGAAGTTACCTCGTAATGATTATAAAGCGTTTTCTGTAACTGAGATGCTATGAACAATGTCTGGCATGATAATAAAGTTTTAGATGGACTGTTCCTTAAATACATATTACACTAGGCCTGTCCCATTAATGAATTATAATCTGAGAAACAAAATTTGGTTGAATCTAATGTTACTTCGACTGAAGATGGTTTAGAGAGAAGAGAGACAGAAAGTTCACAAATGACGACAAGAGTCCAGGGAAAGGCCTCAAACAGCATGGAGCTTTTCGACAGCATGAGAACTATTCGACTTAAAGGTCTCTTTTGAAGACTCGATTTAACCAAGCCATCGGGAATGCATATACAACCATGTAGCTTTGGATTTTTGCAAACTGACTGAACGCACCGCAATCTAGAACCAAGGCAGAAGAAATGATTTTGAAATGACATTGGCATAATAAACCAATCGTTCTTTCACAGACTCAAGCTGACCAAAGAGGAAAGTAGATTCAAGACAGGTTCGAAAGAAAAGCCCACAGACAACTCTCTAAAGACAAGCTAAGATTCAGAAGATGATACCAGAAATAAATTTAGGCTAGGAACATAAACACTGTTTTTATAAATCACATGTAGTCTTGGCTCTCCAGGCATATAAGGTTTGCGACAAAGCAACCTTACAAAGCAAGGAAAGCAAAGCAGAATACCTCCAAAATGTCACAATAACATTTTACAATTGTTGAGCAATCAGAGTCAGACAGCCCGGCGGTCTCTGGTTCAGAACCGGGTGAGCGATCGAACGAGTGAGCGAGTGAGCGAGGTCAAAAACAAAAGAAACTTAATAATGACACCAAAACCCAGCCCCTTTTTACTATGTGCAGGTATTTTCCTTAGGAAAGTTAAAAATCTTTATGGACTCTTCTTGAAATAACATAAAACATATAAAGGAAACTCCTCCGATCTAATAATTCATCGCTGATTCCAGTACAAATCTGAAATAGTGGAGATTCATCAAAAGGCAAAAAATGTTTCGAAAATATCTTACCATCATTTTTGGTGATATACGCATTCTCTACCACTGTACTTCCGTTTGCGGTTACGTTTCCGTTCACGGTTACGCTGCCATTCTCGAGACTGGTATCCGAATGTTTTTCATTGGCGATACTGTTAGGCGACTTTGAGCGCTCTAGGGAATCTTTTCTTTGGGAAGTCGTTGAGTACGCTTTAGGTCCAATCAAACTTAAAAGAGTCGGGAAGTAAACCATTCCATGGAACAAACCAAACACGACAACTAAGAAAAACACCTAAAAGGAAAATTAACTAATTATACCGTGTGTCGGGTTACATATTCGAGTGTGACGTCATAGATCATTTATCCTTAGGATTCCAGCTGTTGGAACCCAAAAGTTCACTATGAAAGCCCCCTTAAAGTACAAAATAGGTATTGACGCAGACACAGCAAGTGACGCAGACATAGTCAATTGACGCAGACACAGCAAGTGAATTTTGGATATTTAAGCTACTGTCTTTATGATATATATATAATTACAAGACAAAGGCTGACAGGAGGAAAATTCTTTCCACAAGGGTGCTGCCCAATTGTATCGAACCACTCTTGGTCGGTATCGAACTCCAGTTTGCTGCTTCAAAAACCCACGCTCATTCATTTGAGACAAATGGCCCAATTAAATGAGCGAGGAATCTCCGAAGCCAACACTGGAGATTTCACTGTAGCCAAGGCAGTTTTTGTTTATTATGTTTCGGCTTTAAGCCTTCGTCAGAGCCATTTTAACCATATATATATATAACCACAAGGCAAAGGCTTATATATATATATAAATATAAAGAGGTCTACTCAATATATATATGTATAGATATTCGTTGACTGTTGTTTTGGCCTAGTTTCAGAGACTGGATATTGACAGAGATTCTTCACTGGATTTCAACTCGCTATTCGGCAAGTATGAAATTGATCTCTCGGTCACATGAGAAGGAAGAAACGTTCAGGGAAGAGATTGAATGGGTCAGAACCAAAAGAGGCACCAAACTGTTGTTTTGTTGATACAGCTGGTGTGGGCGAATGAAATTAAACATAATTCAACGAGAAAAAGTGAATATCAGTTGTTCTACGACTGCAATTAACCGAAACAGCTTTTGACAGAGCAAATTCGGTGCACAAGAGATAAAAAATTGATTTAATGAACCAAGCAGATGGCGAAAGGCTATTTTTTCAACATCCTACTGCGAAAGCTTTGTGCTTTATGCTAGCGGTTTGTAGAGGATTTACGCAAAAGTCTTAACTGAGACAAATACGGTGACTAAAAATACAGTGACAGAAGCAATCTAACTGCGGTGTGACGTCCATGCCGAATACACTCTCTGTTCTTTGTAAGGGCCGCATAACTTTTTGTCAACAATCGGTGCTTTTTAATAATCTTTGCTTCAGGTTTTCTTCGTGTTGTTCTTATTTAAGCATTGATTTTTTACATATATCCGCTATAAATTATTCTAAGAGCGTTCAATAACAATTTTGCGTGACATTTTCAGTAGCAGAGTTGAGTTGCTGAAAAAATCTGTTCTGTTTTGTATACAGGAGCGAAAATCCACAAAAAACATATTGTTTTTCCCTAATTTTTCATATGAAGCGGAAACATAACATATTTGTGTACTTTCCGTCCGACGCTTCGCATAGTATAAACACCAGGCTTTTTTTATAAAAGAATGTCCAGTTAACAGAATTACCTTGAAAAATGTCTTGAAAACATAAGACGTAGAAGCCGCGAGGAGTAGGAAAGCGAGGAATGTACTGAAACCACCATTGAATACAGCAGGCCCGAGCTCACTGATGGCTGTACTGGCTCGCTCTAAAAAAGGAAGCAAGAAATATTAAATAAATGATCAGTAATTATAATTTATATTTCCATAAAAGGTACATTGGGCAAAAGACAAAGGAAGCGTGAAAATATATAAGTCTGGAACCATAACGTTCAACCTAAAGATTCCGAATTAGCATGGCATTTCAAAATTACAAAAGACATTATAAACATCGCATAAAAAGAGCACTTAAATTTTACAGAAAATGATTAACAGTAACCAACAAATACAAAAGAGAGAAATTAAACGAGAGAATTCTTTTGAAAGCAACTTATTGAGATCTTTTTTAAGCTGAATATATTCTAATTTTATTGGAGCATTTGATCTTAGAATACCATCCACAACGCAAGTCATAAAAAACACTTCAAATTTTTCATTATTTTTCAAATTCACTCCTGTATGAAAGTTGTATAGTATAAAAACATTGTGTGCACAACCCAAAATAGTATGGACTTATGCCTTGATTTGAAAGTATGATTAAAAATAATATTAACAATACAAAAGCATTGAATAATATTTAAAATTGGAATAAGATAAGAAGTATAGCAAGAAGCAAGATGTTTTTATTTTTTTTTGGTTTTGTAAGTTAGCTAACTTATAGTGATGACTTTGATAGTACGCCTTTCCGGAGCCATACTTGAGGTCAAAATCAGGGGAAGTTTTAAAGACAAGAAACTTTGGCTTGAATAAATTCCCTGAGAGCACATGGAATAAAACATCGAGAATTACCTAGGGCCACTTGTCTTCTTTTGGAAAAACCAAGTCGGTTGAGGCAGTTTTAGTGGCGAGCAAAGATACAAGTCGACAATATTTGTAAATATTAGATAGAATTTTTGCAGACATGAGATGGAACCAAAGGCAAAAATGAGTAAAAATACAATCTAGCTAATTGCACAAATCTACAGTTCACGGGCTTTGCAGATGTTGACAGTTCGAATACAACTGACGCAGGTGCAAACAAGAAATTTATAGCCACACCAAACTCCATTTTTTTCTATTATGTGAGTAGGCAGCAGAAGTTGAAGAAATCATTCGCTTCTCGCACAGACGCAAAAAGCCTTTTAATTGCAAAAGCACGAATAAGGCTCTGGACCTAGTTACTAAATACTCGGGGTATCGTTCATACATCATATAAAGAAATATTATATATCAGAGCAGCGGTGCTTCAGGAAAGAATATAGGAGGCGAAAATAAAAGGTCTTGTAAATTAAATTGATAAAATAAAATATCTAGAGGAATGGGGCAAAAAAGTAAAAGTTTTCCTCAAGATATTTCGTTTTTATGCTTATATTCCCCCTACTCCCAATACTGGTTTCAGTTACGTCACATCTCGCATTCTATCCTATATGTCGAACTTTGTCTTCTCTTAACTCGGCACGTCTCATATCGAGTCACTTGATAACAAATACATACTCGGCACGTCTCATATCGAGTCACTTGATAACAAGTACATACTCGACACGTCCTGTTTTAGCAGCCATTTTTATTTTTGGTATTTAAATCATTAACTCATTATATTGAAGTCATATCGCTATTTGGTATGCAAATCCTCGCTAAGTAACGACTTTAAGTACACGAAAATTGCATACAGGGAAAGAGACTGGCTGTCGATAGTAGCATTTACAAGGATTAAAAGGTTGAAAAATAGGCTAAAAAAGTTCAATTTACCGTCTCTGGTCCGTTGGTTGGCAGTCATAAACGCATGTCCAATATGTGCAGCGTAATCGACACAGAGGCCAATCGCAAGGATGAGCATAACAGAAGTGACTGTGTCAATATACAGACCCCAGAAATACATCATGCCACCGACGTCAACCTAAAATATGACAAACAGTTTTGAGTAAAGACCATATATAAAAAAATAAGCTAAAGGTGAAAAAGACAGCGCGGGAAGAGAGGGGGGAGTGGAATGCCTAAATTTGCAATTGAAAACTAACATTTGTGTTCAAGGACTCTCTGTAGAGGTTGAAGCCCTGAGGAAACCAGGCTCTGAGGAAACCAGGCTCTGAGGAAACCAGGCCTTGAGGAAACCAGGCCTTGAGGAAACCAGGCTCTGAGGAAACCAGGCCCTGAGGAAACCAGGCTCTGAGGAAACCAGGCCCTGAGGAAACCAGGCCCTGAGGAAACCAAGCCCTGAGGAAACCAGGCCATGAGGAAACCAGGCCCTGAGGAAACCAGGCCCTGAGGAAACCAGGCCCTGAGGAAACCAGGCCCTGAGGAAACCAGGCCCTGAGGAAACCAGGCTCTGAGGAAACCAGGCCCTGAGGAAACCAGGCCCTGAGGAAACCAGGCCCTGAGGAAACCAGGCCCTGAGGAAACCAGGCCCTGAGGAAACCAGGCCCTGAGGAAACCAGGCCCTGAGGAAACCAGGCCCTGAGGAACCAAGTCTTGCCTATGTACAAGCACCTTTTTAATTGCCATCACATTGCGGACGTATAGACGATATTAATGAAGCAGAATCAATTCAAAGCGACCTACCAGTGTCAATATGACGCAAGTGAATACCATTAGAGATGTCCAAATATTGGCAAGTAAGAAAAGAGTGACCAAAAATACACACGCAGCGGCCAGGGCAAGATTTCGCACCAGTTCAACAGCAATGATCTGTGAAAAAAGATAAATATTCGGTCAATGTGAAAAAACATTACTTGAGGGTCAGGTAAAGGAAACCTAATAAAAAAAGGTTATTTTGCAACCCAAGGAGATTCAGTCAAATATCCATCAATTTTCAATTCATGCCAAAATAAAAATCGATGCCACTCTCCCTTTCCCCAAAAGGAGCACTGTTGGAACCGCACCTCAGACATCCTAGTTTCAAAATTACAATTTACCCTCGAGCAGTATGAAGAAGAATTGAGAAACTGCTAATTAAATATATTAATAACAAGTTAGCAAAAAAAGGACGGAAACAGAATGCAAGAACTCCTTCAATTTTTACCTTATTTGTTTCCCAACCAATATAGAACCTCGTGTAGGGGAAGGCCTCTTTTGAAAACGAGATGCTCTTAATCTGGTCCCTAACGCTGTCCATTGCTTTAACTTCTGTTGGCGAGTCTTTCATCTTTATGTGAGTCGCATGCATTCTCGAGTACTACAAAGAAAATGAGTCGTTTAAACTATAGTAAGTCAAGACAATAATGACGTCAGTGGAAACCCTAGTTCAGCACCAAAGCATACAAGAACAAGAGTCCAGTCTAATTATCCATCCTCAAGATAATTTCGTCAATTTTCGAGGCCGTCCTCTGAAAACAAAGAAAAAGCCAGGTTTTAGCACTTCAATAGGTACTGGCCTTGCTTACGGTTTGTAGCCATATGACTGCAATGCTTTCCTGGCCCTGTCGCCCGGTTTTACCGTCACTACAATTTAACTTTCTAAGGTTTTCAGCCACTACGTGTCAAGACAAACAGTCTGATGTATTAGGTTTTGAATTCGGGCGTGGTTATGACGTCATAGCTACGTCATAGGGTGATTTTTGCTGGTTTTTCAAAAATTAATATCTCAATGATAAATAAGTGTTAGTGTGGGTAATAAATGAAAAGGTTTGATAAATTAGTGTTCTTTTATGAAGCGGGTGTTTTCTTGCGGTTCCTGTACTTTCATATTAATCTTTCTCTATTTTCTCGCTTCAGTTATACCACTATGCAAGTTTATCTATTTCAAGCCACCAATAACACAAATCAATTTACGTAGGCCAACGAATGTGGCAGTTCTTAGCCAAAAGAAGTAAAGGAAAGACCTTAACTTTACGAAAAGTGCAAGACAAGTGCAGACATGTTTGTGTGGGGCAGTCGGGAATCGGAAATCCCATTCAGAAAGGAAAAGATTCTCATTAATGGGTGGGAATTTTTCGAATTTTAATGCAGCGAGGATCGAGCAACATTCTACAACAAATAGTGAAGACATTTGATGCTGGAAATAGGTCAATACAACGTGACAGATATGAGGTACTATAGAACGTGACAGACTCACCAAAATCTTGGAATTAGTGGCGTCAAACTTGATGTCAGTCTTGTATATTCTACCAGATTTATCATTCAGAAACTGTTTCAACCAAGTGATGAATAAACTGTTGTTTATTGGACGTTTTTCTAAAAAAACATAAAAATATTGATTAAGTCATAAACAAAATATATCTCAAAATTGTTCAATTTTCTTCAAAAATCTTCAGTTTAGAATCAGTGGCGCGGGCCCCGAAAAAGCAACATACGCAGACACTGACATCAAACGGGTGACTTCAAACATTTCTACACAAAAAATTCAAGGACAAAAAGATCGTAAAATATCATGCCTGGATGCAATTAAAGCTATACTTAAATGCCTTGAAAAAGCATTAAAAATGTATACTGTGGGTGTTAGGAGCTACACGAATCAGAGGCTGATAAAATAGGGAGACATGAGAACCACACTCCGTGGAAATCTTCGAAAGGGCAACAAGATGCAAGAACCTTGCTGCAGTTTAACCATCTAGGCCTTATAGTAAAGGCATGGGGGTACAAAGTCTGCGAAGCGTAAAACTATGGAATAACAACAAAAATTGTAAAAACATAAAGGAATAAACGAGAAGTAAGATGAATTACCTTTGTCAACATTTGCTGTATTTCCGTATGTTGTATTCACCCATGTCATGTATGTGACATACCAGCTTGAGACTGATGATGGGACAATGTACTCGTTACTACGCAATTTGTCATAAGCTGACTGCAACTTGTTCTGCTCGTTGAAGTAGTCAATATCACCTGAAATTGAAAAAAAGTTTTGTGACACTAAATAACAACTTTTTAGAAACACGAAAACTTTACATGGCATAACATGAAATCAGCAGTGTAGTATAGAATGATTAAATAGATAGGCCAGAAGACAAAACGATCAATGGCGCCACGAGGTGGACTGGGGAACACTCTCCTTAGCTCTTGGAAGGATCGATATTTTATTTCAGTGAGAAAATGTTAGGGGAGGGGTAATACTTTGGCAAATTATTCTTTGTGACATAATGATATAATTTTGAAACTGCCTTTTAGTAACCTAAAGTAGTGACGGGATTGTTCTATTAGGAAAATTGTTGAGCCCTATTCGTAATAGGGCGTTTAATTACAGTGAAATAGGCGTGACCTGAACATTTTAGTTTGTCGCCACCGCCCTTTCTACTTCACAGCTTAGACTCTGGCACCGCCATCGAATGTGATCATTCTCAGTTTTGCAGTACAAAAGGTTATATGATTACATATTCATGAAAATAATATCTTCGACAGGTCTTCCTAAAGTGCTCAGTGCTGTATAGGTAGAGCTGTGCAGGCCTTGGCGTTGATTAAGAGGCTTTAAAGGTTTAAAGGCGCTTTGATAGATTTCACTGCATAGATTCAATATAGGATATGAATGAAAAAGGTAATAAATATAGTTTGAGCCAAAACTTAAGTCTTACCAAACCACTTACCAAAATAAACAGAGAAGCTCACACCATCGTTGGGAAAGTACTAAATAAAAAGAATGGCATGTTACAAATTTTTTAATAGTTTAGACAGCAACAAAGAGGCTTAGAGAAAAATCTCCTGATCTTGAAGCTATTATAGGAAATAATGGACGTTGTATTTGTACCATATAAAAGGGAAACTGAACTCAGGTAGTCAGGGAAATTCCAGCTGGAATGTGGCATTCTGGCAGCTATTATCGAGGCTTTGTCGTATGTAGCAATTAATTGTGAAAATGTAGCAATTGATTTTGATTACCAAAATATAATTCTTATAAATACACTTAACTCAACGCATATGCTTTAAATCTTACAATCCTTAATTTCCATCCATCCTCTGGCTGAGAGTATTCTTAAGAAGATCAGAAGGTATATAAATAAGCTTTTGCAGTTTAAGATTGCAATGTTTCATCTTCTGTGGGTGGGTGGCAAAGCTGAGAGTAGCTTACAGGTATAAATGGTTCTATAGAAAGAAAGTCATTTGTTGAGGAAGCACATTTAATCGAGATTTAAAAGATTTCGGTTGTTTGAAAAGTGAATCAAGAAACGATTCAGTTCAGGACTAAATAATATCGAGAACATAGTTGATTTAAGTATGAATAAAAAATCTTTGGCTGTTGATTAGCGATGTTAAGGAAAAGAAGAGAATAGGGATGTATTTAGGATTTCACATTTTCAACTTAGCGAAAGATTTATTGATCGACTAAGACATTTTAGGAACAGATCCCACGGTTGGCTCGTATACAACTTTAGCTAGAATGAAGTGTCTATGAAAAATGATTTGGGTCTCTATAAATTGAAAAGATCACTCAATACAATAAGTGGACGATGAAAAATTCTCGGAATTTAGATATAAAACTTCCGCTTTTGATTTACCTCAGAGCTCTTGATGTTGAATTTTGTTGCATCTGAATCCGGTGGCAAAAAAAGGTTGAAGTCAAAGTTTTGTGTTAATTCTGTGACTCCGTAGCAACCAACAGCAAAAAGTGCCAACGTCGTTATCAAAACTCCAACCTAAGGATGGAGAATAACGATGTCAGCAAGAGACAGTGTGGATAAGGTAAATTGTCAAATTGAGGGATAGGACATCATTGTTAATAGATGCCATTGGGCAACAATTTAGCGAGCTGCAATGCTTAAAAAGACATTTTGCTTTTACATGGCCCCGCAGAAGAGAAGCCTTTCTTGGCGGCCTTTACCTAACTTTGTGTAATGATAAGAACTGGGAAGTTGCGCTTAATCCTACGAATACTGTTTAAAAGGGTTATTGTTATGCCACTTAGCTGCGAATATGATTACTTCAAGGGAAGCAGGATGTTAATACATACAAGTTATGACAAATATGAAACAATATTATACCATAAATCTATGTAAGCTGGGGGGGGGACTTTTTCGTATAATAAAATTCTTTCTCCTGAAGAAAAATACCTATATTTCCAGAAAATATTGATAATCACTTTGGGTATTCACAAAAGCTAGGGTAGCAGTCGCACCTCTACAACTCCCATCGAGGCCTTTGTAACACTAACGCTAAATCACTCACCTTCACAGGGACCTTGACAAGGTATTTGCCAAAAACGTTGTCAAAGAACATCTGAAGGCGATCTTTTTTTCCACAAGCAAACGGTTCATAGCTGCTGGATAGAGTGATGCAACAACAACAAGCATCTCGATTCTGCTCTTTCCTGAAAGTGGCAAGAAATTCATTCAACAACTATTCACTCTCTAAGCTGAACATAATCACGTAAATGTTACCAAAAAAGTGACAAAAAATTCTCTAATGCACGATATAATGGCACAAATTTTTTATAGATGACAAACTGAGATTATAACTACGTTTTGATGTTTCCAGTGCTCAAAGCTTTTTAAATTCCACCTACACCCAAATATATTTTTTTCCAAAAATGGAAAGTTCTACTGAGCTTACGACAAAAAGAACTGAAAAATATCGTTTAATTGCTGAGTTATTGGGTTTTGTATAGTTGGGAAAGTGCTCCGATGTTACACGCAGCGTCCGCGTGACTGACCATGTTTACGTAGTAACACGCTAATAATGCCATAAAGCAGTCTTATCCTATGGTTTGAGGTTGGTGTCTTCAAGTTGGTCATAAACGTTTCCCAAGAGATCTTAATGAAGTTATTTAAGATTTTGATCAAATCTGATAAAGACAGTAACATAAAGACTCTTAAAAGTTGCCAGATGAACGCATTGAGCGAGAAACTCAAGAGTTACAACTAAGCACTTTCTAAGAAGCAGAAATTTTGCAAGTTGATAAATATAAAATATGCGTCTCTAAAATATTTAAAATGAAAATTTACTATATTATGAACGGTGTTAAAGGTGAAGGAAGGTGTAAAAATATCTAATTTTCACCAAACTCCAAATTTATTCTCTTCAAGATAACTAAACCAAAATCTCTTTAAAAAGTAGCTAGCATTCAAATTTTGTTTGCAATACCTTTTAATGTCAAGCGCCAAGCAAGCAGCAAATATTGTAATTGCAAAGAAGTAAACAGCGAGAATTCCTGTAGATGAAAATAAAACTTGTTAGAAGGAAGAGACTCGGGAACTTCACATTTTATCAAAATCGTTATTGTAAATAGTCTTTCTGTTTGCAGGAGAATGAGAATTGCTGTTTACCGGTCTGTCACATGGTGCTTGAAACAGTAAAGGCAGGGCTGTGCAGACATTGATGCATAGAACGGGACGGCTCTAAGACGTAGAACATACATAGAGGTTGGGAGCTTCTCCAAAGTGGGGGGACACATGCAGTCAAAATAGGGGCACCTCTATGAGCTGCTAGTTAGTACTTTACCACTATTTCTGAAAAGTTGGGGGGACACGTGCTCCCCGGTGCCCCCTGGTCCACAAGTCTATGAGATCATTAGACAACAGCTTTCTAGTGATCGCATAGAGTGTAAAACTCGACGTTGCAACTTAGAACGGTCCTGTTATAGACTCCAAAGCATGTTTGCAGGAAGATATTTTGTAATTTCCACAGAATAGTACTCTTTATTAAGAAACTCAAATAGTTCTCTATTATCTTTCAAACAGGATAGTCTTTTAGTACGGAAATAAATACAATAAATCTTGTTTGCAAGAATGGAATACTGTTCCGCCCACAAAACGTGAAATCGAATGGGGCGATTCCCCTAATCGGACTCTTTGAAAATTGTTGATCAAAGGAAAATGAAAAAAGTTCTTTCCTACATTTTCATAATTTACCACAAGCAGACCTTGAATACGTATTGAGTTTCGGAGTGATTTGAAAACCAAATGGACAAAGAAATGAAAAATGTTTGTTAGTTACGAAACTGGTAATTTTGTTGATGGATAACGTTCGGTGTTATTTCAAACGCAAAGTCAATCAGCATTATAAAAAAGAGCTGCGGTGTTTGAGGCTTTGAAGCAGAACACAAGTAAAATCGAAAGAATTTGGATTATAGAAACGAATAAACGAAAAGAATTTGGAAAACCGCGTTGATCACAACAACAAAAATACGATTGATATCGGTAGAGACAAACACTTTGTTGATGGGGTGATGATTCCTTTGAACATTTTAAAAGCCTTTCTTAGAGTCAGGAGAATCGCCAGCTCTCTGTAGTTCCAGACATGGGAATCATAAGGTGTGGTTAGGGGCGTAGCTAGCGGGGGGAGGTTAGGGGGCGTAACACCCCCATAATTCTTCATGAATTCGTCGGTAAATCTTCAGTTTGTCTACAAAACCCTTAGTTTGTCGGTAAAATTAGCTATAAGTAGGTGAAATAGTACTTAAATTCTTCTCTATCTTATGACTTCGTCGGTTAGTTTTTCTATTGATGACCCTCCACCCCCTAGTCTGGAAGGTCAAGCGACACCACTGGGTGTGGTTATATCGAGAGGAAGGACCGAGACATTGCTTGATAGCTCGATGACTTTTCAGTGTCCTAAAAACTACTTTTGAAATCTAGGTAGAAACAAATACAAATTTTCTTAGTCTCTTTAATTTGAAATGGCTTCAAAACAAACAAAAGTTACATTGATGAAAAGTTTCGTTAGCAACCTACCTAATCCTGCATAAACACAGAATGATTGGAGGGCTGGAAGAACCTAGGGTTGTAAAAATCGTTTGAGAATATCAATTAGAATTATATCGAACACAATTCGCTGTGAAAATAGCTAAAGCTCACTTCTTACGTAACGTATCATTTAAACAATTTAAAACATTAATAATTTAATGGTTTCAATAGAACGGGAAACTCGCAAAATACCAAATTTGATGAGACAGGTAGTGTTTTATATAAACAAGGCAGAAAGACGTTTTCGAAAAGTGCTTCGGTTGAAAATGGGAGAAACATCTAAATGGTCGATACGAGTTTACACAGTGGCATGAAAATAAAACAAATTTGTTTGCCGTTGTCAAATTCACTACGGCTAAGGAACTAATCAAAACCGGTGTCTTTGAACATCACGCCAAATCTAAGACGAATAGAGTTCTTAACTTTGACGTCCAAAAAAAATGATACAACTTTATTCTTTTAGAGATATAACCTGAAAGAACACCATGAAATAACTTTGAATTTACAAAATCGTTTAAATATGTTGGAAACGGGGTCAGATATGGCCAATGAAAAATGTGAAATTCGCTAACAGATTTCTGTCATTTTCGTTGGGTGTATAAAGTTTCTTACCGAAACCAAATAACAGAGGTTTGATGGGGAAAGAGCCTGGGCTTATATGACCATCTCTCAGCGAGTTCCTAACACAATTAACTTATTTTGAATGATAAGAGGCATTTTCTGATTCTCTTTTGGAATATATGATCCAAAATCAGAAAATCTAAAATTTTTTTTTATGACGTCACAATTTAAAAACTCTATTACGACGGTAAGTGAATCTCACTTGACAAAATTCTGTCAACAGACTGGGAATCGGAGGGTGAGATATGATCCCAAGAGGGGGACACTCAATACATATTCGGAAACAATGGTAACAATATAGGTGTTGACATTTATCAAACGATTGGCCAATCAATAAGCGCAATACCAAGTACACGCTTTTTGATTGGCCAATATTTGACTGACAGATGTCTTAAACCATTTAGGATCTAGTGGTTGCCTTAAAGCTTATCAAAAACATATTTTATATGTTATATATTACCGTTGTTGCTCCAACAAGAAAAGCAATAACATCGGTCATAGATGTGATGGAGATTGCCACCCCCTGTTATGAAAAAATTATCTTCAATTAAGACAGACTTTGCAGAATTTGAAAAATTGCAATACAACATATATTGGATTTGAAAATTGTAGTACAACATAGAAAAATACCAAGACTCTTAATCTCTAAAGCAAATCAAACTAGATAAAGAAAATAGAATAATGTCTCCATAATTTTGTAAGAATAAAACTAGTCAAACTGTCAAAAATTAATAGCAATTAAAAGCACTGTAAAAAGTATGAATTTAAGAAATATCGCAATTAAGGTAATTTTGTACGAACGAATGGCAAAACATATTTTCCTGTGTATAAATTTTATGACAGTTTTACTAATGCTATTAAAAAACAATTCATGTATAATACATTTTCAATATTTTTCTGCAGTGAAATATTTTCTCGTGTTCACACAAAAGATGATGGGGAGGGGTTACAGCACCCTCTTTGACTATGCCCATGGGTACTACATAAAAAAGTTTAAAACTCACAGCACTTTTCATTGTAGCAGCAAGTTTATATGGCATTGAACAATCAGCCGGCAGTTCCTTAGAAACGATCTCGTATGATTGAATGATGACAAAGACATCATCCACACCGATACCTGAAAGGAAATATTTTGAAAAAATGTGACATATTTTAATGGAGTAAGAACCTAGCGAAAATGTGACCACAAACTACAAGAACAATCTCTTGGGGGGAGGGGTAAGGAAACAGATGGCTTCTGAACGAAGATGTTTCAGTTTTTAGCATGCAACTAATCTGGTCAAACATAAAGCAATGCAAAACAAACAATCTTAGGTACAACATATTTTGTGATAAATTTGTTATTTCATTTCAGTTCCCCCCCCCCCCATCCTTAAACAAAAATTGAGCCCCTGCAACATATGGAAATTGAAAGCAATCAAGCCTTTTCAAGTTAGTGACTCTAATTGTTACTTACCTAGTATTAAGAAGGGTAATATGGAATGAACAGGACCATAAAAGAAACCAAAGGCACTTGAAAGACCAAATGAAACAAGAATTGCCAAACCCACGCAAAGGACACCTATGAGGGCTAGCCATGCCTATTTGAAGAAAGATCAAAATGTAACAATATCAACCAAGAGCAGATTTCATCAAAGTGACAAAATTAAAGGAAATTTAAGCTTAATTAAATCATATTTAAGAGGGTTTTTTCTTTACTCAGTAAAGCACTTTCTTAAGAGCACTTGGCCTGCTGAGTTTCCTGCACTCCCGAAATAGAGGAATCCCTCTCTTCAGGAAGATTTAAAATACATCCAGGGACAAGAGAAGCATCATGTCTGGTGTCGACCAGTGGCGGACACTTGGGGGGGCGAAGGGGAGCGACCACCCCCCCCAATACTTTAGAGAACAATGGTCTTTTGTTCTAAAACAATGGGAAATGTGACGTCATCTTATTAAAACAATAGGCTTGCTCCCCCAATATTTGACCAAGTGTCCGCCACTGGTGTCGACAGTATTCTTTTCCACACTCCACCCCCCTCCCTCTCACAATTTCCAAAAACTACATCTAACCTTCATCAAAGGTGTGGTCATTTTTGGTTTAAAATAACAAGATCACAGTTTAAACATTAAACAATACCACAAAGCTTGTGTACATGCACATCTCCCTTGTAGCCAAACAGGAAAAGAGCAACAAAGAAACACAAAAAGGGGGGAGGGGGCATATTATAATATTGTAAATACTTTAGTCCTGCATAATCCAGTCCATTAAATGCTTGGCAGTGGTAGAGTACATATCGAAAAACACCTGGTGCTAGGGCAAATCATAATTACCTTCTGTTCAATTCTCGTGAACCTGCCAAGCATAAATGCTAAGTAACCAATTATGAGAAAGTAGCCAATGGAGAGGAAAGAGATGTCTCCAGTGATTGCACCACCCGATGCTGCTCGAAACCTGCAGTTGAAAGACAGCTGTTAGAAATTTTTGCAAAAAGGCCTTTGATAAATCCAATAGCAATAAATTGGTTTAATCCATGTAGTTTTGAGCCCTCTAAGTAAAACTGGATGAAAATGCACCTGTTCAGAAGGATAAGACTTGGCACATAACTGTAGAATTTTCACCAACTTCTCTTGACATAATTAATAATGAATTGCCCTCAACTTACGATGTTTGTGAGTAGTAATACAATTGGAAATCTGAATGCCGGCTGTCAAAGCTTCTAGCAACTTCACCAAACTTTTCTTCCCACAGTTTACCATTTGGATCTTCCTGTTAAAACAGCAAGGCTCTCTTTTTAAAATCAAACAAAGGGCTTGAAAAAAGGGAAAGTCCAATTGAACAAATTAAAAAGTTACTATTTAAAAGAGCTTTATATAAAGAATCAACCAGCAGAGTGAATTACTTTATGCATATAAACTGAAGGAATAAAAATGGTCTTCTTACATTTTGACCAGTTTTCTTGCTATACACTTCCTGGTTTTTCAAAAAGTATGTAGACTGCACAGCTTTTGCCTTTGTAACTTTGCCAGAGTTTCGTTCAATTTTTCCAAGTATACGCTCAAGGATGATTGGTCTTTGAGTAACAAGACTAAAAACAAAAGGTGAGAACATTTTGAAAGATCACAAGAGCTTCAAAAATGGAGAGAAACCCATACATTTTTGGTATCAGCTACGGCAGAGTGGTATGGTAATGGGTTTTGTTAAGAGACAACACCCTTTTGCCTCATTACAGTGCTTTGTTCCCAGCTTGAAAAAAAATGACTTTCTCTTACTGAGTACATTTCGATCAATTTTTAAAGAATCATATAGACTTGTTTTGACAAGTGGAAGGGGAAATTACCCCCCCCCCTGTTCCTCTTTTGATGTAATCATTGATCTCATACATATCAAACAAATGGTTTAACTGTAGAAATAAAAAATTAAAGATGTGCTAATTGTGAGAAATAAATTTTAGCAACTTTCTAATTTTTAAAAAAGCAACCCAGGAAGAGACATTTCGAAAACGATTCATTTCAAGATCTCTTTTATTCTACACTGACAGTGTTCTTAAATCAACCCCCCCCCCCCCCCCCCCCCCCCCCCAAAAAAAAAATTACCTGATCAAGGGTTGTTTATTGACGTCATTTAAAACCTGCTGATCCGTCAAACTGTTAATGATTGTCTCATTGTACCCCCATATCTCAAGGATTCCACCAGTCTGACAAATTGCACCTTGCCTAAAAAACAGAAACCACGCACTTTACAGCACTAGGAGAGCCCTTCAATCCATTCAAAAGGATTGTGCTCCTACCAAGCAAAAAAATTCTATTATTTATGAATTTACGTGCCAGTGTGATTCTGGCTCTGTAGGACGCACTGTGGTGAACCATTTTCATTAGAATTCTGTTAATATGCATTTTCATGTCCTTTTATTGTTCACAAAGCAAAACCCAAAGATTGGGGGATAGGATAAAACAGCACATTCCTTCCAACATAAGAAACAAAACTACCCTCAAAGAGAACAGCCTCCTCGATCTTGAAGGTTGAGAAACATCATTAAAACAAGTGATTCTGTCATTGGTCAACATATTTGAGACAACCCAGAATATGCCAGAGTCTATGATAACGACATGTTTCAGATAATTGGCGGAGCCCAGTCAACTTCCATCTAGCAGTTTTGGAATCGATCTACACACAAATGAAAAGACTGCCATTGTGTAGACAGAAGGAGTTTGTTCTCTCTCCTGGACTCCAGTGGTGATTTTTCTTTAGGCAAGCGGCACTGATTGGTCAACTATACCAGTCTTATGCTTGCATTTTTCTCAATGGCCTATTTCGATCCACAACTGGGTATGTATTTTTTCATTGTGTTTTTTCGGACCCTAATTCTGACGTTTTATGCTCTGAGACGTGTCAGACGAAAAAGCTTTTAGCCAGTATGTTGTAAAGTGTTTGCTTTTTTCAAGGCCATTTTCAAGTTCTGTACCGGCAAAAAAATGTTTATAGTTATCACTAAAAAAGTATTCTTCTCTAGATAAAAAAGGAGTCAATGAAGAAATTTTTAAAAATACATTAGAGTCATATGATTTAAATGTGCACTGAACACAGTGAAATGTACTGACCGATAGCAAATGAGATCCCACTGGTTACTTGTTCCATTCAAAATTTTTTTCACTTCTTTGTCAAAAGCCAGTAACTTTAATGAGAAGAAGAAAATAACGCAGGTGGACAGATAAAAGTGGAAAAGATATTAAGATTGTTGCAAAGCCAGATATGATGTGATTTGGTATTGTGTTCTGACAACTACCTGTAAGTTGATATATCACAACTGGCATGGTGCAAGAAAAACAAATCAAAAATTAGACTTTTGTGCTGCTAAATGCTGTTTGAAAATTCAAAGGCAGCAGAATTTGAATTTTAGATTTCGAGTAGACCTGAAGGCAGGGTCATTGCTACATTGAGGTATTGGGTAACATGCACCTTTGAAAACAATGCCATACAAAGAGTTTGCAATTAATAGGGTGCTTTGTTGACAACTTTTCAGACTTGTCAGCAAATAAAGGATGGCTGGGCTACTTTGTCAACAAAAAACATCTGAGCACCACCTTGAGCACAATAGCCCTACCTGAAGAGCTGAGACTCAGCTGTGGTCAAAGCCCATAAACGAATGAAGTCAAAGCTTGTACTTACATGTTTTATCATCTTGCTAGTAAGGACATTGTCACTTTCAAACATTCCAATATTCAGCCTTGATCTAACAGGGTATCTTTCCCCTGTAAGCTTTTGATGTCTTAGTGCTTCAGAATCTTGTGGATTCCATAGTTTTTCACTTCTGTTCTCTTGTGTGAATTTTATCATACCAATGCCACAGAGACCACATACAATCAGGCCAACAAAAATTGTTAGGATTGGACTGTTACCAACTGCCTTCCCAAGACTAAAATAGACAAGGTAATGAAGGGTTTAAGTTCCTAACGCTCAAGCAAACTTCAGTACAGTTTATTGACAGATCCTCTAGTTCAATGCTATTAGCTTCAACGTCCCGATATGTTAGGTTTTGTGCAACAGAAATTTTTTCATTATGTATTCATACAGAAAATAAGATTCTTTTTAAGCTTAATATTGGCAGAATTTTTCTCAGAAGCAAAAAAAAATTAGTGAGTTAAGTGGAAGTTAGTCAAACATTTGTATCAAAATGCTCTTCACATACCTATCGAGTAATTTCCTTCCATTGGAAACCGTTATTTTTACAATGCAAGAGTACTGATATTTTCATACACCTTAGGTTTTAAGTCAGCTAGCCAATCGTGTTGAAGTTATGATCATGAAATTATTATGTAGCATGTAGCTGTATGTAGCAGATCATGAAATTATTACAAAATTCAATAGTCTGTTAATATTTTCCTTCTAAACTGAAGTTTTTCCCTGGATGTCCAACATCAGTTTTTGAAAGCAAGTTATCACAGGTTTCTATAATTATCACGGTTAATGCAGAAAAGAAAGGAAAAAGTTTAAAATAGAAAAATAAATTCTGATTTTTCTAGATATTGTCATCTAACATATTCATCATTAATACTCATTAAAGAAAATTAACTATGAAAACGGTTTAGGTTTAACCTGATTGAATACCTAAGTTTCATACCATCACTAGCAATAAAAGTTAATTATAGTTACAAGTAACGAGATTGAAATCGTAGCGAGTGTGAGCCGACACATCCAGTTATAACATTTTTCGAACATTTGAATTTGGCGTACAAAAACTCTTCAAAATATCAAACAACATCCCGAGTGAAAATTTTGTGAAAGATGTTTTGTTCTTTTCTAATTTAATGAGAACAATTAAAAAATTCTTTCAAAATTACGGCATAAAAAGTTTTTGAAGTTCTTCGCTAATCCTTTTTTAAAATAAATATAAGAAAAAATCTGGTTACATAATTGCACTAAAGTGTAAAACCGCCGCAAGTTTCCGACAATTAAGGTATTTATAATTTTGTAAATATAACATTGAATGAAAAAATATATAAATTATATGTAGCAGTCTTGCATCCAACATTCTTGCAAGAGCTTCGGAGAATCGTAAGAAATGAATTGTGAGACGATTAATCTGAGGATGGCCACAAAAATTTTGCATACAGCGAAACGAGAAATTTTGTCTACAGGTTAGCAGATACTTGGCGTCTCCTCAACCTTTCTAAAATGATTGCTACAAGATAGCTCATCCACCAATATTTGCAGGTGCTTCAAATTGCCGGCGATTAAATTACAAGAAGGTCTAACTAACTTTTTTAAACGCATATTACATAACACCTGGTACCTGAAAAACGCGCCTTCAAATTTGGAGATCACAAAATCTGTGAATCTGCTACAGATATTTTTCTTCGAGCCTCTTTTCTCATCATTCGTCATTTTGCGTAAGAATTGAAAACTCCGCTAGAGTTCTTCCGTGACAACTCCAGAAAGTAGTGATCCCAACTGTCACGTTTTCATACAGAAACATTGGGGACTTCCTCAATAAAGAATGCGAGGCTCCTGTTGCTAAGGCAACGTCTGAAGTTACCTGCCTAAATCACGTGTAAGCTCCGTGATGTAATCTCCCTTACATAAGAAGCAGTTAAATCGCCCATTATTAACCTCGATGATGCATAAAATTACGATTTGAGATATTTATTATTACTTCTTAAACCTGATATCAGGAAGTTTTAAGTAAGAATCATTTAAGTAAACATATATCCTGCAAAATCATTCGTTTTTCTTATTACGTCTTTCATTATTGACCAATTTTACCTCAATTTCTTTAAAGTAAACAAATCGAAATTGCGCGAATATTTAGTTCATTCCTCAAGCGACAAATTTAATGGTCTCAGGCGAGCCACATTGTTGGTGAACTCCTAAGCTTTATGAGACTCGATTTATCTACGAATAATTCCCAAAGTTGCTGCCATCAATTCTTTTGGATATGGTGGAAGTATTTGTATTTGTTTTGTATTTGTATTTGTTGCTACCTAGAATCCGAAGGTAGTTTTTAGGATACTGAGAAGCTATGCTTATCGAGCAGTGTCCTGGTCCTTCCTCTCGATGTGACAACACCTCGTGATTCCTACGCCTGGAATTACAGAGAGCTGGCGACTCTCCCCCCACTCTGGGTGAAAGTTTGGTCATGCCAGGGACTCGAACCACGGACCCTTGGGTCTGTAGTCAGCGCCTCTAACAACTGAGCCATCCTCGCCCCTATACCCTGATAACTTATTCCTTTAGAATAATGGGCTGGTTATCAGGACAGTGCTCATTACAATTTAAGGTGTGAATAAAAACAATTAGCCATGAAAATTTTCAGTTACTTCCTTTACAAACTTCAATGGTATCAAAATCACATCTTGATTGACTTTCTTACAGCAACAGTTAAATTCAATAAATTTACCAGTGTGTGTTTTCCCCTTCAGGGCTCTGTTCAAGAAACACCGCTGGGATACTACTTAATGGGTTCTCTTGCCAGGGGTCTTAAGCTGGGGGCTCAGGGGGCCCATGTTAACGCTGTGCTATTGTTTCTATCAATTTTCGCGAGGGCCCCCTTTCTTTTCGCGAGGGTCCCCTTTCTTTTCGCGAGGGTCCCCTTACCCCTTCGATGGACTTCATCATGGGAAGATAGATTGAGCCCCGAATTCACCCGAGGGTAGATTTCCATGCAACAAAAAAGGCTACCCCTATCTTTCCCTTTGTTTGGAACGGACATTACGCAATAACACACATCATGTATATATTGCAAAAACTTTCTCTTTACTCGACATCACCTTATTATCCAAAAAATTGTGTCAACAGGAAGCGGGCTTTGGTTGTCTAAAAACACTGACGCATAGCTAAAATTAAGGCAAATACAAAACTTAAAAATTCATGAAATGTAAATCCGCTGGAGATGAAAACTCGAGGTGGATTTAAAAGGATCTTAATTCCCTTGGTTAACTCAGAAGATAATTAGCTAATTCTCAGGTCTTCTTCGGTTATGTAATGTTCTCTCTTAATAATGTTAAAGCTCAGGAACGTATTCCACTTGAATATTTTTGTAATTCCAAGGCTTTTCAAAGGAATTTCAGCTGGAGTTGGGAGGCGTGGGGATTCGCAGTCAATCAAGCATTCGTTCTTTTAGCAAATGAGCAATCGTCAAATCTCAAACCAAAGGACGGTATCTTGGACGGAGGCCAACTTCCCCCCCCCCCCTCCCGTAAATATACAAGGCTATGTTATAGATTGGGGAAAATATGTAGATCTGTCTTTAGTATCTATGAGATCACAGGAGTCTCTCCTTACGGCAATCCCTTTAAAGAATAATGGCAAAAAATCGATTCATTCGTCCCTCTTTCAATTTAATTGATATTCAATTCACAATGATATATACAAATGACTGTTAAATTAACCAAATTCTATACTATATCTATCTGTTTTTTATTCTTCAGCATGGTATTTGATTCTGCACCAGTTGAATATAATCGTAGATTTGAGCTCTGCAAGAAGAAGCAAATCGCTAGAAGTTGCAGCAAGAAATAGGAGATGCTGGATTTAAAAATATATTCATTCGGACCAGACGCAGAAAGTAAAAAAAGACATTCTTTTTCTATTGAATCGTAGATCAGCGAAACCCGATGTAACAAACTTGAAAGGGGTTCCAGATAAATATTAGTGGTTAGCAGGGCCATGACCCCCCTTTCACGAAAAAAAAATATTTTGCAGTCTTGTTTAAGACTGTTTAGTTTGCCCTTCCCTTTTCAAGCTTTCTTCGGAGCCCGTGGTTGCAACCAATGATGCGTTTAGCCAGGGCACCAAATGTTTCTTTCGTAAACAGGGAAGTTCATATTTTCTGTATTTGCTTGGATATTTCATATTTTTTCGATAACTCTTCGCTCAGACAGTCATGGAAACAAAAATGCTCCATATGGGCGTGATTTGAGCAGTGAAACCTCTATAAACAAGATTTTCCAATGAAGGGCTCTCCCAACAACGAACAATAACTGTTTCTGAAAATCTCTTTTCTTCGATAAAACCCTAATACTAATACAGACAACCTCCAGACAAACGGCACCTTCCAACAACGGGCGGTTTATCGGTGCCTACATGTAATAACAACCTGTTACTTTATGTGAGAAGAGAAAACGATGGTAATATTGTGAAAGGAGTTAGAATGCCTTGGCAATGCCTAAAGCTTTAAAGGCCTCAGACCCCATTCTGTAAACCTTCAGCAGGGTTTAACTTTCATATTTCTATGTAAATCCTCGAATTAGCATCACCCTTCCAATGAACACCCTCTCGAGCGAATGCCCCCCCCCCCTCCCCCTCTTGAACAGTCAACAATCCTTTCGAACAAGCACTCCATCTCCAAAAAGGAACACGTTTCTTATTAACCCATTTCTTTTTAACGAAGATGATGATTAAGAATCTAATTAAGGCCAATTTGATTTGTTACTCAGCCCTTTTGAAACGGCAACCCCATCCCACCCTCCTCCTGGTGTAACAGGAATAGCCTCCTCTAATATGATTGGACAATTTTGTAACTGTAGTCTCGTTTTCGTGTTTAATTAAATGAATGAACCTATCACATTTTCTTAGCCTTTAATCATCTTATGTTTGTATATTATTATTTAAGTGAGTTATTTTACATGAAAAGTCAGTTGTTGCCGAGATGGCAAAAGCGTATAAAGAGCGTCTTTTTATGCATCTCAATTCTTCGAGGGAAACCTCTCACACTGGCTCGTTTAAGGAGCTCTAGCATAGTAATTTCTTTAAAAACGTATGCTTTTCAAAGAATCGGCCTAAGATAACGCCTATTCAATTACGCGTCTCTTCAAGAAAGCCACATTTATTGCCACAAGCGATGATTCATAAAAGCAGCTGGTTGCAATTTACTTACATACCTGTATGGCATTAAGGGGATGCCCTTTGATTGCGTGACCGTGTTGGAAACTGTATTTTGTTTGAACAATGAATGCAAATAAAATTCATAAGCTGGGGGATCACAGTAAGGCATTCTAGTATTACCTTTTGCTCATGTGTGAATTCTCGATAATTTTCAGCATATTCACTGCAGCATCCCGCTCTGTCAACTGGGGGGCAAAACGCATCCTAGAAGCAACAAGCAAATAGGCAACATAAGGAATCCCTGTGGAGATTTTCAGTTATGAAGTCATAAAAATACACTTTAAAAGTTTTGAACTTTGCCACCATTAATGAAAGACCATGAATCTTTAAATAGGCAAACCTCGAAATGGGTTGAATAGGATACCAATTGGCGGTCACACGATAACATTACCATAACCTACCAGATTACTGTAATTTGGTATCAGTAAAATATATGAACTAGGCCATAAAAACAGTAATCCATTAGCAAAACGTTGCTATTTCACTTGCTATAATTCAGCAATTCGCAACAAAAAAGGATTTACAAAATCTTTGACAATAATGCTATTAGAAGTTTTATTAAGTTGATATAAATCAATAAATACACGTTTTTTATAAGAAAGTATTTTATAAAAACGTGAGGCTCGGTTCTTTAAAAAGTTAAGAAAGTTCAGGGCTTGATCGCTAAAACCTAAGCAAGTTGAATAATTTAGATACTCAAAATTTCAAAGCAAATTGCAGTACAAGAGTGAAATATTTCGTTTTGCTACAATAATGTGCTGCACAGGATATTCCTAAGGTGCGAAGAGGTGTCTGCATAGAAATGGGTTTTCTTCGATAGTTGATGTTAAGACGTTTAGGCATATTGGAGAATTATGGCATATTCGTGGCATTTCATCTTTTTAATCACTGCGAATGGTCAGTAACGTAATACTTTCTAACTTTTTGCCAAGAAAGTGCTAGGCAGTTTTAGTGCTGAAATTAGGAAATAGCTAAGAAAGTCTGAGGGCTGGGCTGAGAAAAAATTTCTTATTAAAACTTGTAACGTTAATTGACTAATAGAAATACTTTTGTTTTGGATTTACTGACTTTCTCTTCAAAGGAAAAACAGAATTTCAATGAAAAATGGCCTATCCAAAAGGGAAGTTGCTAATTGCTTGCGATATCTACTCGTTGGAATCGTATAGATGAGATCATCAAGAACATGGGCCTAAAATTAAGAAGGGCATTTCCTTCCCTTTATAAACAAAAATGAGTGTACTCAAGTACATTAATGCTACTATTTGGAGACAGCGGAACTTGCTAGGATTTGAGTGCAAATAATCGATGATAAAAACAGATACCTTAGCCTCTTTAACGATTCGCCTCGGAAACACGGCAGTCCCGTGTCTAACATCAAACTGACCAGTGATATTATTTCCTCGGTATATGTCCTGAAGAACAGAATACATGAAAACACGTGATAGGAGACAACATGCTTGCTAAAAAGCAGTCCTAGCGTTGTTAGGCAAAAACAGTCTATGAATAAACGTAGTTAAAATATTGAGAAAGGGCCTTTATGCCCAAATAAGTTAGCATGACTTCTTACAATGATGCTACAGCTGTCTTCGTACATAAAATTGTTTGCTTCTAGACTTCTAGATATGTTTTCGAATATTTCAGAACGTTTCCAAGGATTCCTGATGATGATAATTATGATGCTTATGATAATTCATGATGATTCTGTTAATTGATGACGATTATGATAATTGATGATGATTATGATAGCTGATGACGATTGATCTTTACGACGGTTGATAATGATTATGATGATCCTGTTAATACAGAAAATTTTGTAGTTCGTGAAGCCATGACTCAAGTTGCCGCATTCAATGGCGGCCTATATCAACAAGATGTAAATTCTTCTGTAGCTCAAACAAGGTTCATTGCTAGTCAATGAAATTAAATTTTTCAGTCTTTAAGTATCCTTCCTTATTCTAAAGAGATTTAAAGACCAAATAATAGAAGAACATCGTCTATCTATCATGATTTCTGGGTTGCTGGTTTGCCTTACCTTAGCGATTTTAACTAGGTATCGAAATCCAAAATGGTCTATTTTAGGAACATTCTCTGATAGACCATATTAGGTAATTGCCAAATAAAATGGCGCTGCACACAGCAAAAAGCAAACTAGTTTTTAGAGCCTAAACAGTTCTTAAACTGTTGCCTTTACTTTGCAGCAAGTAGCTACAACTTTGAAAGATCAGGGTGACTGCCTAAATTAAATCATTCGATGTGAACATACAGCTGTTGCTTCATACGAAAAACGAAATTGTTTGCAAAAAAGAAGAATATATTGACAAAAGTGCTCTTTTTCGCGCAAAATTTCGATGAATAATTGACGATTTGGTGAACAAACGAAAACATTGTATGAACAAACACGAAAGCTGCTTTTCTCTATATAGGAAATAAGCGAGAGATAATCACAAAATGCGATCAATTTTTGAGATTTTTCGACTCACCTTACAGCTAAGTATGCCCGAACGCACAGTTCCATAAACCACCTGGGAAAAGTGTGATAAAAACACGTTCATTACACGCTTCTTGATATAATGCGAAAAAGTCAAGAAAAATATCAACAAAAGTTAAAATCTACCAAAAATGATCAACACGACTGCAAAAACTGCCAATCGGCCTGCGAAAATGATAGAAAAGACGTCCTCTAAAGGGATCCATTTGCTTTCGAGGTGGTCATTACAAGTCTCAATAAGTCTCACAGTCTCAATTCATTTCAACAAAGATGGCCAAACACCAGCCAACATGAAAATCACTGGACTTTGCTACGCACCTCATAACAACATTAAACGCAAAACCCTCGAAAAACGTATTATTTTTACACTCGGCAATCTTATTCCTAATGGTCTCAATAAACCATTTTCGTTTCTTTACTAATCCAGCTACTATTAATTTTTACCTTATCTCATCTATACGCTTTCCACCCCCTCGCATATTTCCATCTCGTCTTACGTTCTACACGTATTCCTACTACGTTCCATAAAGTTTATCTTTCGACTCTACCGTTCTCTTCTCTTCTTAACCGTTTCTCCTTTTATTCTTTTTTACCTGATGAAGAGTTATGCTCGAAACGTCGTACAAAGTATTCATTTCTTGTACAAAGTCGCTATTTCATTTTATCAAATTTTGGTCATTATAAGGTACTACTTCAAACAAACGCCCGTTTCCAAGTACTTATTGATAAACAAAGTGCAGCGTTAAATAAGAGAGGCGTTAATAGGAGATTATAAAGGCCCTCACTTAGAATTCAAAAATCAAGCTTGAGATGTTACTTAGGTCAAACACTAAACAGTTAGACGAGCTTGATTTGTATGAAAGAATTTTAGGAAACTCGCTTACATGTTTTGATACTTATGTCATAGAAGTACCCTAACAAAAACGCTATCGGAATCTTTAGAAATGCTTTTGATCGAGAGGAGATCTAAAGATAGCTTGTTAGACTTATAATCAGAGAGGAACTGATAACTGTAACACAACTACAAAAGTAATTAAAATTACTGCCATATGGGCAGATCTTTACAAAATATTTGACGTACAGAACAGGACGGTTGTGGGTTGCTTTACAGCAAATGGAAACTTAGAACCGTCATGTTCTATACACTAAATAGCGTAACAACCAAAGTATATACAACGTGTTCTATATATTCTGTTAATAGTAAAAATAAAAATTAGAAGGGTTTATTAGTGGGGTCATCTATTTGGAGCTGGTCGCTATATGAAGGAAAAACAGTGGTTTCATGTGACTTCGGCAACCATTGTTTACATATGGTCGTAAGATAACTGGAGGAAACTTCACGGGACAAGTCACAGATCCAGTAATAGCTGCAGCATGAAAATTATGAGACAGAATGTTTGGGAACACACTCTCATTTTATCATGTCTCTAAAAAAATGCAAAATCCGCCACCTTTTTGTATGCATCTAAAGATACAGCAGTTAGATTTGGTAACAAAAGACAGATTCAAAACAAAAATAATAGAAGTAGTTTAAAACATAAATCATAAGAGAAGACAAACCTGAAAGAATATGAATCGACCTCCGAGCCCATTAGAACGACCCAGTCGTATGTTAATTTCATGTCAGGTTCGAATCCCATATTGCCCCCGGGAGACGATTCGAACATGAATCCAAAATCTAGCAATATAAACATAGATTAATCAATCCTAAGCATTATTTTTGCAGGGGGGTGGGTGATTTATAGGTGAAGGGTATATGAAATTTTCCGAACCTACAAGGTAACATACATTATATCCCCCGCAGTCTGCTGTTAAAAAACTATATGAAGCAAAAAACGTCCATGGGAAAAGAACAGGAAGACGAAATAATCTAATCAATGGATCGCAAACAAACCTATATGTATGATATATCCCGAGTCGTTGATCATTATGTTCCCGTTATGACGATCTTTGATTTGCAGGATGTAACTTACAACAGAATACGCTGCCATGCTTTTGATGAAATTACTTCTTGCCTGGATGTAAAAAAAAAGAAAAAAATGGATCATCTTTCTAAAATGTGTAACGTTTTGAATTAAATGGTCTTTTGATTGCGAAACATTTTTTAAAGCAACTTAGCTGAAGTGTCTGAAGTCGAGACGTTAGCGGCCGCCGATTGGTCAAAATATGAGCCAATCAAACGTGCCATTCTTCCATTCAGGCAAGTTTCCATTCACAACTGGACATAAATTTCTGCTCACTTTTAGCATAGTCTTTTAGTCACTATCTTTGTAATTCCACACCACATATATCCTGGCTGTTAGAACCAACTCCGGACATTTTGTATTTGTAACAACACAGTGTCAGTAGTTTTGGTAGTACAAAAAATAAAAATGGCTTTGAAAAAAGCAAACATTATGAAACGTAAAACATTTTGAAGCTTGTCGTCTTACACTCTTCAGATAACAAAACGTCAGAACACAGACCGAAAACTCTAAGCTAGGAAATATATATACCCAGTTGTGGATCAAATAGGCCAATCAGAAACGCCAGCACATGACTGTTGAGATTGACCAATCAGTGCCGCTTGCCTATTTAGAATGTTACCAATGGAGTCCTAAGGCGAAAACGAGCTCTTTCTGTCCCCCAAAAAGTGCTTTATTCATTTTCTATAGATTCTAAAACTGAAGCTGGTATCCGTAATCTGTAGGTTGTCAACCAATTTACTGATCACCTTGTCCAATCAGTATTTCGAGTACAGCATGCTTTAACGAAGGCTGTAAGTTGCTGTGAAATCAAAGATTGACCAATCTTTCGCCTGGACAGGTTGCATGTTTCAATTTAGCCAATTACATTGAATCGAGCAGCACATAAGTCAAACTATTTTTTGGATGTTTTTCTATCAATACCAAGCACAAACATAAAATATATCAATAATCATTCTGAAACAGTTCAATTGATAACAAAGGGATTCGGGAAATCATACCTCTTGAAATTCCACTCTCCCTTCATCTCCGAACGTATTGACAAAATATTCGTACAGATTGACTTCTGCTTGTCTTCCCAATTGGTCACGTGATTTCGCATTGGGTACACACTCAATGACGCCGCACTAAAAGAAACAAGAACGGTGGGATGAGCAAGAAGGTTCTTTTAAATTTTCGAGAAAAACCTCACAGTGAAATCAATCTCTAAACAGCCAAGCAAAGTAATTTTTACACTACATAGCGACTTTGCACGAGAAGAGTCAAAGGCTCTCCTTAATTCCAGGCGTACTAGAAATCACCTTCAGATTCTAGGTAAAAAGAAAAGAAAAATAAAAAGCTTGAAGTTTATGAATTTTAAACTTTATACTGTAGACAACAGTGAATGAGGACATGTTCCAAAATTGATGATGCTAAAGAAATTGGGGAAAACCACTGATCTCAAAAAAGACTGGATCGAGTTTCTCCAGCCCAGCGTTGGTTCCACATTGCAGCGTCCATGTTAGGACCTCGCCGTGTTGCTTGAGACTAAAGGGCGACAAAGTTGGTTTTGTTTCAACTTGCTTTTTCATAGCAAAATTCAAAATAACCGTTGAAACAAAAACTTGCAGCATTCGTAAGTGACCGTAAACATTTTTGCCGTGGTATTCAGTTTAAGTAAGGGAGAATCCACTGTTCACTTATTTTCCTAGGCCTGTTGTCTCTTAAATTATTTAAGAATTTAATGATTAATGCATAATTAAAAGCGAAGCACTGTATCTGTACTGTTTCTACCCATGGCAGCCCTAAGCGCAAGAGGTCCCAACATGGAGAGACTCGTTCACTTCCTCGTGCTGATATAGGAGAACAATAGGTTGTTCCATCCAGTTTCTTTTTAGATCAGTGGGGAAAACTAACTTGCTAAAAATACGCAGTCACCTTGAAAGCAAACAAAGAATCGGTTGGAAAATGTATACAGGAAATTTGAGATGACTGACATTAATCCATCTTGATTCAGTCTGGTTAACGCTGGTTAAAAACTTGCATTTGAATACAACAGCAGAGCAATTATTACCAAAATATACATCAATACCAAAAGATCTTTTTGACCAAAAGATGATTAGAGGCACAGCTAATGTCGACTGTGGTTGTCTTAGTGGAGATCAAGTAGGGCAACGGGAGTGTCCAACTTTGTAAAGCAACTTTGCATGGGGAGAGTCCAACTAACGAAAGACCAGGCATCTCAAAAGAACAGAGACTTTTAACTTTCCTTATACTGATGTGAAATTATGCTAACACGAAATTCGTTCGCGTTTTGCAATAAGTAGTCTATTATCGGTCTCCTTATCGAGATGACAATATAATATATATACCGTCATTTAAGATTTGTAGAGTCCAACTAAAAACGACTTCGTTGCCTTGTAGCTATTAAGTGGAATAAAAATAGAAGGAAACCACAGTTGAATAGGAATGTCTTTAATGTAAAATCATGATTTTGCTAAAACACGGAAGTTCATTCTGGCGAAAGATCCTATTTCGCTTCTTTCGCGAAATTTCAAAATTTCGCGCTTTTCGCGAAACTTTCTCCCGCCAAACTTTCTCCCGTCAAACTTTCTCCCGCCAAACTTTCTCCCGCCAAACTTTCTCCCGCCAAACTTTCTCCCACCAAACTTTCTCCCGCCAAACCTTTCCCTAGTAGGTTATATAGGGTAACAATACAACAATTACGAGGGCATACCCCAGGCGCAGTTGCGACCACTCTGTATGGCATCAAGTAAACGTCAATCCCAACTTGATCGAAGATATTCTTGAATAGCTGAATAACTTGCAATGCCAACATGTCCTGTTCACAATACAAACAATACTTTAAAATAAATAAGACAAATTAATTTCTATATCTATATCTATATGTATATATTTCTTAGCGTAGAGTTTTCGATCTATGTTCTGACATTTTAAACTCTGAAGAGTGTCAGACGAAAAGCTTTAGTTTACTAAATGTTTGCTTTTTTCAAAGCCATTTACAAATTAATTTCTGTAAAAAACGTCTGTCTTTAGACAACCTATAGTTTGTTTACAAAGAACCGAAATAAAAAGCCTAAGGAAATTGCAGAACCCGTAAACAAAAATTTTATGACTGTTAGGCCAAAGAAAAATTATAAAAAAAATTAAACCCCGTTTGCCGAAACGGCAGCTGCTAGCTTTGCAAAAATTTTCTACGCAATTTTTGCTGCATTGATTTAACAAGCAATTGTATTGAATGTATACATCACAGTTAAAATGCCACAACCTACTGAGCACGTTTCAGCAGTTAACAAACAAGATTCTGCCGGCTGAGCATATAGAAAAAATTAATTACAAATCGTACTAAAGTTGATCAACGAACTGAAAAACTCGCAGTATCGAAGGGAGGATCGTGGTGCTTTCTAAAACCGTCAGCAAACGTCCAATCTACATGGATATAAATTCCTGGCTTTGATGAGATAAACAGGACGGATCCAAGTTGCAACGCCAACTCTTAATGAGAAAAAAACTGTTCTCTTAGCTAATTATAGTTAATGAGTTCAGCAGCTTTAAAAGGAATATCGCTAAGATCATAACTAAACGAAACCATACCTGACGGACGTCATCGCCAACTTTGAAGATGCACCCGAGCCACTTCTCAGGGCCAAGGTGGTCAACTACCATCTCATTATCAGTGTCGGCTGTAAAAAAGGGTTTGGTAAAAAGTGATGAAAATTAAATTAGCTACACCTTATTCTCCCAATTTTGAGGAAGCGTTCTTAAGGGTAAACCATAAGTCAGATGTTTTTTTAAATATTCTTTCGGCTAAAAATTAAATTTTAAATGTCTAAAAACATCTATCTTACGTACAGTCGTGGTGACCGGACTTCTACTTTTCTAGTTCCAAGGAACTGCCCAATTTGGTGCATAAATTTTAGAACTTTTGAATTTTGATCACATATCCTGATACAGTATCATAAAATACCTTTTAATGTGCAAAATTAGTCAAATGTGTTACAAACGGACTTTGATATGGTCACATAAGCAAAGGCCCTAGACTTACTCCGTGAGCCTCTGTTTCGCTACTGCCTCACTTAACTGACCCTACAACAGAGCCTCTGTTGTAGCGTCCGTCAAGTGAGGCAGTTTCGAAACAGAGGCTCGTGGAGTAAGTCTACAAAGGCTCTATCAAACGAAATCACTGTAATTGGGTCTCTGTTAAAAACATTATGAACAAAGCCCAAATTACATCCATCCTATAGACAACTCTTTCAATTCTTTCAGTGATACTAAAGTAGCTAAGGCCATCTTTCAATCAAAAATTGACCAATCAGTGGGCGTGATACAACTCACAAGCTCGCCGATTGGCTAAAATTGATTGACAGATGGCTAAAGCCACTTTTACATTTTTCGACTGCCTTTAAAAGGCTTTCGTGGTTTTCTTTTAGGTTATGCGATGAAAGCAAAAAATTCTGAAAATATAGTTTTTAATGACGTCAACCTTCAGAACTCTATGGTTATCAAAAGCAAAATTCTTTATGATAAAATAATGCATGCTGGCACACATTTCGCTTATGTCTCTCGATCAGCTGATCACCTATTTGCATCTGATGAGGTTTTGTTTTTAATTCTTTCAAAATGAAAACAATAAAGCATACTTTGCTGAGCATTCAGAGTTTCCAGTTGTTTAAAACCACAGTCCCTGACTTTGAATCGAGCAAGAAACGGGGCCTTTGCAGCACTTTGCATGGGTATGCCAGAATTATAGTCAATATCGAGGACAACAGACTTCGGGTTACTCGGTAGATAAACACCCCTGTCGACTTGGATTTCTTTCAGCAATTGCTGGCAGTACCGTTTACGCTCTGCCTTTGGGTATGGCCTAAAATATATTCGTCAAAAACTTTTAATAGATGCAGTAAAAATCCCAAATACAGGCTTAATGACAAAGAAGCAAAGCAAATCTTATATCAAGGAAATTTGTAATCGCTATAATAGTAAAATAATTGAATATAGAATGAGAAGTGGAAACGTCGGATAATTTCCAAATATAAGAGGAAAATTAATATTCAAATGTGGATCGAAAGTAACGCGAGAGGAAGAATAGCGCGTTTAATTGGCTCTTTGTTTTCAAACAATCAGAGGTCGCTAACCTCTTACATAGTTTAAGAGTCCAATCGAGAAAATGTGATACAGGGTTGCACTAAAGATGATGTTAGTTGAAAATGTTTCCAAGCATGCTACATACATGTTTGCTAAGTCGGTATGTCTAAGCAAGCATAGCTTAACTTGGATAGAAAAGCATTTACCCATCACTGGCGTATATGGTTGGATGCTGACTTAAACTAGAGAACTTGGACATTGTGCGGAGTTCTATTTGCACAAACGCAACTGCAAAAGTATGATTAATGGCAACAAAACGTTGTAGGAACGTTGTGCCATGAATGTAATAAAGAATCTTCAGCAGCTTTGCAAATTATCAGTGATTAATAGGGCTACATGCAGCCTTACTAGAAAAGTTTATCTCTAGGCAGAGAAAATAAAGTATTGAGTAAAAGATGACAAATTACCTGATTTTCCCTGATATCTGGGTGACTTTGTCGAAGAAAGCAAATTCTCTATCGTAGAAATTCATAGCATGGCCAGTAAATTCTTTGGTCATCTTTTCAATAAGTTTTTCGAGTTTTTCTCCAATGTTAACATCTTTCTGTAGACAGTCTTCGTCGACGTAAACATTTGATTTCATATTCCAGATTACCTGTCGAAGTAAATGTTTATCATAAGGATAGACTTTAAAAAGGAAACTGCAGCACATTGTGTTGTAAAAAGACAATTAGTATGAGTAACATTTAAATAAATTAGCATAAATCAACAGAGGAGTGATTGAAGATTGATGATCAGTAATGGAGGTCGAATGTTTAGTCGCTTAGAAAATTTAGAGAATTGAGATTTGAGAACATATGATGGGTGCATTTATTTTGAATGGATTTGTAAACATCTTTGGCGTACCGATTTCTTTGCTTGACGCTGTATATAGGAAGTGGGTGATTTGTTTGTTGGATCGAATTCTTGAAGGCGAATCTGAGGAAGCTGCCTCCATTGCATCACCATATTTTAAAAATCAATCGCCTTCTTCTATCATAAGCAGGCAAAGATATAAGAAACTGGGGCTGCCTTTGTCCTGGTATCAATAGCGTAACAGAGGGACCTGGTACCCTGAAGAAAAAGCTGAGGCAGGGCCCCTATTTAGGGACTGCTGGAAAGTCCCACCCGACGCTGAAGAGGATGTCAAACACAATAGTAAGATGGAAAAATTTAGTTGAAGAACAATAGAAAGAAGTATTTCAAAATGAGGTAAACTCGAGCGAAGTAATAAAAACATGGATGCTAAAAAAACTTGGGGGCCATGTTTCGAGGGGGCTCTTAGTTATCGAACTAAGGCGCCTTAAACTGTGTCACGCCACTGCCTGGTACCCACGCAAAGAAACAAATACTGCATCACTTGCAGAGTTAGATACAGAACAATGCTGGAAAGGAGTTTATGATGATTTCAGTGATATAAATAATGGCATGGGGAGCCTAGAAACTGACTACCAACACAGAAAACAGACTTTTGTATACACGTACATACACTGAAACAAACTGATTAAAGATACACAATCTGAGCTAGTCTTCCTAAACTCGTAGGCCATTTCATTTCTTTTCGCTTATTTTCGCTTCTTTCAATTTTCTTGCTCACAGTGTTATACTTTTTACAAAATGAATTAGAGTAAATTACCTGATGAGCTAACAGCTGTGAGCTCTTGCAACACCACAAAATATAATCTTCAATGAAGCCAAAACTGTCATATCGAATTGCTTGCACAAGTTGTGGTACATAGAGCAGTATAACGTCCTAAACGAGGCAAGATCAATGAGAGGTTATTGGTAACCTTTTTATCGACGATTGCAGTTGTTGATTTGATCACATTACAGAAGCAACCAGCAAACAATCACTAGGCTTAGCTCTATATGCAGTCACATTGACAACAAAATAGCCATAGGTTAGCAATCAGATAAGATTTAAGGACGTCAAAATTCTTACATATCGAATTCAGAAAGCAAAGCAGACACTAAGAGTCTATACTGGCAAGTTTATCAGATAAACAAATGTCAGATAAAACTGCCAGAAACTTGATCGAAAACCATATTCAAGTCACATGAAAAATCTAAGAGATTCCATGCCACGAGTGAGACTTTCGTCATTCAAAACGTTCCAATTACAGGTTCTTTTTTACTGTCTATTCGTGCGTACAAAAGACAAACAGCAAGAATGCTTTGAGCATACATTTTAAAGAAATAGAACTATACATACAGGTGGGTATGAGCGAAGAACATTCACAGCATATTGTGCGGTATAGAAGTTCTGGTGAAACTGCTGGGAGAAGTAGGCCAGAGCAGACACCGGTGGCACGTGTGCCCATATCAAAACATTGACCATCGCGGGTGATTCCTTGTTAGATGATTCCTCTGACGTAAAGATAGACAGAGCCTCGGGCACATCACAAACCGACGCGGGATCGGATACGACGAGTCGCTGAAGTTCTTTGGATATAACAAGATTTTCCCGAAACCTGTATAAGATTTGAACGGATCAGCTTTGAGGCAAAGCTTTTTAGATTTATAAAAGCTATGAAAGGGGGTCATTACAATAATCAATTGTTTTAATAATAATATAACAAGAACAAATTACTGACATTCAAGTAAGGCATTCCTGAATATCTTCATTTTAAATTTATGGGGAACGGGGAATATGCAAGATTTTCTAGCTTTTATTCACACTAACAAATAGAGATACAATCGGTTTGGCATATTGGTCATACACAAATACATATACCCCTATATATCTATGCTAAGGGAACTTTATACAATCCCTCTCCCAAGCACATGTTTTATGCAAGATACTATATGATAAGTTTGAAAGCATAACTAACCTCGATGCTAAATTGACGCACAATCGAGGGCAGAGTTTCCATGCCAACCTAACACTCTCTCTCCACATCTTTTCGGTTGGTACTAGCTGATTCCCAATCGCGGCAATTGATTCCTCGCCTCGCACACGCAGATCTGCGATTCCTTTGGGATTTCTCCATGCCGACAGCCGCTCGATCTCCCTTTTAACAAGTGGCAGAATCAAAGCGCGTTTTTTCATGTGCTCGCGGGTAATCGCGTCACCCGCGTCTCTTTTTATTGAGCTGGGTATGTTGGGAGACTTGCGCGAAGCACTGCTTGATAATGGCACGGTATTAAGCCAACCCTAAGAAAAATATAAGACGATATTAAACTACAAAAATTAACAGCAAGGATATAAATTCAATACCTACTGTGTATGTGATTCATTACATCAAGAACAGTTAGCCTTGCGCATTTTCTGGTTTTCATAACACTCAACACTACAAAAATTCTTCATTATTTCTTCATTTTGCGATTCATTTAATTTTCAACTTATAGATCGAGATAAAATAACCAGTCGTTCATTTTAAGTTTGGTGTATGTATGTGCGTGTGAAGGGGGGGGGGGAAAGAAGACAACTATCTCATAACGCAACTGTCTTCTAATAATCAAAAGAAAAAGCGAACCCTACACTGTAATGCCCCCTGCCCACATAAATGCACTTAGCAACAAAAAGTCCCTTACCTGCAACGTATCTGGTTGCAACCGATATTGGTATAGGGGTGTATTCAGGGAAACTGAATCTTGAATTTCTTGCACTGATTCCAACGAAGCAGAGATAGCGAAGCTGCGCATGTGTTTTTTGTCCACGATCAAAGTATGCCAGAATTCGATCAAGCATGCAAGAGTCTTGTGGATGTCATCGATGTCAGGCACAGGCCAAGTTGGAGGTCGACTGAAAAAACCAAGGTGCAGATACCAGGAAAAGGCATGTAGCAATCATAGCATTTTTCAATTGCGTATGTGTTTTGTTAAATTGGCCTCTGGGATGTGTTGCTATAAAAATTACTAGGGGAGCTTTGGCGAAATATGTTCCAAAAAAATAGCAAAAGTAGCAAGGGATCCATTCTGGCATTTAGAAGAGGGATCAGCCCTCGGAGCCCCCACTTCGAAACCCCTGATCGGCCTTGTTTACATTAATACATATGGTTATGAACACCAGACAGAGGGGAGCCAAGTTCTTCGCCATCTATGTCATACAAATATAACATAATGAGAAGTAGCTTACAAATATAAAAATGAAAGTATTTGCACCAATAAATACGCAAGACAAACCAATGAATGAATTTCATGGAAAATAGCTGTAATAGAAAGTTTTTATAGTGAGTAAATGTAGAAAAATCAGTAATAGGAAAACAATCAGGTACAACTGGGCCCCAAGTTACCTAAAAAATAAGAACATAAAGCCTTGGAAAAAATTATCGGTTTCTCATGAAAAAGTGTATCTAAAAACAAACTTATCTTCTCTAATAAGTTATGAGTTTTTCATACACTGACAAACGTCATACAAAAATACTCGACTAAGAGAATTTTCGGTCCATAACGTATTTAAACGCACCTGAAAAAATCGAGAGCTGTGTGGTACGCCTTTTCACGTAGAACATTTCTAAGAATTGGTTGGCTCAAAATGGACCCTTGCAGGAGCAATAGGCCAAGATGCAGCAATTGAAATCGAGGTCGCAAACATTGCACGTGGTGTGCTATGATGCTCCTTTTGCCCACGTGACTGCTTAACGAACGATTAACCAAAACTGCAAACATTTCCACCTAAAATTGGACAAAAACACGATGAATAATCTTTGTTACTTCTCAAACATTCCATCGAATGTAAAAATAACCAGCATTATCAGAATAAAATCAAACATCAATAATGTAGTTGTATAAAACTGCATTAAAACACAGAGACGTCAAAAATTTCATTTAGATTACCACATAGTTCTTTATATATTATTTTCTCTATTATCATTTTCTAAATTGAAAATTATAACGACACTGCTTCAAAACGTAGCTTTTTGTTCAATTTGTTCAATTCAGCTTTAAGGAAACTTATAAGAAAGGCAAACTTCTATAACACTGTAATGCAAAAATTGTCGATAAGAAGAACATGCAATGCAGCAGACTTTAGCACAAAGTGGGACACACGATGGGACTTAAGTATTGTTTGTTTGCACTCCTCAGAGTATTGAAAGTCCAATAACGACGAAATCATGACACATTTCCTGACATTTTCAGCTCAGAGAAGTGTTGTGTTACGTTTTCCATTTTCAGCCTACTTTGAGGTTTTGAAGTACAAGCAGGGCCACGGAGGGTGGTGGGTATGTGACGCCCTTCCGTTTCAAAACAAGGAGCTTTTGGCCATCTAGGGATGATTCATCGGCAAATTTCCATCTTGTCGGCGAATTTTCAAGCCTGCAGGCTATTTAATGTTGCCCCACCTGTCGGTATGGGACCTGGACAACCCCTTTGAACACAAAGCTATCGATGACCCCCAATTACAGAAGCCTATTTGGTATCACAACAAGCAAATACTTGTTCTGTTTAGAAATAAATACAGTTTCGTTTTTGTTTCTTCTTTTTCTCCTTTGTAATTTCTGTAATCAAAGCCTGTTTCGAAAATGTAGCTGGGTGTATATAAACATGCAAACCCTCATTGGTGTCTTGCCTGGTATATATTTACCCTCCCTGGGTGTTTTCGCCTAGCATCATTTTTGAAAAAGACTTTGAGATAATCGTGAATGGCCACAGTATTGTCATGAAGATTCGTGCTCCCTGTTATAGTACTGTATTTGTAATAGTGTTCTGCAAATTTCTTTGAGCATAAAAAGAAATAACAATCACCTGGGATTTGTTGTAATATTTTACTGTCTTGAACCTATTGATCAAGAAATCAAGCCAGATATCGTGAGGTGCCACGTTTGGAGCTGAGTTTGACAACTCTGAATTCTCGGAAATCGCCAATGGGTTTATTTCTTCGGTGTCTGGTGAGAACATCCCGAGGCGACCGTCAACGGTCCACAGCCAGGCCGCATGGATATAGCTTTGTATCTTGAATTGTTAAGGGGAAAAGGACATTAGAATGCAAGTAATGGCAACAGACATATTATTAAAATCAATTTATAGAAATATTATGTTGTAAAATCATACTGAAAAAGGATTGAACATTGTTGTTAATCGATTTGTGGTCCTAAGGCCTTCACTGGTGCGGAACACCACGGCTTTCAGCATGCAAATAAAGAAGTAACCATAACAGCTGGCTACTGATGAAATATGAATAAAATTGGATCCCAAATCTTAAATGAAAACATAAAAAGATAGAATGTCTCTACCCTTTGACGGAATCCTGGAGTTGTGCATGATGATATTAAAGGCAATCGATAGATACTAAAGTGGCTTGATCCACCTTGGCCGATCAATGAGCAAGACACCACTGAGACGCTTATTGAGTGACCAAAGGTCGATTGACAGATGGGTCAAGCAGTTTAAATATCTGTCGATTGCCTTGAAAGATTGCCTTGATAGCAGCCTAAATAAACGAATATTTACCTCATCCTCTAAGTCTTTCCTCGCGACAAGCAGCCATTCCCAACATGAAATTGCAATTTCGAGAGACTTTCGAGTAAATATTCTGACAGGACAAAAGCAGACCTGCTCTGTAAGCATTCTTTCGTTGCCTAAAAACAGATTAAGATTATTGTATTAAATGTAGGCTATAAGATTACTATGATATTTCACACTACTGTTATCGAATTTGAAATAATATTTTGAAATAATAAGCCTGTATGCAAAAAAAACGTTTATAGAAAGCTCGATCTATATCTTGACAATTAACAACAAGGATAGCCATTGACCTGAAAAAATAATTAGATGCTGAAAAAGTACTGAGGTCAGAAATTAATAAGGCCCCCGCTTATTTTTTCGATATTTGTAAAGACTGTGCTCCTGTTCCGCCGACGAAAACGTTCGACTAAAAAGTTTAAGTTCAAAGTGTCCTTACAATCACTTTCAACAAGACTGGTGCATTAGACCCCTTCTATTAAAACCCTTTGCGTATTAAATTATCGACTTGACAATAACCCCTGTTTATTTCAACGCTCCCGTCTGTTCCTAACCTAAGGGAAACATGGTAAAGCCACCTAAGAATAAAATAACTTAATGAGTAAAAGATAGGGTATGTATGGAAAAAGGAAATTTACAATATCTAAACTGGTGCCTACTAGCTCACTGCATTGGTTTAATTGGCAGTTGAAGTCCAGCGTAAGGCAATGAGTGCGATGAAAGGGCGCAAACACAACGACAGAAACAAACTTCCCATTAATATATTGAAAACACATATGCTTGTGTTATTTTGATGACTCATCATTGCACTCCTGTCCTTGATCGTAGCTTTTCGTGACATAGTTTCGTATCTTAATTATGTTTTCTACTGTAATAGAGCTTTTTCAAAAACCTCTATCTTATGGCCTATTCGTCAAAATGATGGCTACAAAAAACTATATGATATAACTTGGTTTTGCTTTTTACTTTGATAGAACCATCCTAAAAATCCATATAATTTCAAGGCCTTTTCACAGAGAAGTTACAAAAATTAGGGTCACATTGAAGTATACAGTTGAATTATTAACAAACAGCAAGCTACTTAAAGCTTCGTCTCTGGTTGTTTTGGGCAATAAGTTCAGAGAAACTTTACTTAAAGTACAGACCCTTGCTAGAAGCCAAGAACGCACAACTTCTGTACATAGTGGATACAAAATCTTCATTGACTTCTTTAATCGCTGATAATTGCTCTGTTAATGCCTGTGATATCGATATATCATTGGAGGAGGTGTATCCATTTTTAAAATGGTGTAGGCCATCAATCTGTTTTTTAAAACGAGATGAAAGCGACGGTTAAACATTATGATCATTTCGACGAGGAAGTATTTAAGCAAAAGATGTGTTCAGTACACGTTACGGGCGTAGGGGTGTAGGAGAGGAGGGGCGTAGGGGTGTAGGAGAGGAGGGGCGTAGGGGAGGAGGGGCGTGGGGCGTAGGAGAGGAGGGGCGTAGGGGTGTAGGAGAGGAGGGGCGTAGGGAGGAGGGGCCGTAGGCGGTAGGAGAGGAGGGGTAGGGTGTAGGAGAGGAGGGGCGAGGTGTAGGAGAGGAGGGCGTAGGGCGTAGGCTAGGAGAGGAGGGGCGTAGGGTGTAGGAGAGGAGGGCGTAGGAGAGGGCGTAGTGGCGATTTAGAGAGGAGGCGTAGGGGCCGTAGGAGAGGAGGGGCGTAGCGGGTGTAGGAGAGGAGGGGCGTAGGGAGGAGGGGCGTAGGGAGGAGGGGCGTGGGGAGGAGGGGCGTAGGGGAGGAGGGGCGTAGGGGAGGAGGGGCGTAGGGGAGGAGGGGCGTAGGGGCGTAGGAGAGGAGGGGCGTAGGGGAGAAGCGGCGTAGGGAAGAAGGGGCGTAGGGAAAAAGGGGCGTAGGGAAGAAGGGGCGTAGGGAAGAAGGGGCGTAGGGAAGAAGGGGCGTAGGAGAGGAGGGGCGTAGGGAAGAAGGGGCGTAGGGGAGGTCTATTGTATAAGTCCATTTGCTGTATGATGAAGAGAGGGAGAGCGTCCAAATCCAAGAAAAAGCCTGGGCTTGAGCCCACAACTCATACACAAATGCAATACAACAGGCACTAGTGAATTAATGAAAGATTGCTGAATGCATGCAGTTTCGCATTTAAGAAGCAACGCGTATGTTTACCTGCCCAGCAAATTGGCTTTTACATTTCAGCCCAGCAATGAAGCTTGCCGATTCGGCTCTATTGTCAGCAACTATTTGTGGTGCAGTGCGACCGGTCAGGGGGACAGTGCTCGTCGAATCACTCATACCTTGCTGCCTTTCAAATGCTGTTACATTTTCAGTGGCAATCTCGATTCCGTAATGCCTCGATCCCAGCATACACGTTTGTTCTACCAAATATTGCTAAAAATGAAATTTCAAGACTTATAAACTTTAAATCATCTAAAGACAAAAATATGAGAAACACTCCTCCCACATAAAAACGGCTAACACTTCTTTGCATTCTATTCAATATAATACAATCTTATTCGATTTTTAATCAGTTTAAACAGTGAAGAATTAATACAATTGGTTTTTTATTAATGATCGCTTACTAGAAGGAAACCAAGTCAAAAAGTTTATGATTATGATTATTATCGACTCTAATCAAAACCCAAGACTAAATCTAACGGTGCCTTACATGAAGTAGAGACCTTGTCACCCCAGGAGCCCATTTCAGCGCTTCTTGAAGAATACCATTGCATCTGTTGGCGAAATCTTGCACAGTTTGCTTTCGTTTGTCGGGGTCTGGTGAAACATTTAATGTGTAACTCGTTCTCGGGACAGAAATTGAAGACGAGACCAAGACAGATCCCTAGTGAAAGTAATTGACAACAAATCAATGGATTATTGCATTCAAATAAAAGGCAACGATCAAACTGATTTATTTTGTACGAAATCAAGACAAAACCTTCAATGATTTTGAACAAAGAAACTCATGGGTGCAGTCATTCTTCTTTGCCTAGTCTAGCCTATAATCGAAGGGGGCTTCAAGTGATTAATTCGGAGTTGTTCATTACCATAAAAAAAAGAATTTTTCGCAACTCAACAATCTACTTCAACCATTTCCCCTTTATCAACGAAAAGGAAAAAGACAAAAACTTTTCACCAATCAAATTGTTACTAGAATCATTCTTTTTATCAATAGAAAAAAAGAGATTTTTTACAAATCAACTATCTATCAGAACTTTTTTCTTCATCTAAGAAAACCAAAGGGACAATAATTTTTCACAAAACTGTAGTTTCCTAGAATGCTTTAGAAGTTTTACTATTTACCATCTTTCTTGTCTCTTTGTCCAGCACGTGCAGTAAATCAAGCATTGTTTTTATCACAGTTTCATTCCAGAGTAGATAAGGAAACCTTTAAAACAAGATACCTAATTAAAGAGTTGTTCACACAAAAAGATAAAAATCCACTAGCTAATGTGCTTTTTTTCAGAGTAAAGTGGCAATTAAAACAACCTCTGCGCTTCAATAGTAGCATATTTATCGAAGAGTGTTAAAAAACAAAACAAACTGTCTGTAAAAGACTAGTAGAATGTTCTTTCGAAAGATCTTCTTAATTTTCTGTAAATCTTTAGTACTTTTTGCGTTAGCACTTCTGGTATAAAAGTTCGAATTCAGGGCTTATAATGGCTTTGTTAGGGCGTCAGATGGAATTCAGGGCTCATTATTCCTGCAATAGCAGCCTTAACATCTGAAAAAAATACTCAGATTGATAATTAAATACAAAGCCTACCTATCTACCATATCAGACAAAAATCTATCGGCAACCCTTCTGATCGACCCGTTCTCGTGATTGAACTTAACCAATAAGAATTGAGTGTGAGCTTCAAGTTCCTCGTCTCGCTTGCGACTACAGTCTCGTTTCGATATCAGTTCTAAGAACCGCTTGAATACCAAGTCTCCGATCTGACGAATACATCTCCATATGTCTGAAATTAAAAAAAACCCGAAGATAAGAAAGTAAACAAAATGTGAGCATCGTAATATGTATATTGCACACTGATATTTGTTATATCAAAAAGTGTTCCATTAGACGTACAAAAAGCCTCATTTTAGAAGGAAATTTGAAAAACATAAGACCCATATCCACAAAAGTCCAGTGAGCAAAACGGCAGAATGGGCAAAGACAAGTTCAGTACTATTTGGACCTATTGATACTCTTATTTAGTATTGGGGGTTTTGTCAAAAATTTTGAAATATATATTCACCCTGAAATATTTTTCCAATGCACCCTTAACACAAATGTCTGTCAAACCACTGTCACAAAATTCAAGACTTGCTACAACAGAAAAGAACTGTCTTTGCTATTTGTAGAAAAACGCTACGGATAAATGCTAAAATTGTTGGAACACCTACAATAGATCCTCGCAGTGATTAAGTTCCCTTTCTTCCCAACCCCTCTTCCCAGACCCATTAAAGTACTGCTTAATCCTAATATTGCATGGTTGTTGGTGGAAATAAACCAAGATTGGACGAATGAACATTTTTTATAAAGGAGTCCACACTGTACAAGGGAAGGGGAAAGCATTTAGTGGCAAATTTAGGAACTTGGAGAGAGTGGCTAAATCCTAGTGTTGTCAAATATTGAACATGAACATATTGGCTTTTCAAGTATTCTGGAAGGGTTGTATATCTTACCCATTTTGTCCCTCTGAACAGCTTTGTCTTCTAGATATTGAAAAAACAATTGCACACGCCAAGTGTTTGAAGTGATTCGCAAGGTTTCTAGCTGATAGACGCAACAAAGAAATGCGCACTGAGCAAAATCGAGTTTATTGATAAGTGGAGTCACTTCTGGATTGTTGCCAAGGGAGTCTAGCAGTGACTGTCGAATCTCCAGTAGCTCGCCCTAGGAATTAAGCAAAGGCATCAGTTATACGAAACTACACCTTTTTAAAATAACCAGATAATCTTTGCTGTGGTTAGTTTTTTTTTTGAATGATTTTAGGCTCGGGTGTTCTTAACCTTGTGGTCATTTCAATATAATTTTTCTACAAATACATTCTATCAACTGTCTCTAAGACCACGAAATAACTGTTTTGCATGATAGTCTTAGTGGCACAGTTCATTCGCGTATAAAATCTGTTCTGTTTTGCTAACATGAAGGAAAATTTCTAAAATATTTTGACACATTTTTCATCTTGACCTTGGTATGGTCTTACGTTGCTCTTATTTTCTTGAAAACCCGGCCTCGATGTTCTCATAAAGTGTGTTCCTTACAAAAATGCAAGGATGGTTGAGTATGCAGAGCATGACGATAGCGCATCCAAAATACATGCATGGTAGCAATAAGGGCGCGCCTAGAAACTAGATACATAAATCTGGAAAATTGCTAGTTTTGGCACGCCTGAGTGGCACAGCACAGTGGCACGCTTGGGTGGCACAGCACATTGGCATACCTGGCATTTTGGTATGATTTTTGAGCACCCACACCTGATGTGCGGAGTTGTTGGCCAACCTAGGATTTTTTTCAAATCAAGCATACTCTGCAAACTGCAACGTAGAACAAACAAAAGTACCCTTGCTGAAAATCAATAAAATCACCACACAGTACTTACAGGTGCTATGTGGTCATTTTTAAGTGCCAAATTGTACTGCAACTCAGATCTCAGATGGCCTACCCCTAGAAGAGCAGGCGCTTTTCCAGCGATTTGACAAGTTCCGTCATACCATTCACGGGGCCAAATACTGGACCCATCAACACCAAAGCCCATTAGCACGACATAGAGCCAGAAATCTCTGAACAGTTTGAGTTCTCTTGGGGTTGGATCGACTATCAGCTCAAGGTTCTTCATATGAGTAGCAATTATTGGGATGAGTACGCCAAGATTACCAGCAATTGATGATGCCTATTGATGAATTTGAAAAAATCAGAAACGAACAAGCACTCTCTTTTGCAACGAGAATAAAATCTAGATATGTTAAAGAGACGTTCTTCGTCGTAATAATGTCTTGACGTCGTATCAATTATTTTAATGTCTTCACTGCAGCAGTAGAAATAAATTTATCTTCAGAGGTTTGGTGTGATAAAAGTCATAAAACTTGAAAGAGCTGCAGAGTTGATTATTGGGGCGAAGTATTTGCTAACGGAACAAATTTATAGGTTTGCAATCATTTACGAAATGCCGGACATGGCCATTCAATGACATGACCCTATTCCCCTGTTAATCAAAATAAGTATAATTGTACCGTTTACTTCCGAGACGTTGTGAGAACGATGAGCGGAAAGAAGTAAAGTGCGACTCACAACGAGAATATAAGCTGTTGGAATTTTGAACAAAGGACTAGATGCTATCAACAAACGAAAACGAGGATAGCATCATGACATGTGACATAAAGTCTTACTACATAATTCAAATCCCATCCGTATTTCCCAATTTCAGAAAAAAGAAAAATCGTTTCCTTGCAGCTGAAACAATGTTCCAAACATTTTCGTTAAATCTTAGGAAAACTCTTCGAGGAATTAAAAGAGGGGATGTCACTGAGGCCGCTACTGAGGAGTTGAAAACCAATTTTCGAGAAAAAAATTCTATTCAAAAAAGAGTAGATATCTAGGGGTGCTTCGTCGGCCAATTTTCGAACTTGTCGGCAAATAATGAATGACTCAACTCACCTACTTTGTCGGTAAATGGGGTCTGGACACCCCTCTTGCGCACAATAGCTAGTGATGGGCTTAAGTGTAACCAATCGTTGTAGATTCTAGATGACAATTTCATCAAAACTTACAACTTCAAGAAACGCCATATTAAGCTAATACCTTCCGATGTCCCTTTTCACTCAGCTGTCGAATTTGCAGTCCCATTTGTACAAACATTTCCAACATGTGAAGTAGAAACTCCCTTTGAAAACCAGTCTTGGAAACATCGTTGGCTATTCTCTCGAGGGCTTTCATTACTGCCAACGAGCAATGTCTAGAGATGGTTGAAACAATCCAAAAATAAACCAATCGCATTAAACGTTTTAGAATAACTATCAAACAAACGAATAATATCTGTTTTTAAGGATATATAACACTGTTTTGAGTAACAAATACTTCAAGTATCTTTGTACAACATTATTTACTTCAGATTCGGATCAAGGACCAAAATTAAACCTACAAATAATTGTTATCATGCTATTTGCTGCGATGCTGATTTTACAACGACATAAAGTAAAACTTTTTATGAGGGATTTGGCCGTGGTTGCGCCTGAAGCTCAAAAGTTTCACCAAGAACGAAATTTGCGGTCAGATTTTTAGCTTTCAAACTTTATTTCGTTTGATAGCCTACAATACAAGCACAAAACATATGAGAAATTTGAACAAGATGATTCCCTCAACTTAGGTGATTCAAGTTCATTTAAAAAAACATTTGATATTTAAAACTTCGCAACTGGCACTGTTCTCCTTCATTAATTGCAAATGATTGCATCGTTGGTTGAAAACACCACAATACAAGATTCACAGCAGAATTTTCAAACGAAAGATCTGAATAGCCTAGAGGTTTTCTATTTCTAGTTGCAACTTTCAGTTTGACATACACATATATGTCAAGCCTAAGTCTTCAAGAGCTCTAACAGCAGTTGATATGGCCTAAGCACATGCGTAGGATAAAATTTAGGCCAGGCGGTATACCGGTATGAGTGTGGGGCTTGTTCCTTGTTTCCGTCTGCGTACGACTTTGTGCTTGACTCTACAGCCACTTTGATCAAGATGTTCATGATCGGTTGAAAGCATCTCTCCTAAAAAAAACAAGTTCCAAAAAAGCCTCTTAAACAAGCATCAAGTTTTGAATAGGCACATATTGTTCATTCTGAAATGAATGACTTGATAATTTTGCAGGTATAAATTGTGAGCATAAGATGCAAGACAGCTCTATGTCATTAAAATAAACGTTATTGTTACATTATTGTTAAATCATATTTCTCATTGACTTGCGCTTAGTTTTTCATAAACATTTAGGATTTCAGATCTTTTCGGCCTAAGCGTTATTTTTATTCCACTACGTGTAAAGCTGATTATTAAGATCAGATTGGAAACAAAATACATTATATTATTTTTTTAACTCGTACTTACTAAGCATGAAATATTTGAAATGACTACACACTGTAAATAGGTAAAAAAGCTTTGCAATAAGCTAAAAATGGCTGTACCAGCACAAATAAAAGATATTTAACAATTTTATATAAACGAAAACAAGGACTTTCTACTTACATGCCCAGTCAAGATTAGGGACGCAAACTGATCGATTATCTTCGCATCAAGCTGTGAAGGAGGCCTGCAGAATTTTTGCTGGAAAATTGACAAGACTGATTCCAGAATACCCTCGACGTCTCTCAGTTCAATGGCAACGTACCCAAGAGAAATGATGGCGTTGACTTGGCGCAGATTCGATGCGGTGTCCTCTCGATCACTTGAGTACAGGCGATTGGCCACGGACGCAATAAAAGCTTCAACGCCGCTGCTGTCTACTTCAAAGCCAGCTTTTAATGCTCTAATTAAATTTAAAAATCAAACCAAATAAATAGCTTTACTTTATCAAGATCTTTATTATGTATCATTTTCCAATAATTAATATCTTTAATATAAAAAATCACTTGTTTTTAACTTGCTGATCGCCTTGAAACCTTCTGCATTAAAAAAAACATGGCATAGTCAAATAACCGAAAAGCTCCTTGTCAAATGTGGCTTAGTTTTGAAGTTCCCTGTATGTTTTCCGTTTAAATTTTTAGTTTTTTCACGCTGGATTTCTCTCTTTGAAACGAACGCATTTTGTCTGTCAGTGTCCTCATATTAAAGTTTCTATTTAAAGCGGCGCTTTCCAACAAATATTTCAAACTGTACCATTTATCAATTTCAATAGGCTTGGTTCGGACATAAAGATATATTTTAGAGCAGAAAGAGACTATAATGAAACACATAGTTTGGGTGTGTAGTGCAGGACGGCTCTAAGTTGCACGTATTGTCGGTTGATGGGCTTATAGCATCAAGCGTGACACTCGGAGTTGCAACTTCATACCGTCCTGTTCTTTACACCAAAATATTTCATAAGAAGTTAAAAGATTGCTGTTTACCGCCGTTTTGATTGTTGTTTGAACAGATGAAAAAAATAGCAAAATTTAATGGTTAAATCCTTACCTGACGGCATTTTTCAACGCATATATCACCAATTGTTCACTTTGTGTAACTGCATCATTGCCTTTTTCTGTGTCATCCTGCTGGACCCTTATGATAACTGGTGCAGCATCACCAGGTTTCCCTTTCTTTCCTTGTGATAACAATCGCAGCACCAAGGCTGGCTTCAGGATGAAGTTTCGCAGCGTTTCAAGGACATAACTAGAATTGGAAATTTAATGGCACTTGACAATGGTCAGATCTAAATGTTCCATAATGGGCGTAGCGGAGGCTAAACGTTTAGGGGGGCTTAGTATAGGCCTTGCCCGAAAAAGGGAACAACAAGCTTCTTTTCAAGAAAAAGCAGTAAGGGGTGATCTCCAAAATTGGCTAGCATTCACCCCAAAAATTGCTAGAAGCCGAAATAGTGGTTGTTGGCTTCTTGCCATTTTAGGCAACGACATCATTGAAAACCATTTGGTACCTTTGGAAAATAGTACACATTAGAACATAATTTTTTTCTTGGTACCATATGACAACTGCATTTTGTACAAAGGTAATTGTCCCCTCCACGTAGCCAATTGAATAACTGCACATCACGGAGAGTAATACTTCTAAAAATCACCCTACCACAAACTGCGACATATATATCTCTTGGAATGAAACCGAAAATGAATTCCTCCCCAAAAGGAGATAGCGATATCTAAGCAGTTTAAAGTCTTTTCGTTTAGGGTTGCTAAACTTTGGAACAACCTAAATACTGAAGCTAAGAAAAAGTTTTGAAATCTAAATGAACAATTTACATTTTAGGACCGAAAGCGATATGATTGATTATACTTTTACAAACGAAAACTGTTTTTTAATAAATTAATGTAAAAACCTCTTACCTAGAAGAATAGGGAAATTTTTCGGCTAAAGTTCCAACACTGTCTAGGCAACATCTGATAAGCGGAATTAAGTGTAGCATGTAGTTAGGTTCATCTTTAGCAGACAGAAGATGGTCTTTGACTAATCTGCAAGTTTCGTCAGCCCCTGAAATTAGACATTTCCGTTTCTTGAAAACCGTTGGGATCTTTGATTAATTTCTGAGAATTAGCTCACAAACGAGGTTAGTGATGGACAAAAAAATTGGTGATGGAAAAAGAAAGTTGACGGAATATTTGTGAAAGTTTTAAAGGTTACTGCTGTTACCAAATATTGTAAACTAACAATTAAATATTGTCTTATGAATTACCTGCCCTTTAATTTACACACAAATTTGATTTGCTTTTCAAAAGGTCATGATGGAAAAAGAAAGTTGACGGAATATTTGTGAAAGTTTTAAAGGTTACTGCTGTTACCAAATATTGTAAACTAACAATTAAATATTGTCTTATGAATTACCTGCCCTTTAATTTACACACAAATTTGATTTGCTTTTCAAAAGGTCATGATGGAAAAAGAAAGTTGACGGAATATTTGTGAAAGTTTTAAAGGTTACTGCTGTTACCAAATATTGTAAACTAACAATTAAATATTGTCTTATGAATTACCTGCCCTTTAATTTACACACAAATTTGATTTGCTTTTCAAAAGGTCATGATGGAAAAAGAAAGTTGACGGAATATTTGTGAAAGTTTTAAAGGTTACTGCTGTTACCAAATATTGTAAACTAACAATTAAATATTGTCTTATGAATTACCTGCCCTTTAATTTACACACAAATTTGATTTGCTTTTCAAAAGGTCATGATGGAAAAAGAAAGTTGACGGAATATTTGTGAAAGTTTTAAAGGTTACTGCTGTTACCAAATATTGTAAACTAACAATTAAATATTGTCTTATGAATTACCTGCCCTTTAATTTACACACAAATTTGATTTGCTTTTCAAAAGGTCATGATGGAAAAAGAAAGTTGACGGAATATTTGTGAAAGTTTTAAAGGTTACTGCTGTTACCAAATATTGTAAACTAACAATTAAATATTGTCTTATGAATTACCTGCCCTTTAATTAACAAATTTGATTTGCTTTTCAAAAGGTCATGATTTCACAGTATTATGCATCAAATAAAAAAAGGTTGTTAAATATTTGCAGAATTTGCCAAAAATGCCGAGTGAAATGGACAATACCACAAAATCGTTACCATTGTCATCGCCTGTTGTTGTGACAATAAGATCAACACAACATACGACAGTATGCACCACTGTATCAAGCAACAATGCACGTTCCGAGGCTGGAAGCTTGTGCAACATCGTTTTGCATATCATAAACATTTCTCTCGACCAAACATTAATTTGCTGCTGTAAACTCTTTGAAATTCCTTCGAAATATAAAATACAGACTTGTTATTTGTATAAAGTACTTACAAATAAAGAGAAACGAAGAAAGAGAACGCGCAAATTAAAAAGAGGTTTTGGTTAAAATGTCCACATGGTTTTTTAATCAAATTTTGGTGTGTAGAACAGGACGGACTAAGAGCTTAAGCCTAATGCCATCAGCTCTAACTGGTTTCTAAATCAACATAGCTATTTTTTGGGAACAATAATTGCCATAAAGGGAGATGCGATTACAACATACTACTAAGAGACATCAAAATCCTAGAAGAAATTTATGCGTGCATACATTATTGGCTGGGCATAGTAATGATACTCAACTACTCTCAGCCTGTACGATTCCTTACAAAATAATGAAATTCCAACAAAACGTCAAAAACAATAGCATTACTACAAACAAACAACATTATAAACATAAGGACCAAAGAATTCAATAACTTTCAATTATTCTTTTTTGCTTCAGGTATAAATCGCCCAGCTAATTCTGGTCCCTTGCTGAACCGCCCTAATTTCTTATGTAAAACTAGAAGTTGTTAAAAAAAATTTTACTCACTTTCACTGCACTTTTGAACTATATGCCTCAACATGTTTAAAATGCTAAGTAACACAACACATTTCCACTGTGACTTTTCGTCTCCTGATATAAATCCATCCTGAAAAACAGTTCACTAAGTTTGCAACCATGCCTCAACAAAAAAAACGACTGTAAAATAATTTCATGTGCAGGGTTACAAATGAAATTTTTCATAGTGAGCTCCTTACTCGATAAAATCTGCAATCAAGCAAACAGAAGAAAGCACGAGGGGCTTTTCGTTAATAATTTGAATGCAAAAATGCTCAAGAGCATCACAGGCATTTTAACATACAAACTAGGCCCTTTTTCAACACAGGTTGGCCCATGATTTGCCACAAGCATGTGTCCTTTGGCTAAAAATTGACTTGTTGCAAATATCAACATTCGCTGCCTGTTTGGTTTTCTTAAACTTTTTTTAAAAATTATTTACTTCCCCCCTTGCCTTTTTGCTTTCAAGCATCTACACGATACCTATAGAACCCTTCCCCTTTGCCTTTTGGTTGATACCAAATCATAATAGGCACCATGCTGCATTCGGTTGTGAGAGTCTCACTCAATTCTCTCATAATTTTCATTAGAAAAAACAGAATCACTACATGCTGATCTATAACAGGTAAAATCAAATTCCCAGATCATCAATAAAAACATATAACCTTTCTACTGAACAAAAATGCAAGATGAAATAGCCTTGTAAAAACCCTCACCTCAGAAAGTTCAACTGCACGATTTGAAATTTGTGTTATGAGGTTTTCTTTGCATATTTCCTTGGCCTATCAACCAAAAGAGCATATAAAATTGAATACACCTAACATACTAGAAGGGAGGGCTGAGCAAGGAAAAAAACAGGTTCAAATACATAAATATTAAAGTGAAAATCCACTACTGATTTTTATTTTTGAGCAATTAAATAAGGAAAGAAGAGTTACATATCAGAAAAAATCAGGCCTGGCCATTTGAGGAGAGCCATAGCTCTTGCTCCCCTCCAGGCTCTCCTCAAATGCTGGAGGAGAGCTAGAGATTGCTCTCCTAAATTGTTCTAAAAAGCAAATTTTCTCTCCTTGAAATCAATTTTTCCTTTGTTTCTATTCTTATAGCTCACCTGAATACTACTAGGAGAGCTGTTTACTGCTCCCCTGTTAAAAGTCTTAGGGCCAGGCCTGAATAATGTTGTCAGAAATAGGGAAAAATAACTACCAAGCTTGTCTTCTGGTGCTACATTAATTAACAAAATTGTTCTTTTAAATGACTTGAAAACTTGCATCTTGTTAACTGTAATCTTAAACAAGTTTGTTTGAAAAAATTAAAAACAAATAAATTTCAACCTACCAACTGAAAAATTTTCACTAGATTGTCCTCTTCTAGGTAAACAGCCATTATGTTGGTTGTGTCATTCCCATAATGGAAATACTGTCTGCTCAATGGGTTACCATCACATCGAAGAAATTCACATATCTCATTCAAGCCCACAGTGTAAAGAAATCCATTTAGCATTCCAAAATAGCTTGGTGAATGATTTCTTATGAAAGCAACTGGAAAGATAGTTAAGCTGAATGATTCTCTGGCAAATTTCACTGCTTGTTTCAAAGTCATAGTTTAATAAATTCACTAAGAGCCTAATATGGCCTTATATTCCCAGGGAAATTATCATCGACATTACATGGAGACATTTTTCTGCTTGTCAGGACAACTAACAAGCCATTCTAAATAACAAGTGTAGATTGTGTATGTGAAAAAGAAATCTATGTTCCAGCTTGGCCAGGAAAATATTTTCACATATGAGCGTTTATGCTCTTTTCTGTAGTAAGGCTTTATGTGGTGGGATCTCTGCCTAATGGAATTCCTGCTTTACTAGTCATGTTTTAGCAAACGACAAAAATATGAGAGATTTTATATGAATATGTATTGCTTCTGATAAAACATGATGGTCTTTTCTAGTAACAAACCTTGCATGCTTTCACTGACATCGGGAAATGTAACCATTTCTTCAAGTAATTCTTTTAGAATAGTTGTTTCAGTACTTATAATCTCAGATGCACAATCTGGATATTTGCAAGCAATGTATGATAATGTCATTGAAACCTTTGTAGTAAATGTAAAAATTTGATGGAACACCTCCATGCTGTCTAAGTTGGGTTTAAAGTGCCATTTACATCCTCTGAGATTCTTCAGAACATTTTGCAAATATTGCAAAAATCGCTGGTCAGGTTCAAGAGTGGTTTTGCAGAGGTAACAACATACTGCAAGGATGGCATCTCTGTCTCTTGCCGTAACTTGAAATATCTCAGTAAAGTGTGATGGTAGTGCTGGGCAAATGTTGTATAACCTGTTCAGCTATAAAGGGTAAAACATTATCAAATTTTAGCATCAGTCAAGAAAAATACAAGGAACAAAAATATAACAAAAATAAGTAGAACGAGAAATCATTTAAAAACAGAAACATCAAAACAAGGACAAGAAATACCACTAAAATTAATAGATCCTAAATTTGTGTGTAATTGCAAGTAATTGCAATTTCCCAACCTTGAAAACAACCAGGTTGGAAAACAGTTAAGATTTAAGATATAAGATAGTTATGTGTAGCTGCGACTAACATCACACTATTAGCTACAACCTGTGAGAGAAGGCATATGAGCTGCATGTTATGTGGCTTGTGTCTACATAATTCAGGTATAATACACATGACTAAGGTCAGCTGTGAGCATGAGAAATCCAGCATAGTTGAAACATATGCAAGTTTTCCAGCTTGGGAGAAAACAACCTATCAAGAATCTCAATAAATATGATTTTCAATGCAGAGTGTCTCAACCAGGCTTTGTGTAGAGCAAAAAGCAGGCACTTGACAAACTGTGCACCTAGGCGCTTGATTAAACATCATCAAATATGGTTATTAACAAATTTTGGTGCTCAATCAATCAAGCTCCTAGAACTTTCTAGGCATCTGCAGAGGTGTTTGATCGAGCTTGAGCACCTCTCCTTGCAGGGCCTGATCTCAACATGGCTATATGAAGCCAAGAGAGTATATGGATAAATCTATAATAACAAAACTGGACTACAAACTTGTAGGTTTCTTGAGGTATTAAGAACAGGCCTTTTTGACATCAAATGAGAATTAGATTACCACATTGCTTGATCAAATATATCAAGATTTGCAGTGTTTAATGACCAAGACTAATATCATGAAATTAAACATATCCATGTTTGCTTTTCCTTATATATTTGAAGTTTGTTCAGTTTGAAAACATTTAATATCTGTTCCAGTCAAATCTTTATCTTCACGTTTGCCAAAATGGATCATAAAATTGAAATCTTCATGTTGAAATTAGTCTTCTGCGCTGAAAATTTCATTATGTTTGGACTGTCAGGCAGTAAATTACACCCCCCCCCCCCTTTCAAAATTTGGTCTTCCTATACATTTCAATGGAATTTGTTGCTGTAGTGAGACTTTTTCATGGGTGCAGCAAATTCCGGCCAAATCTGAAGAAATATCTGAATATTCAAATCGAAGTAACTCACAGTCCAAACGACATGAAGCTTAAAGCATAAACTAATTTTGAGATCAAGATTTCAAAATGAAGTCCATTTTTTCGAAAGTTCTGTAGATGGGTCTAGATTTCATGGCAGTTTTCTACGAGATCTCGGGAGTGCACAAGCTATTAACCGGGAGTGCAAGAGTGCATTTGTGATAAGTGTGCACACTTGACCCAATACTTTAGTTTGGGGCCTAAAAAGTCTAATAAAAAGGTAAAACGGTTTAAACAAAATGACTGCAAAAATTTTCTGATTTTAAAAGAGGGTAAGAAAAAATTTCCTGCTTCCTTTGCTCGCAAGGGGCCTTGTTTACAACATGTTTACACTGTCCCATGCAAGTCTGGAACATTGACAAAACTGTTGTGGTTTGCCCTTCTCTTCACACTATCACTGTGTAACAGAGACGGTTTGCTCTGCTATCCGGGGTCTGAAACTACTTGTAAACAGTGGCCTGAAACTTCTTGGCAGCCCTGATTTCAAGAGGATCACCCATTTTAGAATCACACATTTTTTTCCAATCTTAGCTGGGAACAAATTTCGAAAGTCATTCTGCCATATCTGAAAAACTTTTTTATTTGAGCAACACCAAAAACCAAGCCCAAACCACGCCCATCTTTCGGTGTGCAAGAGTGTAATTTAACAAACACTTCTCGGGAGTGCAGCTGCCATGAAATCGATACTGGTCTGTAGATAGCGAGTTGCAAAATCGATGATACATACACAATAACAGTTAACCCTTCTGCTTGAAGTCATTGGGAAATGTCATTTAAATCGAAAGACTCTATAAAAAATTAATTTATTTACAGTCTGAATTTATGCTAAATGCAAATAGAAGCCATCTGCCGCTATAAGGCCGTTTTCTTATCCCGAACACGCCTAGGCCTATCTCAGCATAACTTAAAAGGCCCAGTTTCTTGAAGCCTCAAGTGACAATAAAGAGAAATCAAACAAAGAAATAAGTTACCTTATTGGTATCAACATTTTTCATAGAAGCCAAACTGTTAGCCAGCAGGTAAAAGCTTTGGTAGCGACAATTTTTCTTTGCCACTTCCATCTCGATCTGTTTTTGAACAGTTGTTGTTCCTCCTTCGAAGCGTTTACAGATTTTAATGATTTTATCAAATCGAAACTTCGTTATCAGACTGAGGCCGCTCTGTGATTTCTTGGAAATATTTTGAAACCCATTCTGCACTGTAACCAACATCAGGAAGAAAATATGACATATAACCGAATTGTTTCTTTCATAAAGAAAAGTAAACTGGTGCACTTTAAAAAGAAATAAAAATGGATAAGACCTAGACAACACAGCCAACGTGGCAAGAAGTCAATCGAAAATTTATGATGACGTTTTCTCTCCTATTAAATTTGTCGATTTATGACAAAATACAGTCAAACTCACGGATTAAGACAAAGTTCTATCAGTGCGCCTAAAATGATATTGTGAATCATAAAATTCTCTAATTGTTGCTGGATGAAACTAGGAATATTTAAAAAGTGTTTTCAAGAAACCAAAAATCCTTCGAAGTATGGAATAACGACTTGACACACTTCACAGAATTTGAGAGTGATCCTTGCATAAAGATAGCAACATTTTTTGCTTGCTTGATTTTGCACTGAGATAGATATTGGTTTTCAAGGACTACAAGGTTTGCCAAGAGAAGGCTTCTTGCCAAGAGAGGGGGATACTCCGATATATCTGTGATAAGAATGATCAAGGTACTCAGAATTGGGTAAAAATATATTGTTTGGTGTAGGGGACATGCCAAAAACTTTTTAGCATTCATGAACTGATGGCCTTTTTTGCATTGAATTTTAGAAAATTTTGATAAAATAAAATTTGATTTGCAATATACCAGAGCTCCTCTCGCCTAAAGTTCCTGTCCTGCTTCGATAGCATCTTCGTTTAAGCCCGAAATGCGCCTCAGGCCTTGGGAAAGCATTAAGGGTAGCAGTAGCAGTTGGGTTACATGAACGTGAATTACAGTTTAAGGTCCTTGACCTTGCAAATGCCGAAAAGCGCTTTAGTCCAGAGGCTGGAGGGGGGAGGGCTATTCTCATCCGAGCGGAGAATTTACGACACCGAAATTTTCTAATGTATTTTTGGGCATAGATTAAAAAGATCAGGGACTCTGGAGCCTCAAGGACAGCAGGTGCGGGGGCATAACAGGGACAGCAAAGTTCCCTTTTCAAAAAATTGCTTGCTGAGATATAATTACCTATAAGCAAGAGGAATGTCAACATTTCCGTGTTGTAAAAAATTGAAAATCGATTTGCAAAGCTATTTGAATAAATTAATTCTCGTTTATGATTTCTCTTCAACATTTATGATCATGCTGGAGAGATTTCAGTCTGCCACTACTAAATATTTCTTAATAGCATTCGCAGCAACATTAATATGGGCGCAGGATAGGATATGATTTGTGAGCAAACACAAAAATGATATAAGATAATGCATATGTCAATTAGGCTTCCCTACATAATATCCCCACATAATGAAAGTTTTAACTCGTATGATTCTCACGTCAGAAAATAATAAGGAAAGAGATGGTGCAAAGGCCTTTAAGAAAAGATGGAAAGTTTCGAATTTGTTCTGTTTATAGTCATGTGGGAAAGAATATTGCGTACTATAAATTATACATCAAAAGGTATATGATAACATCTATGATAACATTAGATTTTTTAAGCCTTTTTGTGTTTAGAAAATTACTCCGATACCTCCAAGATATAATATACTGCCTTTTTTATTTTAAAACTATGCTAGCTGCGTTCTCAACTTTCAGTTAATTATCGATATACCTTCCTCTCCTACAGACGCTGCTTCGTAAAATTCAAAAAAAAGTTTCCGCTTTTTTCTAACAAGTTGGTTTGAAAAAGGTTATCTATGAAGTAAAAGTATTCTGTGCAACTTACTGAATGCAAGATTTCGATAAAATTTTTAAGGCACCAAATCTCCTTAGGAGCTTTGTGTCTGTCTTGAAGTGACTGTTTGGGTGTGATTCACTCTGGCTGCTTGCAGCGTTTACAAAAAGCAAGTAACGACAATGTGTCCATAGTGCCCGTTCTCTAACCTCAAAGCTTGATAATGATAAATGTACTCCAATGAAGTCTTAATGCTCTCATCCTCCTTCTTATTCATCCGCCACATGCTGAAAGAAATCGGAGAAAAACAGCAAAGAAACTAGTTCAGGTTGCCCAAGCAGTGGCATCGCCAGCTTGAAAAACTGGGGTGGACAAAAACAAATTTCCTCTTCCTCTCCCTGCAGCCTTTTAGAAAATCCTTTTTGGCATGATTGATCTATTTTGAAATATTTGGACAAGCAACTTTCTCAAGCAGCATTTATTGCAATGGTGACTGATCAACCCAACACTCCCCTTCCCCCCCCCCAAGATTTTTTAACGGATTTCGACAAATTAGAAAATCGACTTTTGGGAGGGCTAGGGTGGGCATGTCCACCCCAGTCCACCCCATGGCGACGCCACTGTGCCCAAGAAGAAGGTCAAATCTCAACTTCTGGCTTTTACAAAGATGAAAGGAAAAACCTCGATACCTTTGAAGAAAGGGCCAGAGAAGATGTCGTCACAGTCATTGATGATAAAGCAGAAGCTCTTGAATCAGACAACAGATGTCCCTTCTTATCAAGAGAAGCATAAGATGCTGCAGTGTATAGTAAAGCAACCCATGAAACAAAAGATGACCGAGTTTACTTCGAAAGAGGAGAAATGCAGCGAACACAAAGAACGTCGTAAGAAATTATCGACGAAAAAGATTGAAGTCTGGCAATGAAAATGAGCTCCAGGAGCTTCCAATATACATTAAACTTTTTAACAAAGAATCAGATGTACCAGTCCAAAGATTCAACAACATTTTAACAAACGGTGAGATTACAAATGTGTAGCCCGAGGGTGTACACCGCAGTTCCATTGGCTTCTAAAAAGGATCTGTACGTACAACCGTGTCATTTGGAGCAGCACGGAAAGAAGATACAGGCAATGGAGGAGAATCAAGTCCTTGTTTCGACAAACAATGACAACAAATAGTCTCAAAATGTTCTGCACAACACAGGAGAATCGCACTGTTAAAGTTTCATCTCGCAGTAACCAGCGTCGTAAATATTTTGGGACTATTGAAGCATTTTGAGATATGAAGCAATACCTTATGATGCATCACCAGAAAACGCAATTCAGATTACTGAAAATTCAAACATCATCGTTGATTCATATTGCAGATTCCAAATAAACCAGGACAGTGTTATCTAGCGATGAAAATCTAAGAAAACTTTGCAAAGAAAAAAATGATAAAAAAATAACCATCTAAGTGATGCCTGTCGCAGGCAATTGTTAAAGAAAACAATTGGGTGCGATTTCTGTCACTTGATGTTTTTTCTTAGAGAATAAATGAACAGTAACTTATAAGCAGCATATACCAGTAAAAAGTTTTTGTTCTGAAAGGACACTTGAAAACTGACGAAAGAAAAAGGACATGTTTGATGATCTCTACAGCTATTACTACAATTTGATTGGCTTGATTAGCTCATCCCCTGCTTGCTATGTTTGATGCCTTTCTGTTTCGAACGACACTAAGCATCATGGGTAAATCGAATTTTCATCTATCTAGACATTAGGATTGAGTTGTTTAGATTCTGTAGGTTGATGTTACTTTAGAGTGAAAGTCCATATAATATCAAAATACTGTGCGCATGGAATGGGAATTGTTGCTAAACGACGATTCCTGACCTTTTTCAAAGGTAAATTTTCGCATCCCTAAGTGCCCTTCTGCACCCGCTGCATGATGAAGCTTCAGGCGCCTTCTTTTACATACGGTGCGAGGAATATAACTATGCCTGACACGCTTGTCCCACGTTTGAAAAAGATATTGGAAAACTCGCTTTTAGGTTTGTGATGCTCTAAGTTTCTCTCATCTTTCCTTAGTTTTTTCTCGTTGCACTCAGATATCTCCTTCTATCGAGTTGTTTTGTGACAACTATGAAGTTAGATGTTAGTTGTCTTTATTAAGTAAGTGATGTAAAATCGACAACATTCACTATATTTTGTGTACGTTTGGAAAAATGGTAACAGAATAGAGCCATCGTGTTTATGATATGAAGATATATTGATCCCGTTTGCTCATCAAATGCGAACTTGAAACAGAAAGAATGTTTGACAATGTATTCTGGTTTGACAATGTAGCTCACAGTCCAAAGATTGGTTCGAATTAATGGTTCGAATTTTATGTCTAGATAACGTAGAGTCATTGAAGAAAAAACGATCTTACTCCTTTTCAGCTGAAAAGCAACAAGTAAACGATAAAATGATTCTCTGTGCAAGGGACAACTTCAATTGCTGGCGGTTATAACTTTCTTGAACAACAAAGTATGTCACACAGCAAAGAATTGCCCCTTGTTAATGCCAAGGCACCAGGGCGGCCGATTGAGGAGAAGCAGAAAAAAATAGGCCTAGATCCTATCTAATATTGCTTAACTATAACAGAACATTTTATCAATATAACATTATACAACTAATAGTATCTTTTTGCAAGCATCCACAGACAATTGAAGACGTGGGTTTTAAATGACAACATATACGATTTAGAACAATTTACACGGGCATAAAACGATTACCACACAAATTTCTGCAAGGTAGCATTTTACTGAAAAACTCTTGCAGTCATTTTATCATATTTGTCACTCATGTGAACAAGCAAACGTGAAATTTTTGTGTAATATCTTTATTGCTGGATCAAGATACAAGTTCTGGAAATAAACAATATGTATAAGCAGTGTGAATTAACATTCTTAATCACATTTTTACTTTTCCTAATTTTAAGACGGCGAAAAATAGTTATATCGTTGGCGGTTCTTACCAAAATGTGAATCTATGATAACTAACTTTATTAAATTAATTATACACGTATTGTTTACTTTGAGGACTTTTCTTAATAAATACTCCCGCTAACAAGTGCGATAAGAGCAGGATCTGTTATCACTCACATGAGAAAGGAACAATAAAAGGCAACAAACTAAGAAAAAAAGCCAATTTAAATAGGTAGAATATGACAACTGCATCCCCTCCTTGATTTACATTGTTTATAAATAGTAATACAATTGAAACCCTTTTAAGTCGGATTTTCAATAGGGACAAGGAAATGGCACGACTTCGCGAATGTCCGACTTATGCCAGGTACGACGTTTGGCTGGAGTAAGGTAGGAATATTCAATGGGAACTTTGAACCAGTACGATCTAGGGAAAGTCCGAGTTGTCCGGAGTACGACCTAACAAGGTTCAATTGTATTTCAAACGATTTATAGCTTTTGTCAGCGGTTTCAAAAATATTTTGTCGCTGCATTCCACTCAAAACACTCGAATGACCAAAGGACTGATTATCTTTCAAGTCGTTAAAAAGTGATGACGTCATAAGCATCTATTATTAGAATATGTTAACTAAGATCGCGTTACTAGGACAGACATTATGAAATAACCGTAATTGTGACAGCAAAGGCAAATCCAACGAAAATTGGTTAACAAATCACTCACTGGCCCCATCAAGCCACTGTGATTTGGTGTTTGTACCAGATTCTATGAACAAAGCCAAAATAACAAGTAGTCTTTTAGAAATATTCAGATTTTTCAATCTCGGTCAATTTATAACAGATCTTATTGAATTCTAACATATTGATGTCTTCCATAGCAATTTCTAAAAGTATGGTTTATGTCGTCATACTTCTCAACTGTAAGGTGCGAAGATTTTGCAGGGTGGAATAAATTTATAAACAGGTTTTTTGCAATCGGCAAGTCCTTTTCGATTACCAACTAAACTATGTCCTCCTTTTCGACCAAACTCATCTTCAAAACCTTAAAAACCAGTCTTATTTGACGATTTCATTCACTTGGTTTAAGCATCAATTGTATGAATTCAATAAACTATAAGCAGACTTTTTTTAAAGATAAAGACGATGGCATGTTGGCACACAGGGTTCGTATATTACCGGGTTCGTTTATTGCCGGGTTCGTCTATTGTAGGGTCCCTTTCCCGGGGCCTCTAGAACTGACATAGATCACAACATTGACATTTCTAGAGAATGTAACAAAACAAACAGCTACACTGGATCATGCAGATAAGTTAAAGGGACTGCAATGCAACAGTTTTATATACACCAATCAATGTCTAAAAAACAACCCTGCAACTAAATACATGCACATGATTATAGAAAATATAACATCTGCAAAGGTGATTTATGCAGCAGTGGGTATGCGTCTTCCGTAAATCAACCTGCGAGAGTTACCAAGTCGATGATACAAAAAATGCAACAATACTCTGTGAATGATGAGCCTGTTTCCATCAAATGATGCAAACATTGTTTTGTGAGTGAAACAGAACTGAATTGATGATACAGCGAGCTTGATCTACCACTCTTCGTCACCACCACCGCCAGAATCCCCAAAGCCACCACCACCATTTGTAAAGCTGCTGGTACCACCGTTGCTGAAGTCATCATTATTTGACTTAGAAAACTATAGGAAAGCAGAAAACATTTTCATTTAAAATTTATATACTGGAAATATCTGTTTACAGTTCATTCATAAAGTGCTCAGTGCCATAAAGGAAGAGCTGTAAACACTTTGGGTTTGTAGAACAGGATAGTTCCA
>NW_027020174.1:2439015-2884363 GCF_013076305.1 Rhopilema esculentum | reverse complement strand
TTATAAGCAGCATATACCAGTAAAAAGTTTTTGTTCTGAAAGGACACTTGAAAACTGACGAAAGAAAAAGGACATATTTGATGATCTCTACAGCTATTACTACAATTTGATTGGCTTGATTAGCTCATCCCCTGCTTGCTATGTTTGATGCCTTTCTGTTTCGAACGACACTAAGCATCATGGGTAGTTCGAATTTTCATCTATCTAGACATTAGGTCTGAGTTGTTTAGATTCTGTAGGTTGATGTTACTTTAGAGTGAAAGTCCATATAATATCAAAGTACTGTGCGCATGGGATGGGAATTGTTGCTAAACGACGATTTCTGACTTTTTTCAAAGGCAAATTTTTGCATCCCTAAGTGCCCTTCTGCACCCGCTGCATGATGAAGCTTCAGGCGCCTTCTTTTACATACGGTGCGAGGAATACAACTATGCTTGACACGCTTGTCCCACATTCGAAAAAGATATTGGAAAAGTCGCTTTTAGGTTTGTGATTCTCTAAGTTTCTCTCATCCTTCCTTAGTTTTTTCTCGTTGCACTCAAGACTTCTCCTTCTATCGAGTCGTTTTGTGACAACTATGAAGTTAGATGTTAGTTGTCTTTATTAAGTGATGTAAAAACGACAACATTCACTATATTTTGTGTACGTTTGGCAAAATGGTAACAGAATAGAGCTATCGTGTTTATGATATGAAGATATATTGATCCCGTTTGCTCATCAAATGCGAACTTGAAACAGAAAGAATGTTTGACAATGTATTCTGGTTTGACAATGTAGCTCATAGTCCAAAGATTGGCCAAGATTAATGGTTCGAATTATATGTCTAGATAACGTAGAGTCATTGAAGAAAAAACGAAAAAATCTTACTCCTTTCCAGCTGAAAAGCAACAAGTAAACGATAAAATGATTTTCTGTGCAAGGGACAACTTCAATTGCTGGCGGTTATAACATTCTTGTACCACAAAGTATGTCACACAGCAAAGAATTGTCCCTTGTTAATGCCAAGGCACCAGAGCGGCCGGTTGAGGAGAAGCAGAAAAAAATAGGCCTAGATCCTATCTAATATTGCTTAACTATAACAGAACATTTTATCAATATAACATTATACAACTAATAGTATCTTTTTGCAAGCATCCACAGATAATTGAAAACGTGGGTTTTAAATGACAACATATACGATTTAGAACAATTTACACGGGCATAAAACGATTACCACACAAATTTCTGCAAGGTAGCATTTTACTGAAAAACTCTTGCAGTCATTTTATCATATTTGTCACTCATGTGAACAAGCAAACGTGAAATGTTTGTGTAATATCTTTATTGCTGGACCAAGATACAAGTTCTGGAAATAAACAATATGTATAAGCAGTGTGAATTAACATTCCTAATCACATTTTTCCTTTTCCTAATTTTAAGACGGCGAAAAATAGTTATATCGTTGGCGGTTCTTATCAAAATGTGAATCTATGATAACTAACTTTATTAAATTAAGTATACACGTATTGTTTACTTTGAGGACTTTTCTTAATAAATACTCCCGCTAACAAGTGCGATAAGAGCAGGATCTGTTATCACTCACATGAGAAAGGTACAATAAAAGGCAACAAACTAAGAAAAAAAGCCAATTTAAATAGGTAGAATATGACAACTGCACCCCCTCCTTGATTTACATTGTTTATAAATAGTAATACAATTGAAACCCTTTTAAGTCGGATTTTCAATAGGGACAAGGAAATGGCCCGACTTCGCGAATGTCCGACTTATGCCAAGTACGACTTTTGGCTGGAGTAAGGTAGGAATATCCAATGGGAACTTTGAACCAGTACGATCTAGGGAAAGTCCGAGTTGTCCGGAGTACGACCTAACAAGGTTCAATTGTATTTCAAACGATTTATAGCTTTTGTCAGCGGTTTCAAAAATATTTTGTCGCTGCATTACACTCAAAACACTCGAATGACCAAAGGACTGATTATCTTTCCAGTCGTTAAAAAGTGATGACGTCATAAGCATCTATTATTAGAATATGTGAACTAAGATCGCGTTACTAGGACAGACATTATGAAATAACCGTAATTGTGACAGCAAAGGCAAATCCAACGAAAATCGGTTAACAAATCACTCACTGGCCCCATCAAGCCACTGTGATTTGGTGTTTGTACCAGATTCTATGAACAAAGCCAAAATAACAAGTAGCCTTTTAGGAATATCCAGATTTTTCAATCTCGGTCAATTTATAACAGATCTTATTGAATTCTAACATATTGATGTCTTCCATAGCAATTTCTAAAAGTATGGTTTATGTCGTCATACTTCTCAACTGTAAGGTGCGAAGATTTTGCAGGGTGGAATAAATTTATAAACAGGTTTTTTGCAATCGGCAAGTCCTTTTCGATTACCAACTAAACTATGTCCTCCTTTTCGACCAAACTCATCTTCAAAACCTTAAAAACCAGTCTTATTTGACGATTTCATTCACTTGGTTTAAGCATCAATTGTATGAATTCAATAAACTATAAGCAGACTTTTTTTAAAGATAAAGACGATGGCATGTTGACACACAGGGTTCGTATATTACCGGGTTCGTTTATTGCCGGGTTCGTCTATTGTAGGGTCCCTTTCCCGGGGCCTCTAGAACTGACATAGATCACAACATTGACATTTCTAGAGAATGTAACAAAACAAACAGCTACACTGGATCATGCAGATAAGTTAAAGGGACTGCAATGGAACAGTTTTATATACACCAATCAATGTCTAAAAAACAACCCTGCAACTAAATACATGCACATGATTATAGAAAATATAACATCTGCAAAGGTGATTTATGCAGCAGTGGGTATGCGTCTTCCGTAAATCAACCTGCGAGAGTTACCAAGTCGATGATACAAAAAATGCAACAATACTCTGTGAATGATGAGCCTGTTTCCATCAAATGATGCAAACATTGTTTTGTGAGTGAAACAGAACTGAATTGATGATACAGCGAGCTTGATCTACCACTCTTCGTCACCACCACCGCCAGAATCCCCAAAGCCACCACCACCATTTGTAAAGCTGCTGGTACCACCGTTGCTGAAGTCATCATTATTTGACTTAGAAAACTATAGGAAAACAGAAAACATTTTCATCTAAAATTTATATACTGGAAATATCTGTTTACAGTTCATTCATAAAGTGCTGTACCAGTTTGGGTTTGTAGAACAGGATAGTTCTAAGTTGCTACTCTGAGTTTCGCGATCATGAAGCAACTGTTAAAATTGTTAAAACCAATGAGCAATGAAATTCACGATTCCTCCAGAGACAAAACAACCAAACATACTAACACTGATAAAGAGAGAAACAGATGCCTGATCATCACACAAGCGTGAAACTCAGAGTAGCAACTTGGAACCGTTCGGTTCTTTAGACTAAAAGTGTATTAGCATTAGTCTTTAGTGTAAAGAACAGGGGATTCAAAGTGGCTGCAACTTAGAAAAGTTCTGATCTAAACAGCAAAACGTGTACGGCTCTGCCTATATCGCATCTAGTACTCAAAGGCAGACTGGCAAAACAGCTTATTTCAATTTTGTAAAATAACATATTAGTTGTGAAAATTTAAATCAAAGAGATTTCAAGCAACATTTACATGCAAAGATAAGGTAATTATTACTTACACTTTTTACTGTGAAAACTACTTTCTATTTTATCTGTTTGGATCATTAACATTATTCATTCGTATCAAATATGGTTATTTTTATACTACACATCTAATATATTATTCATATTTCTATATATTTGTATCCCTGATGGCATTTAAGTTCATTTAAATCTCCACTGAGATAGAATTGGGATACAATGCACATCCTTATACTAATTTATAAGGAAAGAGCTTTTTTATCAAATTTTTAACCAAATGATGTCTTTTTAAAATTAGCAAAACAAAATCTGGAAAACATACATTTCGAGTATCTTTGCCTCCATATTTTCCTCCTCCTTTCGCACCATAACCTGTGCCAAGGGCAGTTTCAGCAACCTCTTCAAGCCAGTCTGGCACAACCTGGTTCGCCTACAAAATAAAAAGAATAATGAAATAAAAAGTGAATATATAGCTTATATTAAGTATAATAAAGGTACAAACCAAACAAAGATGACAAAAGGTACCCATATATTTCAAATGTTTGCAGACTGCCTCCTCAGACACACAGCCTCTCAATTCAACAAACACCGACACAAAATGGAATTACAAGTTAAAGGTAAAAATGAAACAAATGGTCAATTAAAGTTTAATGCAAAAAATAATCAAGATAATGTTAAACTAGAAATAGCTCTTGCTAGTACTGCCCGCAAACAATTAGTTCCTTGATAATGATTGTTTTGAAAATTCAGGTCAGGATATTCGAAGAAGACACCATCTTGGGTTTTCACAATTTTATAAAAACAGCTGCTCTAGTTGATGCTAAACTATTCTTTTTATCAAGAATTTTTAGCGTTCAGTTTGCCTTTGATTTAAGTCCAACGCCCTTTTGAAAATCATGAAAGTTTTTCAAGGGTTTGACATTTATTTTTCGATAGTCACGCCTATCATAACTTTTGCTCGTATGGTCTCGAGTTTTTGGGAGAAAGGTGTGGCATTCGACTGGTTTTGATTCCCAAAACTTCGAATCAAAACTTCCATCCATTGCGGAGAACCGAGCTGTGATGCAGCACCGTTTTCGTGCCAAAAAAACCGAAGGCCTTTAACAGAGTCTTGGCAGAGCAACGCTCCGAAGATAATTCCCCTCCGCACAAAGAGGTGGCGGTTAACGACCTCCTCGACAAAGCCGATTGATTGACAATGAAATTGATTGACAGTTGTCATGGCAGCAGAAAGTGACAAAATCTGCTGACAAAGTGCTGACAACATGAACTGAAGCTTCCATATGCTACTTATACGCGGGGCAGACTATAAGCCCTTCACTCGCGCGCTATCGCGCGCGAGTTGCGGGCAAAAACAATAATCTTTGGCTAAAAATAAAAATATGGATAAAAATAATAGCTAAAATTGCAAATTTAAGTTTAGAATACAAACTGAAAAAGCATCTGCTCAATAATAGGCAGCTCTAACTCCAGTTAATACTTACGTCAGAAAGAACTTTAACTAATGATCTTGCAAGACCCTCATCCTTGCCTTTACTGAAGAATGAAATGGCCCTGCCCTGGTTTCCTATTCTTCCAGTACGACCAATTCTATGAACGTATTCGTCAATCTCTTGAGGTAGATCATAATTCACAACTTGCTTTACATCTTCAATATCCAGACCTCTGGCAGCAACTGCTGTTGCTACGAGAACTGAGCAACGACCACTCCTGAAATCTCTCAATGCCTCTTCCCTTTGCTGTTGAAATCGATCACTGAAGAGAAACAAACAAACATTATATTAAAAAATAGATAATTATATATATACTAAGAAATAAGAAAATGAAGGAAGATTAAAATATGCAATTCAAAATAAATCGAGAACACAGGTTGACACTTCAAAGTTAATAATTAAAACTAGCTTTGAAAAAAGCAAATATTCTAAGATACTTATTTCCTTCCCTTTCTGAAATTTTTAAGTTTGATAGCTGAGTATCACCAGTGGCAGATAAACATAAGCATTTCAGAAAATGGGATCAAATGACTGTAAAAATTTCACAGTCAATGCTGCTTGCTTATAGAAAACATTACCCTAGTAAGCAACGTATAAATCTTCTTTTGAATAAGTTTCGAAGTATGAAGAACACCCTAAGCAAAATCTCTAAAATCTTAATTTTAACTCTATTTCAACTTGAATTCCTCTAACAACTTATTTAACTTCAACTAAAGGCCACAGCATGGCCACAGCAAGGCCATAGTAAGATCAAATTTGACATTCCAAAGTCATGACTTGGTCAAGAGCATTCTTTCAATACAGGTAAAGCGTATCTCTTATCGTTCAGATCATTGCAACAGTCATTCAGAAAGAATGCCTTAGACTATAAAATAAATCAATTTGTGTACAAATGCCTTACCCATGGATACTTGTTGTTGGAAAACCATTCTGTGACAGCAAACTTGCAAGAAAATCTGCAGAGCGTTTGGTTTCAACAAAAACAAGATTCTTGTTTGCACCTAAAAGTAAAAACAATAAAGATTACTATTGCTGGTCTGTTGTATAGTATTTCATGCCACATAGATAGAGCTGTACACATCACATAGCTGGTAAGTTAATGTTCCCAGATACATGGGATCTATTATGTTGTCTTTATTGTACTTTCTATTGCTTCTCACTTATTGAGCCTCACACAAAATTATGTGAAACTTGTAGGTCTGACACTCTTTATGGTGTGTAGAGCAGAACCTTTCAAGGTTACATTGGTTAGGAGACAAAATGAACATGGCATGGAACAGTACATTAAGATCTGAAGCTTGGCAGAGAATAGCAGAGGAGGATCATTGCAGGTCTGGTCCCAGACACCAACTAGGGTATTGCAAGAAAAACACAATTAAAGAATTAAACATGGATCACAAATCATACTGCAAATTTTAATTGAATTTTAAAATAGCTTGGAAAGCAAAAACAAAGAAAGTCAAGTATGTTTATACATTTTCTTCAACAATCCTCAATCCTGTTTGAGTTAAGAAACGTCTAAATGGCAACAAATAATAAACCAAAATCTAGGCATTGAGGAAGAATGGTATATATTGATTACGTATCTTAGAACAATATTCATTGTTTTTCATGCTATTTTGAATTCCTTACCCTCACTACTGAGAATCTCAATCAGCCTGTCTCTCTTTTCAGACTCTGGTAATTCCTCTATGACTTGCTCAATGTCCGAACTTGTCCCACCTACTTTGCCAATAGTCAAGAAAACATAATCATTCAAAAATTCAGCAGCAAGGTTCTGGATTTCTTCAGGGAAAGTAGCACTGAACATAAGTGTTTGTCTGCCGTCTTTCGAGGGCATGTTGAAATCATTGACAATAGATTTAATGGCTGGCAAGAAACCCATGTCTAACATTCTGTCTGCTTCATCCAAAATAAGGTATTTTACACCTTCAAGGCTGATCTGAAATAATGACACAAGAGAATCAATACATATTTAGGCACAGTTAAGTTAAACCTTCAAGTAGACAAGGAATGATCTGATGTTTTTCTTATGACCTGCATTTAATAAGGCAGAATGATAAAAAAGGAATTGAAAATCTGTCTGACTAAGTGAAAGTCTAAATCATATGTTGTACAACTGAACACAATTCAACTGTTTATGGTCCTAAATATGTTGATAACAGTTAAAAGATATTTTAGATCTATATATATATATTCATTATACAATAGTTATAGTTTATATTAAATAATTTAAATTTCTTCTGATTAGATAATCTAACAATAACAAGAACTTCTTAATTATCCTTCCTCAATAAAACTTCTGATAAAATTTTGTGAGGAGGGCTGAACAGTTCACTGGTTCTCTGAAACTTTGTTTACTTGTAGCCCTAGAGCTTCATTCGGATTTGTGAATTTTCAAAGTAATTGGCTCTGATTATATGCTTGGTGCATGAAAGAAAGTTTTTGATGTAGAATACATAATCATTTCTCTCTCAACTCTGCACTAGACAAGTCAAAGCTATAAAAAACATGTAAACCTTTAGGCACCGTAAGAATCAGGTTCCAGAATATTTTGCATCAAAGTGTATCTTTCTTTTAATAACAAACAGCTAAATCATAATAAAAATTTAGACAATGGCTTTACCTTTCTCCTTTCTACAAAATCCTTTAATCTTCCTGGAGTGGCAACCAGCATATGACAACCATTTTCTATTTGCCTTAGCTGATGAGCCACTGAAACTCCACCATAACATACCACTGGTCTAACTGATGTTTGGTAAGAGAACTTTCGGGCCTCCATGTTGATCTGAACTGTGAGTTCACGGGTGGGAGATATGATAAGTGCAGCAGGAGCTTGTATTTCTGAAAAACGACTGCCTGTTAGGCCATCTTCCATCATCTTACTAAGAACAGGGAGCAGAAAAGCAGCCTGAAATTGAAAATAAAACTTGAATTTTCTTGAATAATTTTCTTGAATACTTTAAACATACAATATCATGGCAATTTGATTCAACATATAACACATAAGTAGCCATGGTTTGTTGCCCTAATAAATTATCCAAAGTGGAGAATCTCAATTTATGTCAGTCTATCCTATATCTTGTGGTATATACTTATTATATATTTCTTTTTCATCATTCATTCTTTCATACTCTCAAAACAAAGCATAAGACCCTTTTAAACCACAGAAACAAAAACATATCTACTGATATCAACTGTTTACTTTTTCATTGTTTACCATGCTTTTCTCTTCACTTATCACCGTAATTCCCCCTTCTGAACATTTGTTTTCTTTCTCCACAAAATTTGTGTCTCTTTTAGCAAATCAATATTGCTAAAAGATCATAAGGTAAAGATCTAAAAGATCAATTATCATAAGGCTGACGGGAGGAAAATCTTTCCACAAGGGTGCTGCCCAATTGTATCGAACCATTTTTGGTCGGAATCAAACTCCAGTTAATATATATATATCATATATATATATATAGATATATATATAGCACAGAGCCATGCAAAGCTCACTGCGCATGCGCTGTTTGAGCACTCTGGCAGGGTCCCACAATCAATCCGTTAAACTGCCTTGTTGCTCTGACAGCATAGCTCGGGTTGTGTCTCAGACAAGCTCTGTGCTGCACTGACGAGCCCACAAAGGGCGAAACAGTACTGTCTGCAGATTGAGTATTACGCTCCCTTACACTAGTTTGGTCGAGCACTCTATGTCTGGGACTCTGTGGGGACCTGCTTCTAGCATTATGCAAAGCTCACTGCGCATGCGCTGTTTGAGCACTCTGGCAGGGTCCCACAATCAATCCGTTAAACTGCCTTGTTGCTCTGACAGCATAGCTCGGGTTGTGTCTCAGACAAGCTCTGTGCTGCACTGACGAGCCCACAAAGGGCGAAACAGTACTGTCTGCAGATTGAGTATTACGCTCCCTTACACTAGTTTGGTCGAGCACTCTATGTCTGGGACTCTGTGGGGACCTGCTTCTAGCATTATGCAAAGCTCACTGCGCATGCGCTGTTTGAGCACTCTGGCAGGGTCCCACAATCAATCCGTTAAACTGCCTTGTTGCTCTGACAGCATAGCTCGGGTTGTGTCTCAGACAAGCTCTGTGCTGCACTGACGAGCCCACAAAGGGCGAAACAGTACTGTCTGCAGATTGAGTATATATATATATATTTATATATATGTATTCCAGATTGCGTTGTCTATTCTGACGTGACAGTGCTTGATGTGCAAAAGCACAGAGCAATAGATATAATAAAATAGAATATATACTAGAAATGAGACATGTTCTCCGTTACTCCGAGTTTCGTGCTTACGCACTCATCAGACAGACTATCTGATGGACAGATATCGGATGACAGATAGTCTGTCTGATGAGTGCGTAAGCACGAAACTCGGAGTAACGGAGAACATGTCTCATTTCTAGTATATATTCTATTTTATTATATATATATATGTATAGTTCAGTTGATTCAGTTTCAATTCACATTTACACAACTAAACTCTTCTGGCTCCATATTTTCTTCATGTTAAATAAAACGTCAACTGATGATGAAGGCAGCCGAAATATATGCAGTTTCACCTAGAAGAGCACCCACTGCTGAAAATTGTCAAATAAGAAATGAAAGACAGCAATAAAAACAAAACTATATCAACAATAATAAACAAATGTTAACCACAGTTTTTGACTGGCTATAAAGTATCTGATATTCTGTGTCACACAACAAATATGAAAAAACAATCCTGAACTAGAGATATTCAAAGGACTTGAGAGCAAACAGTTTGCCATCATCTGATTAAACAGAAGGCTTACAGTATAGACGGACTGTTTGACACTTCACTCTGATTAAATCACCAAATAGAAGACAACCATAATACTTACTGTTTTTCCAGAACCAGTCTGTGCACATGCCATCAAGTCACGGCCAGCATAAATGATGGGTATAGCATACTTCTGTACTGGGGTTGGCTTCAAATATTTTGCTCTTCTGACATTAACTAAGAAAGCCTCATATAAGTTTCCTTGTTCAAATGTCTTGATAGGTTGTGGCATTTTCCCATTGCCAGTCACTTCTACTGGAATTTCGTCATATTTGTCAAAGTTCAGTCCTTGTGCAATGGTTCGAAACACTTCTTGCTCCTCTTCTGATGGATCAGGTGGTACATAGGTCACAGGAGCTGGCTTCGGGGTGCCATCTTTGAGAAAGATAAAAAATTAAATCATATTGGAATATTGGTATAGAACTTAATTGAGAACAGCACTTAATATCTATGTATAGGAATGGAACAACTTCTTTTTTCTTCAAAAGTAACTTTAGATCAGTATATACATAATATAATAATATTGAGCTTGTCAGAAGGACAGGACTTATTCTGATAACATGAGTCACACTCATCAGAAGGGACAGAGAATTACAATACATTTCACCTAAGCTATCAAAATAAGATGTCCACACAGCAGAATTCATGAAAAATGTTAAATGTGTTGCAAACAGCATCACATGTATATAGTTTAATTTTCTAAAGATAAATTATCAAATTGTGAATTTATCCTTCAATGAGGCAGACTTTATGTACCTTCATTCACTCCATTGGCATCTTCATTAGTGCAATCTCGAGCAAAATGTCCAGTTTCACCACACTTTCTGCATGTGTCAGGTCCCTTGTTTGGACAATCTCTTGCAAAGTGACCATCTTCACCACACTTATGACATCCTGAGCCCCCACCACCAGAAGACTGGTTATTTGGGCATTCCCTTGCAAAATGACCATCTTCTCCACATTTATGACATCCTGAGCCCCCACCACCTGATGACTGACCCTTGTTGGGGCATTCTCTCGCAAAATGACCATCTTCTCCACATTTATGACATCCTGAGCCCCCACCACCTGATGACTGACCCTTATTGGGACATTCTCTCGCAAAATGACCATCTTCTCCACAAATACGACAACCAGAACCACCAGAAGAACCACCTACTTTTCCTCCACCAAAACCCCCTGAGCTTTTGCCACGGCCGAAGCCTCCATAGCCCCCACCAGATGTTCCTGCATCATCAGCATCTTTACCACCAGCAATGCCTCCTCCAAAGCCACCACTAAACCCTCTGCCAAAACCTCCACCTAAGCTACTGGAGCTAGATTGGCCATTGTCCCAGCCATCAGAATTGCCATTACTGGTTGGTGCCAAGCTAAATGTGGTGGCTGAGGTCTAGAAGAAAAGATTGTGGTCACATCTACTGGAAAGTGTATAGACAAAACACAGAAGAATAACTGATTGACCTAATTAGATCAACTTGCAACTAGACTTTTAGAAATGGAACCTGGTAGATCAAACTGCATTCAAGCATACTTTTGTTGGACTTTGAGTTTTGACAGAAATACATCGGTATAACACTTAAACTGTAGTAAAAATTGAATTTTTATTATCAAAATTCGCTTTTTTGACCTTGCTCTGAACAATTAACTTCGAGTAGTTTCTCATGCAATTTGATACAAGGCTGCATTACAAAGGCTTATAAATACATAACACACCTAAAACATCCAGGATCTGGTATCAATGCACTGGAAACATTGACAGACGATCATTGCCAAAGCTTCTGATAAACATCATAATTTCTAACACAGCCTTAATTCTACGATCTACGCATTACTACAGATATTTTTATTCCAACAAATTGCACTACGTTCTTCCAAACATGCACGACACATGTGGATGGCATGCTTTGACACTCCAGGCTGGCTGAAGGTGTAAACTTTGAAGCTGACAGAAGTTAAAAAATTGAGAACCGTGAAATTTTAAAAGGATGTAGAAAACTAAATGAAATGTGGCGTTGCGGATCCTCGGTTCTGACTGTTTTGTAAAATAATCGATGCAGCTTTTAGATGGACACATGTTCTGAAACGCTCAACGGGCAAAACTGGAAATTTAGTAAACTGTCACACATGGAACAGTAAATTGGCGGGAAAGCTCTGCCACATTAAGTATGGCATCATCCAACTGGTAAGCAAAACGATTAAAATATGCACGACGATGTGTAGGCCTGCTTGGCAGGTATGGATCCTCAAGCTCTCTGTCCAAATGTCCGCATTGCTGATTTAATAAATATAGGTTAAGTCATGGCAATGCTATTTTTATCAGATTTGAATCATAATCCAAAACTTTTGTAGTTTGAAAGTAAACTATAACAGTAGTAGCACTTAGGCCACGCATGTTCGTTCCCGAAATGGAAGTGACATCAAATATTTTTGTTTATACTTACATCCCCATCGTCCCAGTCTTCGTCACCCATGGTTGGCCTTATCTATTAGTTGATTCTCTGCTTCTAAAACAAAATGGTTGGCGAAGGAACTAATTCATAGAATTTTCCCAACGCTCTCGGCACTGATGGCTTGGCTAGGGACCTCCACGGGACAAGGAACGAAAAATTTTGTACCTCGTGGAAATGACCCACCTCGGATTGCGCATGCTCTTTTATTAATTGTCGGTCGGCATCATAAACGCGGGGCCTGGTGTCTATTCTACGGCAGGCTTATACATTTTTCAGCAAATATAAGTATTTTTGAGTATTTCTCTGCTTTCATCCCCTCGTAGCTATCAAAGGGTCAATGGCCAAACATTTTTGCATTCTGACCATGTCCCATAAAAAATATGCCAAAAGCATACCATGTCTAATAAAAGATTAAAAACATTCTGAACGGAAAAAGGTCTACACTGTGACTAACACGCATTGTTTGTGTCCCTGTCCCATAGTCTTAATCGGAAAGTATACCCTGTTTCGCGGAATATTCCATCTATTCAAGTATGGGAGTGCCCCCATAGGGGGGGGGGGTTGGACTTGCTACAAGTCTCTCTCTCGTCCCCTCCCATTTTTTCTTTCTTCCCTTTCTTTAAAGAGAGAGACTTGTAGCAAGTCCAGGGGGGGGGGTGTGATGTCGCCTTGTGGTCTTCTTTCATGCAGGACCTAAAGCTACATCCTTCATCAATGGCGACTTGTTTAATTATGTCTTTTTTAATAAACAGTGAATTCAATTGACTTGAAATGAATTTAACGACTACACAAGGTAATGGGTTTTGCAAGTGTAGTTCATAACGCTGGGTCATGATCAGTGACCCTGTGCCGTCAAAATTTCATATCGTGTTGCACATACACCATTTAGTATGTTGTCAAGCGTTCAGGAAATAGGACTTCCGTTGAACCTTTCGGATGATGAACAAACCTATGCACAATCAGGTATTAAATCTATTAATGATACAGTCGGCGACAAATCTTATGTTATTTCTTGAAAGTAAGTTCTTTTAAATCATATCATAGAACATTTTTTCTGTGCACTAAGCAAGCCTTGGCCACATTTTTTTCTGTCAAAAACGTAACAATAACAAGTAGCAAGCTCAGAAGTATCTGGAATGTTACAATCAAAACAGGCATGTTCAGAAATTTCTTTTAATAGAATAAAAGCCAAACGCAAAGAAATATCAACAAAAACTCCACCGGATGTTTTAAAGGGCGTGGCAATAAAAATTAGTACGGTATGCAATCACATCAAGCTCATTTTCATATATCGTTCTTATCACATAAAATCGTTTCTGGGAAACATAACGTACTTTTGATACTCAGGAAAATGCGAGTAGAAGTACGTTTTGCATAAATTTCCCTCAAGGAAATGCAAGCAGATTTTCCTCAACTCCAATCCTAACCTGTCTCTATGTTAACAGAACAAAGGACATGACCTCAAGATAAATCCTGCATACGATGCCAGCCTGTCCTTCATTAGTGACATGTCTATTCCTAACTGTTATGAAGGAGAAACATCCTTTCACCCTTGCCCAGACCCGGAAGTAAGATTATGAGTCAGTTGTTCACACTTGTTTCCTGAAAATGGACACGTTATAAGCTCTCGCTAAAATACGCCGATTATGTTTTACTGTAAATAGTTCGATTCTGTTCTTGTTATTATAAAATTGTGAAAACACAAAATGGTGTCGTCTTAAAATATGATGACCTTATTTTCCAAACACTAACTTATCTTACTATTAAATCAGAAACTTAATAAACTGATCAAATAACTCTATGTAAATGAATAGGATGCGGAGAATAACTTGTGCTAAAACTGCCAAGAAACATGTTCAATAGACGAATAGGGGCCAGAGGCTTTGCTCCATTGATGATTTTCTTAAGAGAACTTCTATTATTGATGGGAACATATCTTTTTGTCTCATTTTTTCACTCTCCAAAACCTAAAATGCAAACAAATTTAAAGGTGGCTCCAAGCAAAAGTTGAAAAAATGATTAGCCGTACGATGTCAAATGCAGATAAATTTGCCTTCCTTTTAATATGGATGATCAATGGATATTTTAAGAATTTCTCAATAGTGGGCCAGAGTCACATAGGGGCCCATTAAGGGCGTGGCCAAACAATATTTGCCCCCTAATTTCTACTTGAATCCCAAGGCCACACTCAGGTGTGTACTCAGGCCTACCCACTAAAACACTACATAAGATGGTAGGATGAGCGCAGAATATGAGACTAATACCAAGTTAACTTTCTTAACTTGTACATTCACCCAGGGCCGTCGCTAATCACTTTCACTAAGGGGGGTGCCAGTCACAAATTTGTCGACAAATGGGGCGTGGCCTAAGGCATTTCAATTTTGGGGTGTGGTATTTTGACGCAATTGATTTTGTTTATCAAAGAGTATGTTCTCGTTAGTCAATCATCGCTTCAATTTTCGAATGACTGTGGGTACTTAGTTTGCATGAGTAGATCTTACTAATAGGACTGCCAAGAGGTTTCAAAGGCCTTGAAGGAAAGCCGAAAGACGAGGCGAGAATTTTTTTGCGATCACGCCCTTTAGATTGTCTTAAAATGCATTTCAGAATATTTCTTGCAATCATTTCTTGCAATCGTTTAAATCTTTTAACTATTTTTAGGCATACTTCTTCTACGTTTCATTGATTTCATGCTTAAAATGGAGTTCATTACTACTTGAGGCCCCATCAACCTCAAGGCCCTGAGGCACTTTGCCCCCTTGCTCCCCTCGGCAGCCCTGCTTACAGTCGCTTTCTGTACCTCCAGGATCAACGTTCAGAGTTTTTCAATAAACTTTGTCCCCAAACATTAGGTAGAAATTAGGTCGCCCTGGATATTGGACATTAGATTCTAGACCCCGGCTGCCGACAGGGAGTCATTTGAAATTTTTGGTGGACATTTGCCCCTCCTTGACACCCATAGCGCCATCTGTACCTATTTTGAATTGCTGAGGGTTTTTGGGTGATACTTTTTTCGGTCTTATCCTCATCTTATCCAAACATTTTGCTAAAACTATCGCATTGAGAACTTCGAAAGTAAAACCCGACAAAACTGCCGCACCCCCGCACCCCCCCCCCCCCGCTAGCGACGGCCCTGCATTCACCAGTTAAATCATATAGTTATGTTTAAATATAAGTTCACATATTGTGTTTACAAACATCCAGCTGAGGTTCTGAAAAATTTTTTCATGTATTCTCTGTCTCTAAAAAGCTCTGGATCGGGAGTAGAGTTTCTTCGGGTTTTTCGCTTAAGAAATTCAGCCACTGCCTCTCTGGGGTCGAATAACGAGGTTCCACTGCCATTTAAAGATATGTGTAGAATGTTGCCTTGTCAGCAAGTCAAAATGTGAGAAAGTAAATCGTGTTGTTGTGTTATTTTTGTTCTGGTCACTTGATTTGATAAAAAGGGCCCATTTAGTGGTGGGCCAAATATGACAAATTTCGGTTCAGTAGTGGGCCATTGGTGGGGCCTGGTGGGCCCGTCGGCCCACCAGTACATATGTTAAAATATGCCTTGTGGATGATGCACCAATTGTCAATAATTGAAAGTCGACCACTGTGTTCAACTTCGATGTAGGATAGTTGTTCTCTGTTTGGAACCCAGGACTCTGGTTAACTTCTAAGCATTTTTAAAATTCTTGTCTATGTCTGATAGGGGAAACTTAGCTGTAAGAATCCTTACAAAAATTACTAGCAGGAACACACTAGATCGAAAAACCATTCCCGGTTCCGTTTACAAGATACCGAATTCAAGTCGTATGCTCTTACTTTTCAAACCAATAGATGTTCTGTTAATAAATTTTAGAACCAGAGCCAACTTACAGTAGTTTGATGTAATCAAGTGGACACATCTCAGTCAATTTTGTAACAGATCAACTTAATTTTAATTCATTGCGATCTTTCGGGCAATATGTTCGAAATCCAATCATTCCAAAAATATATCTTTGTGGCGTCACCACTTTGCCACTATCGACCCATTAAATGCTTAAAAATGCCAGTTACATCCTAAGAGAAAACTACAAGAAACAAAGAAATAACGCTTTTAAAAAAAATGATAAGACTTGTATATGGTTTGATCTGAGAACCAATTTGGCTTGATGATAGTCAAAATGGCTTAATACAGAACATACAGAACTTCTCGTACTCTGTGGCCGGGAATAAATGGGATGGAAGTTGAAATGAATGGCAGAGCCATTGCTAAATCCAAAGTTCAATAAACGTGGGAGGATAATAGACACGGTAGTGAACCTATGATGAAGTAAAATTATTGTGGAAAGTGACTGCAAGGACATGCTGGAATTTTAAATAGTTAGTTGTAGGTTTTTGTTTGAAATAAGGAGTGGAGGTAAGGAGCGGGGGTTCTCAACCCTGGTAAACGTGCACGAAAATCCCGGTAAGGAACAGAAGGGGGGATTCTCAACCCCAGAGAAGAATGCTTTATCAAGATTGAAATTTGAATCATGATTATGTACAAAAGCTATACAGAGTATCGTTTGTTTTTGGATACCAAGCATATAATTGTTTTGAATTTCTTCAAGAACTCTTTCAACCAGGATCCTATTTCCGAGACTTCTTCCAGGGGGTGGTTTCTAAAAAGGTTGTTGCAGTTCTTCGCTTCCTCTGGAAGAAATAAGAAAGAAAGGTCATAATCTGAACAAAGATATCACTAACAGATCGGAAAAAATGTCTAGAAGCAAAAAATTACAAAAAAAATCTTTTGAGATTTATGAGCAAAATGTCATTTTTTCATAAGAAACTCGGGTTGGTGTTTATTTTCTTATTCAGTTTCGTAGCATTCATTTCTTTTCTTGGTGATTTCAGTGCTCAAAGGTTTTTAAAGGTAGCGTAGATACCAAATGTTAAAGATAATATAAGATAATTTAATAATATAACATAATTCAAGATAATATGAAATACATGAACATATGAGACAAAAAGAGCTCTTTTTTATATTTGTCTACGTCGATTTTACAGATAATAGATGCCAAGTTGTCGAAAAGAATCATTACAACCCAAATTCCATAAAAAGGACTTTTGACTAGTTTTTTAGAGCTGGGAGTGATCAATACTATGGTTTATTATTTTTTGGTCATTTAGAGTTTGGTTTCTTATAGATGGCTTCTTATAAAATAACGGGTCTAGAAAAAGAGCTGGAAGTAGAAAAATGAATAAGAAAAACATCACAGTTTACCAGATTTCCAGCAGCCACCACATCAATCAGAAGAGACGAATTACCATCCTAAAATGAAACGAACTTTCAGTAGTTTTGAAATTAAGCTTAGGCCCTTTAGGCATTATATTAATATACACAAAATGTCCCCAACCTACCACAACCCAATACACAGATGTTTCTAAAACAGTCATGTTTCCTGCTATGCAGCTTCAAAAAGATCGCGTTCTCTAGTAGGTGATCGCGTACTTCTGCGGGTGATCGCGTACTTCTGCGGGTAACCGCGTACTTCTGCGGGTAGCCGCGAATATGGCGAAAAAATTACTTTGCTTCAACATACTTCCAGAATACAGCACAGTCTTGAAATGCAAGGCATAGCAGAAAGAGACAGTCTAAAATAACGGCCCATTAATGGTTCTTCGGCCCTCCAAGCAACAAAACTTTGAAACTGGAATTCTTGGCAATCGACTTTAACGTATCGATGTCGACCGGAATTCTCTTGCACAAAATCCAATGAAAAAAGAAGCAGAATCCACCCTAAAACATCTTGTGATATCAACCTTTGGCGAACGAAGAACTTTTTCTTCTCGTAAAATATGCCTAATGTATGCAAACAACTAGGCCACCATATTGATGACTTTAAAAGTATATATTAGATAATCAAAACTAATAAGTTGTAAGGATACAAAGCGACTCACTTGCACTTCTGTCTGGCTTGTTGAACTCAATGAAAAACCTAAAATAGAAGGAATTCGTGCAGAAAAAATCCGAGAGATAAAACATGAAAAAAGTATGTTTGGCTTGGAAAGTGTTCAAATGTTTGGGCTATGACTATCGTATCGGCGAGAGATGCCACGTGACTTAGTGCTAGCTTACAACTAACCAACGCTGAGCCCAATGCATGTTTGGTTACGTTTCCACAACACCGTTTTTATTGCTTTGCTATGGTTGATTCTTGTTGCAGCGTTTCAGAATAAAGTGTAGTTATACTCACCAATGAGAGGTGTTATGTCTTTGTTAGGAGCTAACAGCTCAAATTTGTGCCTAAAAAGAAAAGCGAAACAATTACAGTGCCAGTGCAAGTAGTATGAAGACACTAACTAGGCTCTAAAGAAATACCATTTTAGAAATAGATGAGAGTTTAGAAATAGATGAGAGTTTTTTAAATGTCTCAAACCAAAAGTTCATATCAAGAGGACATTAATTATGGCCAACACAACATGCCCAGCTGAAAAATATCTATCATCGAGCAAGTACTTGAAATATGAAATCACACTTTAAAAAAGAAAGAAAATGCTAAAAAAATATTTTATCAATTAAATTAATGCATAAGGATCAATTAAGGATGGCATTCCATTTTCTCTTATAAAGCTTCCCGCTAAAACATAATACTGTTGATATGAGTCTAATAGAATCCAACTCTCGGATATTTGAGCAAAAAAGTTTGCAGTATAACATAGAGTAGTGTCTTTACTTACTTTAAAGTCTGCAGTTCGAATTCACAGTTCCCTAGAGCTTGCTTCAGTTCATAAAGAAGGAGCAGATCGTTTCTGGAATATTAAATAAAAAGCAAACAAATTTATTCAACATCGCTGGTCACTGCAACTTGTAATGTTAATGGACTAACAATTGGGGGATACAGGAAGAGTGAAGCCACGTTTTGATAGGTGACTGCAACAATATCTTCTTATATATTGGCTATCATGGTACAAAATGCACTTCTTTCAACCATCATTGATGCGATAGCACACTGTCCGATCAGCACACTAGTTGATCTACAAACTTAAGCTGATTCGTTTTTTAATTAAAAAATTAGAAGTGCAACGTTCTGAAGAAACTATATCGCGGCAGAAGTTCAACATAAGAATTAAAGCTCTAATAAAGAAAACTCCAGGTAATATATAGGATAGTTGAAAATATGTTTAAGAAAAACTGTTTCAGTCGAAGGATTGAAATTCCATCGAAAGTTAAAGCAAATATGATAAAGGTTTTGATGACAGGCCAATCAGAAACGCGAGCACATGACTGCTGAGTTTGCCCAACAGTGCTTATTGAAAATATTAGTCCTAAGGTGAAAACGAACTCCTTCTGTCTACAAAATGGCAAAATTTTTAAATTTTGTACAACCAGCAATTTCCATACCTTAATTCGTTGAATTCCAGCACAATTTTTTCAGTAGGCATTGGATACAGTTCTGCAACAAAACACAAAATAGCATGAACATTAGGAGCAGGGGCAGACACTTGGTCAAATATTGGGGGGGGGGGCGGCAAGTCTATTGTTTTAATAAAGTGACATTGTTCTCCAACCGCCCCCCTCGCCCCCCAGGTGTCCGCCACTATTAAAGAAGAATTGATTTCATTAGAACACATTCCATATGTGTAAAACTTTAAATACTACGACTAAAACAAAAGATGCTTGAGGCTGTTTAAATGTTTGTACGTTAAGTGTATATTTACAATCATGAAGACTACATAAATAAAAGAGTTATGAAGTTATGGCTTAGGCATCACAAATACGTCATCGATAAAAGTACAAAAATACACTAACTAATAAAATAACAAATAAAAAAGTTTTATCTGCTCGATATGGCATTCAGTTGCGACCTTTCATTTACAAGTTTAGCAAGAATACATTAAGTACAGTTAACTTCGTCTAAACCAATCAAAGCACACTACAGCTAATTTCATGTCAGCATTCTATCAGCAGTTTTATCGATCCTGAGTGCAACTTAAATCTGCATGGAAACACAGCCTTTAAAAGGCAACCAATAGGTACTTGAAGGCAATAGACAGATACTAGAGAGAGGTCAAAATCAAAATTGACAAATCGAAAAGCGCGATACCAATCACACGTTTATTTATTGGTCAATAGTTGATTGACAGGTGGTTTCAGTCACTTGTCGATTGCCTTTCATAAGTCTAGCATTTGTGGGAGCTGGGGAAAAGACTCACCTACGCCAAGACCATCCAGCAATTGCTCGACGGCCTTTGCTTTCTTGGTGCCAACAGACTGTGGCATTTTGAGCTGAAATACGAGATAAATAAAATTAAAGCTTCAAATATTGACCGTCGAAAAATGGCTTGACAGCCTGATTATGCTTGTCTGTTGCTTGATTGACCTTGCTATGGTGGATGTTTTGTAGATATCGAGCTCGTTTGTTTCAGTTAGGCACAGCCAGGTTCTAGGTATGTTGCTTTGCTAAGTCAAGAAAAAAGGCTGCGAGAAATGAGGCCATGTTTTGATGGAAGACATGTGTGGAAAGCCCAGTAAAGATTCTCGTTTGTAACGAAAGCACGAGTGAGCTAAAATACTAATTAAAAAAAAATACTGTGCAACTGTTTTCAGTTTTTATCATTAAACAACAAAACCATGCTTACTTTTGAGCTTCGAAGATATGACCCTGCTCCCTTTGACTCTGGGAACCTGATTCCCGCTAGTTGCTCTGTTGTTTTTTGCTTCACTTCCAAAACCTGCTGGTCCGATTTTCGCTTTTGCTTCTTTTTACCCTGCTTTTTGTCTTTCCTATAAAAAGTTTTGTAAAACATGCTAAGATGATTTGCGCCTGTCAAAAACCATAAACCACGTTAAGAAGAAAAGTAACCAACAACAAAAGAGGAAAAATATAATCAAATAAGTGCAAAGCGTCAAGATGGCTGGGAAAAGCAGGTGTAGCTTAAGTAAATTTTTTGTCTGACAATCCACAGAGTACGAAACAGAAAACTGACAGAAGTTGTGCAGAGATTTGCATCCATTAACGGATTGAAGTGACATGACGCAAAATTGCTCTTTTGATTGGTTCCTTGCTTTATCCAATCAGCAGGTGCTTACCGTTCGCAGAGCTGAAGAAAGAAGAAGACAAACTCTCTCTGCTTACCCAAAACCGGATTTTTGTTATGTTTCCGCAATTTCATGCCATTTTGTCCTATATTCTTAGTATTAAATTTCAAAACGCAAGAAAAGTGAAAGGATTGCAAAAAAATACGTAAAATATCTGAATATAATGTAGAGGCTAACCTTGGTTTCGACCTTTGATGGCTGAAAAGAGAGAGACTACTAATGATTAATAACTACAAAAACTAAACAATCAGAGTACACTTTTAAATGCGTTACTGAATATCACTTAAATTAGCGTGCTTATTTAATTGCGTTAGTCAAGTTACATTGTATTTATAAACATTGAAAAACTCTCCTTTCCAAATGACTAGCTTCCTCAAGACTCATCTTTATTAATCACAAAATTCAGCTTCCGAGGATCTTGAGGTAAGAACAATGAAAAGCTCTCCTTGAAAACTCACTTTCGCAAGCCTCAGGGGGGAGGGGGGGGTTCATGTTTTTATAACGGAGCTTTTCCAACACAAAAGGCTTATGATGAAAATTACTGTTTACCGTTCGATACCATAAAGGCAGAGCTGTACACGCTTTCGTATGAAGAAACGGGCAGTTAACGCTTAATGCGGTCATCAGGAAACAGCTAAAAAGGTTTATTTGTATACGTCAAATGAATAAAGCATATACTAGGGAAATTACACTAAAAGAAATAGTAAAAGAAACAGAACCCGCTCGAGAAAACTTTGTGTTCAGACATCTGTGGCTTCTTTTCAGCGGCTGTTATCAATTTGTTCAATTCCAATTGCTTTTTCTCTCGTTCTTTTTTCCTTGATTCTATTTTCTTCTGCTCTGAAACAAGCATATCCTCCTCTTCTACCTGTGCGTATGGAAATAATACCATTTAAGTAAAAAGATACCTATATTGTTGCAGTGATGGCTACAGACACGATGCCTGAGAATGCTACTAAAATTTTCCTATAAATTTGAGCAATGAATTTAGATTCTTTTTTTGGGTTTACATAACAAAAAAGGGCTACATAACTACGTCTTGAAATCTTTTCTAGAATATTTCTAATCAGGACCAGAAAAAACATAAATGTTGCTGCATATGAGAACACAGCTGAATCTATTAAAAAATTGCAGAGATATGGCAGAGGCTACTTCCCTACCAACTCACTTGAATTCTTAAATTCAGAAACCAGCCAGAACAAAAGCCAGCCAGAACAACCAGAACGAAAGAAATTTTTCACGAATTTTAGGTCAATCACATCGATTTTAAAAGTATTTTGGACATTTCCAGGTATATTGACAAGTGTTGGAAGATAAAAAAGATCTAACTGAGAATTAAAATGCCTTTAGCTCTGTTTGTATGTTGAGGGATAATTCTAGATCATCTCTTGCCAATTTGAATTAATTCCCTTTTAAGCACACAGGAATTAATTCTCTTGCCCTTTTAAGCACAGAGGACGTTTCAAAAGTTGAGCACAAGTTATGATGTGATGTGATATGATGTGCGGTCTACCTGCTCGGGGGTTCTGTTATACAACTTCAGCAATTGCTCTTTGCGCTTGGCTTCGTGTTCAGCATCGAAAACAGGGGGTTCACTATCATGCTCCTTTCCAGGCTGGGCTTGAACCTACGAGAAGATTAAACAGAATGAGCCAGGGACGATGCATTGGGGATGCACCAAGGACACATGTCCACAAATTTGAAAAAATTCACTTTCCTAAGAAGAAACCTTTTCAAAAAAGTGTCCCAAATGGGGTCCCTTCCTTTCTGTGCCCCTCCACAACATCATCACAACAGTATTTCATTTGAAGATCGCCCAACACTCATCATGATATTAATGTCCGAAATGACTTTAGGTAAAAACAATTTCAAATCCAGGAGGAGAAAATGGCGTATTTGATTGGTTCATTGTTTTTGACCAATAAGCGGCCGCTATTCCCTTACCTACAATCCTTGACAAAAATTTTGCGACAAACTGCAATTTTGCAATTTTTTTAATTTATGTTTTCGTTGTTAATATGAATCCTTCGTTCTCCATGAATCAATGTTAGACAAGTAGATCTATCAATTGTTCTAAAAAAGTATGCATTCAATAGCGAAGTTTTTTTTAAAAGGGGAAGGGAAGGGGAAAGGTGTTTGTTTTACGCCTGCTTTTTCTGTCCCTATTCTGCTGATACATTTGCTAAGTCGTGACACCTTTATTGAATCATAAAGATAAATGAAAAAAGCCCTTCTTCTCAGCCAGGATACCACGTTATTTTTGTATACTTAATTATGATTTTCTATGTCAAAATCGATTTGATACTTTCACTACAATCAGCGTTTTGTATAAAAGCACAAGTTTTAAACAATAAATACACCAAAAGCAGTACCTTGAAAAGCCTTCCAACCAAATCGTAATACCGTCCTTTGAGCTCCTCCATTGATCTTTTCTGATAAAATAAATGAGGTTGAAGTCAATACCTTAGATGTAGAAGACATAGGGGCAAGGAAGGCCTCTAATCACAGCCCCCCTCTCATCACAGCCCCCCTCTCATCACAGCCCCCCTCTCATCACACCCTCTCCCTTAACCATGCAACCTTATTTGTCCTTCAGATTCCATTTCGGCAGTTCTATCTCAATGAAGCTATAGTGTTTGGGGAATATCTATCATACTTAGCCCCCCTGCTAAACTTTTGTACCCGCTTCACTCACGGTAAATACAACTCGTTTAAACGAATGGCCTATAAATGGGTCTGCAAGAGTCGCAACATTGGGAGGCTGTCGCATTTTTCTTATAGTTGATGATCTCAAGTTGCTACATTATGATTTCAAGTTGCTACAGAAAAGTAAACTTTGTTCAAGACTGCAAATATTGAGTTATTCTTTCTGTTTTATGCAAAAAATGAAGGCACATCACAAAGAAAGGTTTCATGATATATGACGAAGCGAACATTTGACAAACGAAGGCTTGTCAATGCCAGGAAATTCCATTGTGCGGGTTCTGACATCATCGTATTCATCCTACTCTCAACAATGCATTTTCACCAGCTTTTAAGATGACAGGGTAATTTGGCATTTAAACGTAAGAACACATACAAACGGCACAGGTTAAATGACATTAAAAGAAAACGGCTGCTGCGGACCAATAGGAAATTACATGAGCTTGAACAACCAGACGAAAGATTAATGCAACCTAGGCAATAACGTTGTGATCTGCAATCCTGGAGCACTTTCTTAAAAATATTATTCTAAGAACACAATTTGCCATTATAGTTTGTTCAACTCTATCGTATGCTGCTAGCTCTAATGAAAAAAATTAACTTAAAAGCAATCGACAGATACAAACGTAGCTTAAGCCAGCTGTCAATCAATATTAGCCAATCAATGAGAGTGTGAGTGGAATCGCACTCACTGATTGGCTAATTCTGGTTGAAAGGCGGTTTAAGCTCCTTTTAGCATATTTTAGCTGCCTTTAGAGCAAATGTTCATTGCTATGATACAAATGAAATACCAAATTAAATGTAAACTTAATTATAATTATATGATAATCCTTTCATTATAACTATACGTCTGAAAAATTTTGAGAAATGAGAATCAAATTTTATTGTTAGCCAAAATGATTTAGGTATCATAAAATATAGGCTTAACGATTAAAGATAAACAAAGTTTTCATAGTAAATTCCGTATTCTTGCCTTTTTTTCATAACTGATAATCTTATGTTCAGTTCTATACTGTACAAAGTATCTTCCGCAGTGTAAAGAAACCTACCTTGAAGGCGACTCGGTCGTATCGATCATTTATAACCACAAATCGGAGATCAAATCTCCTAAAATCAAGAGGAAAAGAGTCAATCAGAACGTTTAAGGAACAGCTGAAAAAATTACATATGCAAAAGTTTTGAAGTAAGATCAATTACATTAAAATCATTATTAATGCCTAAAATTTAATTAGCTATGCAGTCTTCGTCATAAGAAAATCACCATGCGTGTGGCAAACCACACGCATTATTTCTTTCATGCGTGCGATTCACACTCTTAAAAATCAGGCTATTTCGGACCCCGTTTATACAATCCTGTTCAAAAACGGAACTGCGACGGTAGAAAATTCGTTTTCTTTCGTAACAGGGTCGAAACCATTCCGGATAGCAGAGCAAAATTAACTCGGTTCCAGAGTGCTGGCGTGAACGAAAGGGCGAACCGCAACCGTTTTATCACCGTTCCAAACTTGCACGCAGGCCGCCTGGAGAATTGGAGGCCCTGGGGCATAAGCGGAGAATTTGGCCCCTGCGAGCGAAGCGAGCAGAAAATTTTTTTGCGACCACGCCCTTTAAACTAGCTTAAATTCGTTCATTCGCTTAAAATGCTTTACTGTTTTAGGCATAATTTTGTTACTTTTAATCAATTTTATTTCAAAACAGAATCCATTACTTTATAAGGCCCCCTACACCTCGAAGCCCTGGGACAATTTGCAGAGAACTTGAGTGTTTCTACTGTGTTCATTCCGAGAACGTTCGACATTACAGGACAACTATACAGAATTATTGATTAATACAGTGGCGTAGATAAAGGGGGTCAAAGGGCGGGGCGAAACCCCTCGCTCCCTGTACAGCTAAACTGCTGTTTTGTCGGAAAACTTCTGATCTGATCGGAAATTTACATGGTTTTCTATTTAAATCCAAATGTTACATTTTGAGAGAAAATATTTTAAAGTTGAATATGGTGATCTCTTCTGTTGTTCTGAATTAGATTGGCAATCTCTTTCAATAAGGTATAGAACTTAAAAATGCCTTTTGTCAGAAGAAAGACAAGAAAAATCTTCGAGTAGAATGATTTATGACACGTGACTTACGTGAAGTTATGTACAAATTTTGAAAAAAATAAAAGCTCTTATTGTCGGAAATTTTTGTCGGAAAATCTAAATTTCTCGCCCCTTTTATGAATTTTCCTATCTACATCACTAGATTGATATTAACCTTGATTGTCGGAAGATCTTCTTTTTGCGGGTCTATTCGTCGCCTGCCTCTCGCATCCATGATAAAAAAGCCCATTTTCTTTTGAGAAATTTTATCGATATTTACCTTGATAATGGCGAAAACGGGAAGGTAAAAGTTTTGGACACTACCTGACGTTCGCCATGTTTCCGGGAGAATTAGAACAAAGCAAAGCGATAAGCCACGATACAGAGCGAAATAGGCACTATTAAAAGAATTAGCAGATTTTGCTCAGCTTATGAAAAACAAAACTTCCAATGTTTCGTTGAAGAAAACAATGTTATGCAGGTCAAAAATGACGGTCAAATATACAACTCATGCGTGCGATCAATCGCTCGCATTATTGGTGCCATGCGTGTGCCGATGCGTGCGCGTGCGATCGCACGCATTAAACGACGAAGACTGGCTATGAATATTATTTCGCCCTGGCATACAGAGCAAAAGTGAACGGATTAAAAGAGTGTACAAATTCAAAATAGGCGATGGTGGTGTCGAATTGGTTGATGTGGAATGGTGTGAATTCAGCGCAGCGTAGAAGAAACAGGTAAGAATGTGGAAGAGGGAAGGGTGATGTGATGGAGCGTGTGTGGTAGTGGTGGAATGAAAGTGCTATGAGGGTGTGCAATGGTGATAATAGTAATAATACCATACGCAAGAATACCTTATATTTAAATATAATGCTAAAAGCATTAGGCAGAGAATCCACAAAAGTAGTTGGCAATGCATTAGGAATCACAAAAATACAAAAGGCTTAAGTAATTTGTTTTTTTGAGGTGTTTTTGAGTTCTGCTTCCAGCCTTTCTTGACAATGTTTAAATTTGCAGTTATACAGATCAGCCTTCCATTGAATCAACCACTACAGTTTGCAGTTTTAGATCACATCTTCAATCCTCAATCGGATTTGGCTTTATGCTTACTTTTGGTCACGTTCCGACGTTTATACTCAGAACATTGCCACACCAACACTAATTAAGCATGCCATGTTTCCGCTATTTCGTGCAATCTTAAAATTCTGCGGTTCCAAGAACTTATTTGATGGAATATTTTATTGTACTACATTCCTAGTATTTCGTACCATCTGCAAATTTTCTTGTCCAAAAATCACTAAGCAGACGATAAAAAACGTTACAAATAACTAAGTGGCGAGAGCTAGCCAACAAGAGCAATGTCTTCCAGTTAAGCCAATTTTTAAATTTGGACATAACTTTTTATTGTCTCCATAGAGCGTTGAAAGGGATCAAAAACATACACAAAGTAGTCTACATTTCTTTCCCACCCTAGAGTTTGGCCTTGCATGATAATAATAAAAAAAATGACAGAATTACCTGCATAAATCTAAGAGATGATCAGTCTCGTCTTTTGTCCAACTGTTTTTCTTATCTTCAAGATACAACTAAAAAAGAACAAGAATAATCAAATTGAGTTGGTTGAATTGACTCTTTAGGCATTCGAAATCTTTCCTAGAAGTTACATCAGCAGTGTTACAAAGTGGAAGGTAGATAAAAAACGAAAGTTTGGTTAACAATTATGATAGAAATGAAACAATATACCTTATATTCTTCATCAGTATAGCTTGGTATTTCAACAACCTGAGTTGAGAAGATTTTCAAAAATTAAAAATGTCCATCCGACAATGAAACAAAAAAGTGAAAATTTTTTTTGGTTAAGCTAAAAAACAACCCTTTTTAACTTTCTTTAAGGATTGGTCCCTAGGTCAGGGGTGGACAAATCTGGTTAAAAGGTGGTCCACCATTGGGAGACCAGCAGCTTTTTGATTGGTCTCCAGCAAATGGCCTGTGGTCTCCCAAAAAAGAACTCTGGCGACAGGGTTGGGCATTTCAAGTAAAAAATTTGGTTGCCGAGCAGTTACCCTGTGTAATGAAAAGAGGCCCACCACAGATAAAAACTGGTCGACCCAGGTGTGCAGGAGACCAAATTGGCCACCCTTGGTAGGTATCATTATGGTTTTTCATGAAGAAATAGCAAAAATGACAATTAAAATTGATGAAGAAAATCTTATTACAATAGGTAAGACAATTTGAAAATCTTAACTCTTTCTTGGTAGTCACAGGTGCTAGGAAAGGTGTAAAGGTGATAATGAGCAACAGGTATGAGGGAGATATGTATAAAATAATCCAGCTTAAGATGGGCCATAAAAACAACGCTTGTACTGTAAAGATCCAGGAAAACGTTCAGTTCTTGAAAAAAGTATAAGAATTCGTAAATATAAAGATGATTCATAATAAAGAGGAAAGTGACTACAGTAATGAAAACGATGTACTAAGCTTCAGATTAATAGTAAAGACTATGAATCACAGACAACGTAACAAACCTTATTAAATTTTGCGAATGGATATGCCTTTCCCTCATCATTTTTTCTTCTCCAATGATGCATTTCCAAGTCATCTTTTCTTGATGGATTTTTAAAAGCTTCCCACTGCCATGACCGAACCTTACTTCTTCCGATTTTTGCTTTTACTTGCTTGTATCCCCTTCCAGTATCAGATGGAGTCATAGATGATGGGTCCCTATCATGATATACCATTCATAATTTAGCAAACTACATTTGATAATTTCAATGGAGCACATGTTTCCGTTCTGAGCTTTTAAGAAGGAATCTTCCAGACAGATCTGTACATCACGTCGAGATCAGGAAAATGTACACAAAATAAATGAAACACATTTTTTTCTGGTAAAGAAAAATTACACAAATCTTGCCGATTTCTAAAAAAAATCCACAAGGATGTGCTGCATCCAGAGCCACAGAGAGCATTGCACAGCCTAGGGGCAAGCCTAAAGCAATAATCCTGAAATGCTTGATAATAAAATGCATAAAAACTTCTATACTTACATTAATCAATTTTTGGAAAGCATTGTTAAACTCTCTCAGCACAGATATGATTTGTAATTAGTTATTATTAAGAGTCATATTTTAAATAATGACGGTTTAATGTTGCTACAAATTTTAATGGTGCAGGTGATAGGTTAGTTCACTGGTTAAGAGTTCAGACTACAGATCGGTAGCTGAGATTCAAGTTCAGCCATAACCAAATATTCATTTCAAGGAAAATCACTATTCTAGGCATTAAAATCACAAGGTTTAGTCACACTATGAGGGAGGATCAGGAACATTATCAGTAAGCATAGATTTACATTGTACTAAACTCTATGATAACCATTTGCTGAATTTACCTCTGGTCACTGTAAAGAAGAGCATAGAGTTCTCTGTGCATACCCTCTGGTCTTTTAAATACTGTGTCAGTGGTCCTTCTGAGTCGTTTCTGTTGAAAGAAATACAAAAGCTTAAATAAAAGATAAGCCCTTGATAAAGTACCAATATGGGCAGACCCACCCCAATGGCCAACCATTTCTTTGAAAAAGGGCATTGTCTGGCATTCTAAATGGCGTGGACCCTAATTTTTCTCTTGCTCAGCTTGCCTTTTCCCCCTGATCTTACCATCCTGGCTACACTACTGTATCTACCTAAACCAGATTAGAAACTTTGCTGCACACCCACAATAAATTGCCCGTGCACAAAAAATTCCCCATCAGAGTGCTTTTGGATATCTAAACACAAATCCCTCAGAGAGAAGTGAAATTCTGCAATTGTCACAGCAATGTGCATGATTCTAAGCACACAGTTTCTTATTTTCAAAACAAACTTGTCTGTGTTAGAAAAAAAGTTTCCATACTTGAAGCTTAACCTTAAAGGATACACACATATTTGGTGAAGGACTATTTTTCTTTGATGTGTTGCTTCTGTAAAAGATCTAAATTTTTGAAAGACCTAATTAAAATTTGAACTTATGGATAGACAGAGTTTTCAATCAGAAATGCAATGAAAATATTCTTTGAGAAGAACATACTGATGGTAGAACTAACTTTAAAATGAAATTTTGTTCTCAGCCTTCAAAACAAAGATGATACTTCATTCCAATATTTTTCAAATCTAATTCATTTCAGATCAGACGGATTTGTAGTATTCAAATGGGAGGGGAGCTCTCTTCAATTCTGTTTACTGATGATTCTTATACTTATACTTATAAGACCTTTGCATAGGCTCAAAGCTCATTGGTCAAGTGGGTCAATGGGCCCATTGGTCAACTTGTGTTTGACATTAGTACTAGTTACTGAAAAAAGCCTTATAGGTCAATCATTTGAACCAAGGAGACCTTAACTGTCTATGATCTGTGTTATAAATATCAGTTTTTGTGTTGATGAGACACCTTTTAAAGTCTGTGCAGAGCACTTTGGTTTTATAGTTCTTGTCTAATTGATTCACGAAGCTGTCTATACTAGGAGCATTTACAATCTTCTCAGGCAAATTGTTCCAATGATTGTTGACTCTGTTACTAAAGAATTGTTTCCTAGCAACCAGATTGAATCTCTGTTTTGATAACTTTAAACCATATCACCTTGTTATGCCTGACATTCTTGGCTTTCTACATTGTACATCTTGTGCATGTATCTATATGTTCACCCCATAGAAGAAAGTATACAGGGCTGGGTAAGTTCGAAGAGCTAAGTCTTTCTTCATATGGGATATCTTTTAGATCCATAATAAGCTTAGTTCCCCTTCTCTGTACATTTTCAATAACTGCAACATCCTTCTGATAGAATGGTGACCAAACAGAGTTTGCATATTCTAAATGAGGTCAAACAAGTGCTTTCAAAAGCTGTATCATTCATGTCTCTATTCAAATATGACCAGTTCTTTATTGACAACTTTTTCAAGTTCACAAAATTTATCAGCTTCATAATATATATTAGTGTCATCAGCAAAGAGATAAAAAAAAAGTTTTGGAGATGAATTAGGAAAATCATTTATCGAAATAAAGAATAGTAAAGGACCAAGGACATAGCACCCCATATGTGAAACTAAGTAGATTGGAACCAAAACCATAAACAAAGATATCATTTTTCTATCAGTAAGGTAGGATCTAGACTAGTTAAAAGCGTGGTCATGTATTCCGCAATGTTCAAGTTTTCCCAAAAGAATTTCATAATTTGCAGTATCAAATACTTTTTGCAGATCATGAAAAATCCCACATCTATATTTTCTATTGTCTAGACTTCCCTTTATATTCTCTGTCATACTAATGTGCATGGTTAGAATGGCTGGCACGAAAACCAAATTGAAGTGAATACAGAACATTGTGTTGCTCTAAGAAGTTATACAGACGTTTATACAGTACTTTTTCTGTAATCTTGCTAAAGACTGACAAAAGGGATATTGGTCTATAATTAGAGGTTGTAGCAGAACAACCTTTCTTGAACAGGGGAAAAACTTTAGCTAGTTTCATTTTGTCAGGGAAAATGCCACACTGAAATTAGGATATTAATGGGCATAAAATTTAAAAAATTTTGTTGGAATACTGTTTGGGCCTCCAGATTTGCCTTATTTTAGCAGATTGATTATATCAGATATTTCAAAAGAGACATATGGGGAAATAAACAATGATTTATTGATTCTTTTACCCATAAAACATATAGGTGATTTTTGAGATCTTGGTATTGATTTGGTAACATTGTGAGAGACATCAACAAAAAACGTATTGAAGATATTTGCAATTACAGCTGGGTCAGATGTTATATTACCATTAGAGTCCTTCATTTTGGCTATAATATTTGCATTACATTTCTTGATATCCATGATTGACTTAATGCTGGACTTTATTGTTCTATGTTGTTACAATTAGATTGAAACTGATTACAAAAGTAAGAAGCTTTATCCGGTTAATGTCAATGTAACTGGTCTATAATTACCTCTGTCTGATTTGTTTAAGTATTTTTTTATAAACCAATTCATTTACAATACAGACATATTACACAACGCTATCCTCTAAAAAAACTTTACAACTCAGATAAGATGAGATGAACTTGATCCTCATTCTCAGTTATTACTAAATTTATCAGGAAAACTGTTGCGATTATCAAGGGAATTTTCAATTTGGATGGTTATATTTAGTATTCTTAGTATGTTGTTTAGCTTAGTTTTTGTGTAATATAATAACACCCCCCTCCCCCGCCATTCGTTTAACACAAATAAAAGGACTTGGATATACCTGTTTGTTTCCATGTATGATTGTATTTTTAGACGTTGGCGTTTGAGGTGAGCCCTCAATTTCGAGAATGTCTCTAACATCAGCCATTTCGAGTGTTTGATGTGTTTTTTCTTGAACTAAAACTCCCGTCGACTCGATTTAGGCCTAAAAGAAAATGGCGGCTTGGACGGTGTTAGCTGAATCGAAACGAGGCTATGATCAAAGAGGGAAAAGTTGCTTTCTAAATTCAGTCATATTGAGATCGGTAAGTTAGGAAACCATATTATAAAATCTAAAGCTTTAAGGCGGAAAAGTTTCGGAAAAAATACTTTTAAATTCATTTTCAACATATTTTGATAAAAATTTTTGGACAAATGCTTTTTGCATGATATGAGAATTGATGCTAATGCCAACTTCAATTTTGCACTTATTTTTAAAAGAATACTACAAATTCCATGCAGCATCGATATTTTTTTAAAAAATATCGTTTTGAGCCAGATTTTATTCCTATACCATATTTTTTTTTCAATGTGTATGGTTTAAGCGGGAAATCGCCCGCCCACGAATAGAAACTACGCTTTTTGAAAATAAAAACGAAATTTGTCTGTTATCATGCGAGTTCCGTTTGGGGATCCAATAGACTTACGTAACCCTGGCTTACGAAGTCCCTTTACGTTTTTAGCCCAATCAGGCAACTGCTAAATAATGAAATACAAGCATATGTGCTGAGCTGTGGAAGTTTCGGAAGTCTTCATGAAAATTTGATGATTCTGAGCCTGAATATTCTTATAGGCAGTGAAAATTACACCTACTTAGTTAGTTCAAGATGCTGATATTGTCAGAATATGATTTTATGTACATCAACCAGAAGCTTTGATACAAGATCTCCAATGCTGTACAACTTTAATGATTTTGACGTACCTGTCCAGCGTTTTTGTTGTCAAAATGATTTTCAGGGTGTAAGACGTATGACCTTATTTTTTCTCGACACCCGTATGACCATTAAAATGTCTCCAAGTTTATTGTTTAAAGCAGACTTTTCAAGATACTGAAAGCATTGGCATAATTTGCTTCCGTTATTTACCATAATTGAAGGACAATATAATAATTCCTTTTATGAATAAAAGCAAGGTCAGCAAACAGTGTCAATGAAGAGTGTAATGCTGCAGTAGTATCCTGTTAGAATCTGTGCTCTGCGGCTGCAAATAGGAAATTCGCGATCCTCGCGATCATCTAGGATTTCGCTGAAAAGGGAGCTACGTTTTGCAAAATCTGGAACATAGATTCTTTCAAAAGGCGGTGTTTTGAGAAGATAAATCAGAGAAACAAGGGTTATTTTTCATTAATCAGATTATATTTTGATCCGAGAAAAAGATCTCGAAGGATGACTAAACATTTAGCAAAATATCGAAGGACCATTGGTGTTACGTCATTGGTTCACAATCCTCTCAACTCCCCTCATCTTGTATCGAAAATTGACTCAACAACAACAACAATAACAATTACAGCAACATCTTCAAATTTTCACATGGCTGACAATGATCGGAGATGGACAAACGACTGCTAGAATATTTACAAGGGAAAATATCTTTCTCAGAATGGCTTGATGGGGCGACATCTGCACAACAAGCAGCAGTTTCTATTCGTGGTCCAACCCTCTCTTCCACATTGCCATCGAATTCAGCCGGATCGACTGGATTTGAGATTTCACAAACCACGTCAACTCTTGTTAGATCGAATGAGTCCCAGGTACAAACAGGACCTCAAGACAGTGCCCAAAATTTTGGACAATCATTCAAAGTTCTTGGAACAAAGTACGGCTCCCTTGATGAATTTGACCTCGCCCCATCTCCTTCGACGAGTAATTTTGCAGAAGATGGCGGCTGGGAAGACAGTGATGACGAAGAAGAAGATGATGAAAGCCAAGGGGCCTGGCCTATTGCAGAGGAAGCTTCAGGCAGTTTATTGATAGGTATTCAATTTTCTATCGAATAAGTTTTTCTTGGCTGCAGGAGTTTAGGTATTAAGGTGATTTCAACAATTATTGACTAAAGATAATTTGAGAGAACAACCATTCCAGAAAAAAATGTTAAATTTTACACTGCAAGATTTACACTGCAACGAGACCGCCGTTTTCAATGTGTTTCCTGTGCCCAAAGCCTTAAATTTACAGGTTTTAATGCTAAATTTGTTTTAAAAATTTTTGCTTGAAACTTTTGCAAATGTTTGAGCAATGTCCATAAGTGCTGCACAATTGTAGGATCTATTTGTTCTTTATTTATTGTATCTATGTCAGGCATTAATTTAACATGCCTACAGGTACGGACATGCCTCATCGACAAAATTACGTGCTTGTCCGTTTGAATGGTGTGCATTGACTTTTCATGCAGCTTGAACACTAAATGTTTTGTGGTTATGCTTGCTGATATATTCCATGCTGTTGCAGAAACAACCAAAAACAATGAAAACAGAGGAAGAAAATTCTCAAATACGCTATTTTCTTTTATAAAAACAATGTTATAAGAACACGAGCCTCAAAATTGGTTAAGAACAAATTAAGAACAAGCTAAGACTGAGCATCTGCAAAATGCAATTTGGAACAATGTTTTATCTCAAAAATGAGTATTTTGGCCATGTGTGGGTGCTTTTTCGGGAAATATTCAAACTTGTCAGCAAATGAAGGTTGTCTCACTCACTTTGTTGGCAAATGAGGCCTAAACACCTCCTTAGAGTGAAAAAGTTAGCAATCATACTGCTTACACTCTATTAGATTAAGAACAAATTAAGAAAAATTCAGCCTCAGATTTTCAGAAAAAATTAAGAACCGTCAGCCTGCACTTAAATTTTCTGGTTCTTATAAAAAAACGTATACAAACTGTCATTCAAAAACAAAATTTCAGTTGAACAACGTACATATAGTTGTAAGGTTATACTGGAATACCCAACAGCAGCAAAATCCTTGATATTCAGGGGCATCGTGAACAGGGTGACTGTGTGTGTGTGCAGGGGGGGGGGATCAAACCCTAATAGTATCTCAATAAAGTACTGAAGTGTGTGACCTCTTCAAAAATCTTTTTTAGGATTTCTTAAATTTGACCACATAATCTGAAAGACAGCATGAAGTACCCCTCAAAATGCAAAATCAGTTAGATATGCTCAAAATTTGGTGAAATATGGCCAGTAGAAGGTTTGATGTTTGCTAACGGATTACTGTTATTCTGGCCTGGTTCATAAAGTTAAAAAAACCAAGGCCAAATTTCAGAGGTTTGATGGGGCAAAAGCCTGTGCTCAAGTGGCCATATCTCAGCTAATTCGTAATGCCTTTAACTGAATTTGCATATTTAGAGGTATTTTATGATGCTCTTTTAGGTTCTGGGCTCAAAATCAATAAATTCTAAAAATTTCAGGCAATGACTTTTCAATCAGGTAAATCCCCCCCTCCCCCAACAAGCCTTGCCTCGTGACAGCCCTGTGTATATTATCTAGGGTTATAGACAAAATTATGGGCTTGTTGTCACATTTAGCTCAGCCATGGTCGTCCAAAAAACCCTTGAATTAATCCCTAATCTATTTGCAGCAATGTTATCTTAGACCACTCAGATATTGTGTTACCCAGCAATTAATACTCAGCTTATATAATGCATTATTTTATTATGTACTTTTATGCTCACTGATGATAAAAATGCTTGTACCATAAGTATTTGGCAGTGGCTTACTGTACCCTGGAGGGGGGGGGGCTATTTTGGAAAAATCCATTTTGGGGTGGAGGCTTATTTCAGGGAGGGGGCTTATTCCAAGATGGGGGCCTAATTAGCAGCAGTCAAAAATATTGCAATGGTAAATTTTGTTCCTCTATTCAAGGCTGGTCAGTTTGCTTTAAAATGCAGATATAAACGTATTGATAAGAGATAAACCATGTTTACTTTATTTCATCAGTTTTAATAATTCTTTTGCAGATGGCTTTGAATCTTCAGAAGGAAGAGGAAAGATACCAACATTTTCCATTCCTAGTCTACCTCCGCTCACAGAAGGTGCTCCACTTTCCGAGCCCTTTCAAAATCTGCAGATTTTTGTTAAAAAACTTTCTGAAACTTTGGAAGAAGTTTCTAAAACAACTGAAATAGGCAAAGAAGGTATGTTGGGCTTGTTTTTTACCCCAATTTATTTTGCTGTGTCTGTCTGATATCGTTATCTTACATTATCTTGTGATTACATACTATTTAGTACTTAGTAGCAATATAGCCAAAGTTAGATCTCGAGAGAGAATATTCCTTTTGGTTACTTGGATGAAAACTATCATAGAATAAAACATAACAAAGGGAACAGAGCTATTTAAAAGAGATAACTCAATGTTTATTGAGGCTCAATTTTTGAAAGCTAAGGAACAACCCTACCTGAGCTTCAAAAGCCAAGAAGCTGTTGTAATTTGAAGTAACGCAGAGCAGTTTTGACATTAAATACCACCGGTGCTGCAACATTACCCTTAACATGCAGATTGCATTCATTCTCAATTAGAACTCAAGGACCGCAAACAGGCAGAAAATTTGTTTCTAATTAGGAAACTAAATACAATGTGAACCGCGTTTTTGGGGGAAACAAGGCGGGTGCCAAGATGTGAACATGCGATCTTTCCAGAGATGGCCTGCATATCTCTAAATGAGAGTTCTGTTGACCCTTGCTATGAAATATTACACATGAAAATGGTCCGAGAATTTAAGAAACTGCCTACTATTCCTGGACCTTAGCTTCTTATTAAAATACGTCTTCTCGTAAGCAACTTTGGGTTCATACTTCTTGAGACATGTTTAAAGTGTCCCTTAAAATTCTTAATATATTGCTGGGATTTTTTTAAGACGTTCGATCGATTGGGGTTATTTTTTCACGATTAAATGCTTCCTAATCATAAACTACATGTATGTTAATCTTAAGGAAACTTTTGTTTACCGGTCTCTCATATAAGGCTCGCTGTCGTATAGGTTGAGCTGTACGTGCTTAGAACAGGACAGTTCTTCTAAAAGTTACTTCTAAAACATTGAAAGCATTTTAGAACTGTCCTGTAAGCATTTCAGAACTGCGTGTATATATAATATATCATATAATTGCAGTTGCACAGTCCTGACATGAAGGTTTCATGTTGTTTCTGCTTCTGCAGCTCTGCACACTACTTCTGATAATCTTCTCCATTCTTTGCGGTCCTTTGCTATGGATCGTATCTTTTCAAAATCTCCATCGTTCTTCATATTCGGTAATGGAAAATACCTTTTCATTGCTCTTGCTCTGGTGATATCTTTATTTAAGGTTGTATCCATTTATTTAAGGCTCTGAATCCCTCCTCCGATCCCTCAAAGTAAAATCTCATTGCCTTCACAGCTGGTGTATCGTAGGCCCTCGTGTAGTTTTGTTTCTTGCAAACAGCAACCATCAAGTTTGTACTTTTCCAAATCATCTGCGAGATTTTTTTTTTAAATTCTTGGCGTAAACCTCTAACATTAAATGTTGCTAGATTGAAGACTGATTTCATCCCTTAGTTTGCATGCTATAGACTTAAACTGCGTGTATGTAAAATTTTAATATTATTTCTATGCTGCCAAATTGAATTAGGCCACATCGTTGCTTATTCGCGATATATACGCTTCTTTAGCAATTAAGCAGTATTTTGCTTTTTATTGTGTCTAGAAAGACACCCTTACAATTTCGCCCAATTATATCGTTGGTCTTCACCTTGTCATTGCCCTGCAATCAGTTGCTGCGAAGCAACTTTAACTGATCTTGTGTATTGCAATTATGACGTCACATTAATCATTCGTCTGGTATTTGATTGCATACATAGCAAATCTCCTCACATTCGTTTCTTGTTCGATTACAGTGAGGTGTATTCGTGAGTTTTTTCGGAAAATCGTACGTGCCCACTAGAGCATATCTAGTATTTTTTGTTCGTTTCAAGTCGGATTGACGCCATGAGGCGCTCAAGTTGCCAAGAGGAAAAAGTTCCTCAACGGAACATTGAAGCCGAAGATGGTGGACACTTGCCTTCTGCATCTTCTTTAAGCCTCTTCAGCCAGAAAGACATTCGAAGAAAGAAGTCTGTTCGCTTTTGTGGTAAGTTTATTTTTGTCAATCGTATCTCCTTTTTGCAAGAATATCGTTTTACTTGTTTGATTTCCTTTGATGCAAGTATTTTCACAGGCCTAAAGTTCCAGATTTAAATAAAGTGTTAAGAAAACAGTTATTGAGCGGAGAAATGTTACTTTGTCTTCGTATGAAAAATTAAAACCTATTTGGTAAATAAAGTATTAAATGAATGATTTACTCAGAATTCTCTCAAATGACCGGTCGACTTTTAAGGTTATGCTGTTTCCGTCGGTTGTACATTAAATTCTTGATATTCTTCAAATAACAATGATCTAACAAGAACATTTTCTGATCTTAGATTCAGTATCCAAGCTTGACGATCTGCAGGGGATAATGCAGAAATTCCAGCACGTTTTGGGTGATATCAAATGGCTGGAATCGACTCTCGAGTCTTTAGAAGCACCTCTGCGTGCCAATGGATCTGGCACTGAAAAGCTGCTTTTGGAATCTATGGTTGATGTCAGGAAGCTGGAGCAGGCTATTGCCAAGAAAAGTAATGAAGCTGTTTGGGAGAATATTCGCAATGAAGAGATGAAAATGCGTTGCGATGACACCGAGTTGATGGGAAATATAGAACCTTTGATCAGCTCCTTCACCATGGAAAGCTTCGAAGCATACCTGCGTGAGATGGAACATAGAAGAGAGCGGTTGATAGCAAGCGTGAGTAAGCTCGAGCTCATTTTATTGGAAGACAAGGAGCTAAGAGAATTTGCTGCAAGACGCTCTTCAGGGGCTGAAAAGCAGGTTGCCAGCCAGAGGTTGAGAGAGGAGAAGGACACTGCCATTGCTAGTGATGATTTGTCTTCGAAGTCAAGCAGTGAAGTCAAGCTGTTTACGGATGGCAGTGATGCACTAATGGGAGAGAGTCACAAAATGGAAGCTGCTAATGCTCCTGAAGATGGCCAGAAACAGGTTCTAATGGAAGTGACAAAATCCAAAGTGTCTCAAGCCCGGGAGGTGCAAGCCGAAAGCAAGATGCCAGCCCAAGGTGAAAATCCTCTCTACCTTCAACTATTGTTTACCAGATTTTAGATAAAATGCTTTAAGTAAGATGATGCTTGGAGCAAGGATAGAAATGAGAAATTACTCCAATATCATGAATTTTTGTTGATTTATGAAAGATTGCTCGTTTTAAGTTAGATTTGTCTCTCTTTTTTTAGATTTTGAGTTGCAGCAAAGCATGAAAAGAAAACTGGTGCTGGAACTGAAAGAGGTGCTTGGAGACATATTCTATTTGGAAGCCAGGCAGACCAAATTGGAAGTTCCATACCTAAGAAAGGTTTTTCCATCGAAGGAATCACTTGTTGAGTCACTTCTTCTGCTAAAGATACGCGCTCAGATGCGTCTGCGGAGAAAAGAGAAAGCCCTGATGCAAAAGATGATTCGTGAAGAAAAGGAGGAAACCCCATGCCAAGGTGTATCCCCCTCTGCCAATAAAAGAGTGAGATATCTCCAGTTAGCCTATAAAAGAAAGCTGGAGAGAAGAGAGTATCTACGAAGAAGTGTCCGTAGATTGGAACTCCTCCAGTTGCCATCAAAACAAGCAGAGATTTTGCCAACACCTGAAAGCCAAGAGAAGGGCCTGCTTGATAATGAAAAGGCTATGTCTGTGGAACCAGTATGTGACCCAGGACAGTTGGCCATGCCAGATAGTTTGGAGACTGCGAAGAATGGTGAAGATCTACTAGATATCTCCGCAGTACCAAAGGGTGAAGAGTGTAATAAAGATGTATGCCTTCGTTTGACGGATTTTGAAAGACGTGGCACTGCTCGTCAAGAGAGAATGTCCCGCAGAAACCGCAAGGCCAACAGAAGTGACAAGGATGGTGCACCTGCGGCTGTACCACGCTCTAAGAGTGAAAGCCTATTCTCTGATGCCCCTGTTGCAAGCTCTAGTGTTATGATGCCATTGAATGATGCTCCAGAACGGGAACCACCGTGCTCTCATGGACCAGAGTGTCTCTTGCAGTTTGGAGATTTTGATCCTATATGTACCAAGAAGGACCCTCTGCTGTTTGTGGGGGAATTCAGGATTCCTGCAGAAGACTGGGATGCAGAATGCAGTTTATCCAATGGTAACGCAGTCAGCAGTGCATTGATCCCTGAAGTTGGTGCAGAGAATGGCCATTCTGATAATGGTGATGTTGTAGCCAACGATAGTGCTGCCAACGCAGGGTCAGGGACTGGTAATGGCACAATATTTGCGCCAGAGGGAACAAGTGTCCTTGATCTTTCAAGAAATGCTGCTGCAGAGAAGGAAGTTTCACGTGACAATGAGGTACATGGCAGTACAAGTAATACTAGAGCAGCAAATGAGAGGGCAAGTGCCAAAAGGCTGGATGCTGCCAAAGTGAATTCGACAAGTGCTGTTGATATAGCTAATGAGAGCATCATTTCTAATGCCAATCAGGTATCAAAACGGCTGTTGTCTCCCGTTGCTGCCAACGAGGAAACTGAAATTAATGGCCTAGCCTCTGCTGATGCGGAGTTGGCAGACCTGCAACATTGTGAGCTGCCAAGAATTGCAAGCTGGGCTGATCACGTAGAAGAGAATGAAATCACAAACAACGAGCCACATGTTTTGCCAGCAGTTCCAGACAAGGACATCACCAATCCTGATCTAAAGCCACCTTAATGTTATGGCAAAGATTTCATGGCTGATTCATTCAATTTTGAGGACATTATGAATAGTCATGATTGCTGTAATTATTTAGTTATGATTTGTGTTAATGTTTATTTTGATGTGTTCCAATTGACTCTTTTCTTTTTCATTCCCTATCATTATTTCTATAGGCAGTTAGATGATGTTTCCCCTTTTTCTAAGCGAAAGTTCAATGGTAAATCCCACAAGAAACAGTAGCAAAACTCTGGTATTTTAAAATATCTTGTATAAGCAACCGTTTTTGGGCGATACCATATATCCCACCAATAATGTTACGAAAAGTATCGTTATGGAAATGGTATTTTTAAAAGGTTTGTATTTTCAAAACTCAAAAAATAGAAATTTCAGCCAAGGGGCACAAAAATATTTTTTATTCATTGTTGATCCGAGAGATCATTCACTTATAAAAATCTGAGACCAAATGTGTTTGACTAAGTAATGTAAAGTGACTAAGTAAGTAAGTAAGTAAAGTGACTAAGTAAGTAAGTAAATTTAAAGAAGAGACGTGCCAAGATTTTTGAAAACAGGTTTCTACTGAATACCTTCCTAACTGTGAGATGTATTAAGATTTGTTTCTCAGGCAGACGAAACCAAACCAGTGCCATTCTTGCACATTTTCGGTCCCTTTGGCAGCTTTGAGATCACAAAAAGGTACAAATAGCTAGACAGGCGTTAGTTTTACCCTATTAATGGTTTAACAAATGAATTTAATTTCCATTGGAGAACCGCATCTTTGTTCAGAGTTATATATGCTCAATAGAGTCGAAAAGGTGCCAAAGTTTATTTTTCCATTACAATTGAACAATAAGCGAGGAAGTAATGGGACATTGCTCAAATTGAAGGTCTTCATAACTACTATCACTGGGAGACGTTTGAGGGCCATACATTAAAGTCCTATTGATATCAGAAATGGCAAAAGTGTACCAAAATCTTTGCAGGTCTGTACCAGACGAACGGTACAGCTGAAGAATATGGGAAAACAAACTGCTAATACTTTAAGTCTATGATGTAGTTAAGGATACCAGTTATGTTTGTGCCTCGATAACGGCCTGAACCGACAGTAGTTCGGGTATGGTAGGGATTGGTACAGTGTCAGTTTTACCTGTGGGCTCATCATCATGCCACCAAAACGTTTCCTTGGTGCTATAACTGATGCCCTATAGTAATGTTTTGCTTATCATGCATTATCTTTTTCAAAGTTATTTTAAAGGCTTGTATTCAACCAACTTTACAAATATTTAGGCTCAATTGGGCTTCTTTCGAGCGGTTAGAGAAGCTTTCGATTTTTATTCTCCGCTTTGACTTACTGCACAAAACAACTGATGACTGATGGTACAGTAGTATCGACAATGTCTGTATGATCAGCTCAGTGTCATAGTGTGGGGTTGTAAACAGTAATCTCTTTTGGCTCCAGTCCAATCGGCCTAACAGAAAACTTAGAACGAAGAAAAAACGTTGGTGTTCAACAAGGCTCGTGTCTTGAGCCTCCCCTTTTCTTTCTCCATTTCAGTGATCTCCGCTGCGCAGTTAGAAACTAAACCACGCAAATGTATGCTGATGGTACTATTCTGTCCTTAAGATCTAAGGATACAAAGAAACTGAATGAGGCTATCAATGATATCCGTCGGGGTGTGGATACTTGGCTAAAACTCTCACCAAAGACACAGGGAATGCTAATTTGTACTGAATGTAAGCATAAGGAACTTTTGATACTGGCCAAAATTTATGTCGGAAAATAAGATATTTTTATTTCATTTACAAAATTGTTAGGCATGGTAGCCCCTTAGTTAGACTTTTTGACCATTGATGTAGTGGTTGGGAGCTCAGGGGGGCGCAGCCCCCCCCCCTTGATTGTCTGTGCTTGGATGCAGCCAAGAATCATATAATGCAAAGAAATCTGTGAAGAATTGTTACTTCGCTAAAGGTCAGCCATTGACGGCTAAACCAGGAATGGAAAAGAAAAGCAACTGACAGATTTAAAGGTATTGCATGCTTTCTATGCATGAAAATGTACACAAAGTTTGACATATACAGATAGAAAATTCTTGTATGATTTTTTACTGAGTACCTTCAGTTGCAGTTCTGTATAGACAGTTGGTTTTTTGTCGCATTTAGAAATGCCTGATTCAACAACCGGTTGCTATTATTTGACTCTATCTTGTCTAATTTTAGTATTTCATGCACTGCACTCTTGTTTATAAGAACAATACAATATTTTCAACATTGGATGCTCTTATTTTTTGGATTATTTTAGGCTCTGGTGTTCTTAAAATGCGTTTATTTCAAAATTGATTTCTGCTATATCTGCAAACTATGAATACTTTCCAAGTCCACTGAATAACAGTTCTACATGACATTTTTAGTAGCATTATTCATTAGCTGATAAAGTCGCCTCTGTTTTGTTAACTCGAGAGAAATTGTTTCAATTCAAAACCCAACCATTGGCAATGGGTCATTATTATTAAAAAGAAGTTTCTTCCTTATCGATGCCATAAATATTTTGGATGTATTTCTTGCCATTCTTAGAAGGCCATATCTCAAAATTTTTCTCGCCGCCATGGTGGCGGCTTTTACTAAACCCCTGAGCAATATAAAGTTTTGCCTCCTCACCTGCAATGAAGTTTCCCCCGGCTCTTTCCATGGTATTAATGTTCTGATCTCAGATGCCCCCCTCAAACACAGTCAATGTACCTGGCTGCTCAACCCATGATCGGAAAAAACATCGAACCTCGCCATGTTCATATTGCAATTATTACATGAAAAGAACAACTTAGAAATTTCATAGACTCCCCCCTCCCCCGTTGAAATTTTACGACCAAATCGCTGCTAGAAATATTGACAAAATTTTTGTCGGTTTATTAAATGTCTTTGCCCCCCCCCCCCCCCAGAAAAAAATTTCAATTTCCACCACTGCGCGTTCTTCTAATTTTTCTATCTTCTGCAATGATTTGGAAATGAAAAGTACCAAACCAAACCAAGAGGCAGTAATAGAAATTCGAAAATACAAAACTCTGAACTAGGATCTTTTTCTCCTGAAACAAAATAAACGTCTTTTATCTTTTGAGATCATTTAATTGTGTTGCAGCTTTTTTGCAAAGAGTCGAAATATGTCGGTCGAAATCAAGTCTATAGTCCAAAATTTCACCTAAAAGTTTCACAGTCTCCTCAAATTTGATTATTTTACCTCCAATGTTCATCCGTTCTCCACTAGTATTTTTTTGGTTTTTTCTGAGCAGTAAAGCATAGAATTTTTCAGGGTTGGAAATCATTTCATTTTGTTCTAGCCAGGTTAAAGCAACTCCGGTTTCTATTTCCAAAATATTGACAAGATCGGGTATGCTTTTGGAGAAATAAGCGAGAGTATTATCATCAGCATAATTATAGATAGTTGCCTGTTTTATGAAAAGGAAGAAATAGTTTATATAAAAATTAAACAGGATTGGGCCCAGCATAGATCTTTGGGGTACACCAGATATGACCTCTAGAAAAGAACTGTATGTATTATTTATCCGAACGTTTGTTTTCGTTGCTTAAGATACGAATAGGTTAGGCAAGTGCATCTTCATCGAAACCATATGCATATAGTTTGGCAATTACCAAGTCATGTGGAATGCAATCAAACGCTTTGGAAAGATCCATCAGGACTGCTTCTACAAAGTAGTCAAGGTAGTCAAGGTCAGACCTCCAGTCTTCTATCAGCCGTATTAAGACATACCGGGTGCTAAATGCTCGTCTGTAGGCCCAAATAAAAACAGAAAGTGTGTTATCTAAGTGTTGAATCAGTTGTTGCTTCAGGATCTTTTCATATATCTTAGAAAAGGTGTTAAGAACACTAACTAGACGGAAATTCCTTTCCACTGTACGATTTGGCTCCCCCTTATTTACAAAGCAGACCGCTGCCTTATTTGCATCGTCTGGGAATCTAGTATTTCGTATGCTGCAGTTTATTGCCATAGTTAATGCGGCTGAGAGTTCATTAGAAGCTAGCGATACGAGCTTCGGCGGTATCTGATCATCTCCAGTAGAGGGGTTTTCTTCCATCCAGGGATTTTAGTAGTTCCATAACTTCTTGATTGTTGACTTCATGAAAGGAAAATGTGTTTGATACTTGTTCATGCTTTTGAATGATAGCTAGGATGCTATGGTGGATGCTGTTATACTTGTCCAGAATTAATCCAACAATTTGGCGGTCATCGAAAATTCCAGTCTCATTAGCGAGGTTAACAAGCTTCTTACTACTGGATTTCTCAACTATGTTTACATCGAAGATCTCTGTCAGCTTCTGGTCATTTGCTATAACAGTGTCGTTTTTTACAAAACTACTATCGTGTTTCATCATGGCATTGACGAAAACTCGAAACTTTAAGAGCTTCAAGACAGAGTTGCTAGAACCATAACGAATAGCAGTTTTGATGACTCTAAAGAACCTCTGATACAAAAGCTAGCCTTGAAAACAGTCAATTACATGATTAACCACGATAGTAAAACGATTGTGCAATCCAGCCCCCCCTCCCCATAAAGGAAAGATTTGTTCCCAAGAAATTTTCAACTGCACCATGGAAGCTATGTAATTATAAACTGATTTAAAGATCCCAAATAAATCACATGCAATGGGTAGATGCCATTTTTGTTTACTGGAGCTAATCTTTAGAAAAGCCCAGATAGGGAAGCGTCAATGCTGGACAAAAGTTAGGAGACATTTACTGTTACTGTCATTGATGGCAAAAACAACCAACCCCCGTCCCCCAATGACAATGTTTATGTTGATTTTTAGGTTTTCTGGCTTCCACAATCTGCTTCCATTACGAACTACAAACATTGACGTTGGGGGTGGGGGGGGGATACTACTGGTTTCAATGGCAAATACGCAAAAATTCATTTATAAAAAATAGTCTCATAACCTTCGGTCTACGATACCTTATTCAAGGTCTAGAATACCCTCTCTTTGTAAGAAGATACCCTCTTTTATTTAAAAAATACTTAGCTTTAAATATTTTCGTTTCGATACTATATTTCAGACTTGATATATGAAGAGAAAAGGAAAAGAAAAGGTTTCGAATACTGCATTGGTAGGGTAAGATAATGATGGGAGAGATCGGATATTCCTGTTATTTTAGATGCATTGTCTTATTTTGGATTGTAGACAACCAGCATTGCTGTATGGGGCCGTCCACGCATCTTAATATGATGATAATGTTATATGAAATCGCCCTTACAAAATGCAGTTATCCCACAGGCAATACCTGCCAGTCAGTTGCTGCGAAGCAGCAACGGTTGATCTTGCGTATTGCAATTATGACGTCAAATAAATCATTCGTCTGGTATTTGATTGCATACATAGCAAATCTCCTCACATTCGTTTCTTGTTCGATTGCTGAAAGGATTATTTGTGAGTTTTTTCGGAAAATCGTACGTGCCCACTAGAGCATATCTAGTATTTTTTCAATTTCGCGCTAGAAAAATTATCTCTAGTGTAATTGACGCCATGAGGCGCTCAAGTCGCGAAGAGGAACTAGTTCCTATGCGGAGCATTGAAGCCGAAGAAGGCAGACGCCTGCCTTCGACTTCTTCTTCAAGTTTCTCTAGCCAGAAAGACATTCGAAGAAAGAAGTCTGTTCGCTTTTGTGGTAAGTTTATTTTTGTCAATCTTTTCTCTTTTTTGTACGAGTATCGCTTTATTTAATTGGTATCGTTTCATACAAGTATTTTCACAGGCCTAAAGTCTTAGACAATTATTGAACGGAGAACTATTTCTCTGTCTTCGTATGTAAATGAAAAAAAGTTGTGTCTGATAGAAAAAGTGTTGTATGAAGGATTGACTCAGAATTCTCTCAAATGACCGGTCGAGTTTTGAGGTTATGCTGTTTCCGTCGATAGTTAATTAAATTCTTGATAATCTTCAAATAACAATGATTCAACAAGAACATTTTCCGATCTTAGATTCAGTATCCAAACTTGACGATCTGCAGGGGATAATGCAGAAATTCCAGCACGTTTTGGGTGATATCAAATGGCTGGAATCGACTCTCGAGTCTTTAGAAGCACCTCTGCGTGCCAATGGATCTGGCACTGAAAAGCTGCTTTTGGAATCTATGGTTGATGTCAGGAAGCTGGAGCAGGCTATTGCCAAAAAAAGTGATGAAGCTGTTTGGGAGAATATTCGCAATGAAGAGATGAAAGTGCGTTGCGATGACACCGAGTTGATGGGAAATATAGAACCTTTGATCAGCTCCTTCACTATGGAAAGCTTCGAAGCATACCTGCGTGAGATGGAACATAGAAGAGAGCGGTTGATAGCAAGCGTGAGTAAGCTCGAGCTCATTTTATTGGAAGACAAGGAGCTAAGAGAATTTGCTGCAAGACGCTCTTCAGGGGCTGAAAAGCAGGTTGCCAGCCAGAGGTTGAGAGAGGAGAAGGACACTGCCATTGCTAGTGATGATTTGTCTTCGAAGTCAAGCAGTGAAGAGTGGATATGTAGCAATGATGCCTGTAACCAAAGTCAAGAGCCAAGTGTGGAACTGTCTACGGATGGCAGTGATGCACTAATGGGAGAGAGTCACAAAATGGAAGCTGCTAATGCTCCTGAAGATGGCCAGAAACAGGTTCTAATGGAAGTGACAAAAGCCAAAGTGTCTCAAGCACAGGAGGTGCAAGCCGAGAGCAAGATGCCAGCCCAAGGTGAAAATCCTCTCTACCTTCAACTATTGTTTACCAGATTTTAAATAAAACGCTATAAGTAAGATGATGCTTGGAGCAAGTATAGAAATGAGAAATTACTCCAATATCATGAATTTTTGTTGATTTATGAAAGATTGCTCGTTTTAAGTTAGATTTGTTTTTCGTTTTTTTAGATTTTGAGTTGCAGCAAAGCATGAAAAGAAAACTGGTGCTGGAACTGAAAGAGGTGCTTGGAGACATATTCTATTTGGAAGCCAGGCAGACCAAATTGGAAGTTCCATACCTAAGAAAGGTTTTTCCATCGAAGGAATCACTTGTCGAGTCACTTCTTCTGCTAAAGATACGCGCCCAGATACGTCTGCGGAGAAAAGAGAAAGCCCTAATGCAAAAGTTGATTCGTGAAGAAAAGGAGGAAACCCCATGCCAAGGTGTATCCCCCTCTGCCAACAAAAGAGTGAGATATCTCCAGTTAGCCTATAAAAGAAAGCTGGAGAGAAGAGAGTTTCTACGAAGAAGTGTCCGTAGATTGGAACTCTACCAGTTGCCATCAAAGCAAGCAGAGATTTTGCCAAAACCTGAAAGCCAAGAAAAGGGCCTGCTTGATAATGAAAAGGTTATGTCTGTGGAACCAGTATGTGACCGAGGACAATTGGCCATGCCAGATAGTTTGGAGATTGCGAAGAATGGTGAAGATCTACCAGATATCACCGCAGTACCGAACGGTGAAGAGTGTAATAAAGATGTACGCCTTCGTTTAACGGATTTTGAAAGACGTGGCACTGCTCGTCAAGAGAGAATGTCCCGCAGAAACCGCAAGGCCAACAGAAGTGACAAGGATGGTGCACTTGTGGCTGTACAACGCTCTAAGAGTGAAATATTATTCTCTCATGCCCCTGTTGCAAGCTCTAGTGTCATAATGCCATTTAACGATGCTCCAGAACGGGAACCACCATGCTGTCATGGACCAGAGTGTCTCTTGCAGTTTGGAGATTTTGATCCTATATGTACCAAGAAGGACCCTCTGCTGTTTGTGGGGGAGTTCAGGATTCCTGCAGAAGACTGGGATGCAGAATGCAGTTTATCCAATGGTAACGCAGTCAACAGTGCATTGATCCCTGAAGTTGGTGCAGAGAATGGCCATCCTGATGATGGTGATGTTGTAGCCAACGATAGTGCTGCCAACGCAGGGTCAGGGACTGGTAATGGCACAATAATTGCGCCAGAGGGAGCAAGTGTCCTTGATCTTTCAAGAAATGCTGCTGCAGAGAAGGAAGTTTCACGTGACAATGAGGTACATGGCAGTACAAGTGATACTGGAGCAGCAAGTGAGAGGGCAAGTGCCAAAAAGCTAGATGCTGCCAAAGTGAATTCGACAAGTGCTGTTGATATAGCTAATGGGAGCATCAATTCTAATGCCAATCAGGTATCAACACGGCTGTTGTCTCCCGTTGCTGCCTCCGTTGATGCGGAGTTGGCAGACCTTGAAAATTGTGAGCTGCCAAGAATTGCAAACTGGGCTGATCACGTAGAAGAGAATGAAATTACCAACAACGAGCCACATGTTTTGCCAGCAGTTCCAGACAGGACATCACCAATCCTGATTTGAAGCCACCTTAATGTTATGGCAAAGATTTCATGGCTGATTCATTCAATTTTGAGGACATTATGAATAGTTGTGATTGCTGTATTTATTTAGTTATGATTTTTGTTAATGTATATTTGATCAGTTCAAATTGACTCTATTTTTCTGCATTCTCTGCCATTGTTCCACTGGTAGGCTCAATCACTCTAATAAGAGTCTGGATTTTAACCAGGGATTGTTGGTTTTTTCAATTATGCCTCACCAAGTGGTTTAACAAATGCATGAAGTTTACATTAGGCTATTACGTTCATGTTCTAAGCTAGATATACCAGAGGGTGTTGCAAAAGGGATTAGAAGTGTCAAAAATTAACTTCCTTTTTATAACTTGTATTGCTAATAACAAAAATATGTGACATTTCACAAATTGAATGTCTTGATACGAGTGATGGCTACAACTGACACGAGTTGAGAGCTGGTAGAGATGGCACCTACGTCATAACTAATTGTAGCCATACTATATGGTGATTGAAAACTTATCCAGTCTGTGATCCTCGCCTCCCTCTGCTCCTGTTCTCTATCTAGGGGTTTTCGTGTTCTCAAATTTCGGCTTTGTTTTAGGTTCACCCCGTCTCCATGATAGGGAACAGTAGTGAATTGAAACACTTATTCCATTCTAACCGTTATTTTTTCACGTAAATCTGGCTGTCGTGGAAAATCGGCATGGTCACTTTTTTGTTAAAATGTAAATGAAAAAATTGGTTGTTTCTTTTGCACCTGTCATAACAAAATTTTGAACAAAATTTGAGTTTCATCTACATAGACTTGAGCCTTTTTTACGAATGAAAAGATAAAACTCGGTTTTAGAATAGAACTCGGTCATTGGTCATTATCTGTGTCTGTGGATTATACTTTGTCTGTGTTCACTGTGTTCACATTTAGGCCCTACATTGACAGATTTGTTTACAGAGAAGTATTTGTCAATCCTACTTCCTGGTTGGGGTAGGGGTGCACATTGGTTGTTGTAAGGGAGGGTTGGGGGAGGGGGAGGGGGAAGGGTGAGTTGGGAGGTCATTGGTCATTATATCCTATCTCATTGTTAATCATACTTTGGGGCTCATAATTCTGGAATATCATATGATCAGTTGCCTTATTGAACTTTGTAGATCCATCGGTTACCAAGGTTTTCGCTGACTTCATCTTCCCAAAGCAACGAAGGCTCAGAAAAAGTGGCCCTTCTTCACACAAGTTACGAGAAGATCTAAGACAACAGATGGGGATGGCCAACCTTTTTCTAGCAAAAGGACAAATTGACGATGCTATTGAAGTGTGTATGGAAATCATACGACAAGGTATTCGCAAGTAGTGTATACATACGTTTTACAGTGTTAAGTGTTATTGTTTGCCCTGAAAGTAAAAAGTAGACATTTTCCTTGACATATAATCCGCTTCAAAACTGATTTAGTATGCTATAGACATTCCCCTCCTTAAGACATTCAGTTTAATTATATAATGAGGTACCATGGTAAATATCTATTGAACAGAATTCGAGATATTTAACACAGTTCGCAGAAAAAGTAGAAGCTATCTATCTCAGCAATGCATGATGTTCTTTGGTATCCTTGTCTCGAGCATGGATATTAAAGCTTGAGTATACTAGATTGACTTGTCTACCAAAGCTGCAAGCTGTTAATAATTGATTTTGTTTCTACACCATTATCTTCATAAATACTTTTCAAGCTTTTTATTTTATGTATTTCTACCTAATATATTTACGCCTCGCGGAGAAGGTACCTGGTATCAGTGCTATAGTCTTCTCCCTTCTTTTTGCCAGAAATGCAAATGATTTAGAAATGAGCCTCCAGTCAAATCTCTTTTTATTCGATTTCATCTCCCCTCGACTTTTTGCACCTTCCGCTCCGCGGTGCCTGAATACTGCTGAAATTGTTGTTGAAACTAGTTTTCCCTGTTATCAATTCCTAAAGCCTAGCGCACACAGCAGATATTTGTCGCAAAAGACGAAGATTTTTGTCTTTTTCATAAAAACTGATTGCCCGCACACAGCACGATTTTTTTCGGATTAGTGCCTCGATTAAGTTTTGTGACCTCTTTTTCACATTGTTTGAACTTCTTGGCGCGTAAAATAAAATTCCAAACACGAATAAAATTGCTCAAGAAACTGACAAAGGTTATGAATTTGACAAAAAAGAAAGCACTGTTGGCTATTATCCTTTTAATAAGACGAAGAAGAAGGAGGCGAATTGCGAGACGAATGTGGGTGAAATCCTGGATTGAGCGTAGAAATGAGCTGGGAGCATATCAGAATCTTGTTCAGGAGTTAGCATCGGAGGATAAATCTATGTACCAACGCTATTTTCGTCTCAACGAAGACCTTTTCAAATCTCTTCTTGCCAAAGTAAGACCAATGATTCAAAGAAAAGACACTCACATGCGAAAATCAATTAGTGCAGCAGAAAGACTTGCAGTCACACTACGATACTTAGCAACAGGTGAGATTTCACAATAGTCTGCCAGCTTGATTCAAAGAGAAAATATAGGATACAAATGAGAAAAGTAAAAATATATTTGTGAATAATAAAAATAACTTTAAATATTCTAAATGTTTCTTCTACAGAGTTCGTAGCAATACTTAATAACAATAATGAAAATACTTCTTACTAATTGATATCTTTCACAAACCATTTCACCTTTAATGCCAATCATAATGAGCATTTTGAAATGAGTATCATCAAAATGAATGCAATCATAAATCTGATAATCTTACATGGAGAAATTGAGGTAATCATATCATTTTAGATATTGATTGGTATAATAAGATGTTGCATATCTTTACAGGAGAGTCATTTCACAGCCTGGGATTTTCATATAGACTTGGAGAAAGAACAATTTCATCAATAGTGACAGAAACTTGTGATGCAATTTATCAGAATCTTAAGGATAGATATCTTAAGGTACATAACATTTTTTGTTTTCTACTTTTTGGTTTTCAATACAATATTTAATGTGCTAATTAAAACCAACTCACATAACATTGAAGAGTGCAGTGAAAGCAATATACTGTATGAATTTTAAAGATTAGAATTGTCCGTACAATGGCCCTTCACTCATATCTTGCTGGTCAAGTGACTGCCTGAAAGACTGCATTCTAGCATGTTGACCAGCATGATATGGGTTGTTGAATTCATTTGAGAAAGAGCCCATCTGTGCCTGAAAAAGAGCATTTTGAATGTTGTTCATTGCAACAAGTCTTGTTTTCTCATCCATCACAGACAAAGCATGTGTAACGTATTCCCCAAAGGCAGCTGAAGGGCTTGGCTTTGCATCCTTTTTTGCAGCTAAATTTTCATCTGCAGAGAAAGATGATGCAAGAGACTTCAGAATGGAGAGTTCTTCCTCTTCCTTTTTCTGCTTTGCAGTTTTGGATTTTTTAACAGCAGCCAGTGGCCTGCTTGTTGAAACTGGTGTCTCTGCAGCAGGGGCATCATTGTCGTCCAAGTCTCCATCACAGTCACTGTCACCAGTGTTAAGCTGTGGCTCAGATAAACTTTCAGTTGAAGACTAAAATTTAATATTTTTGTATTTTAGATTCCAAGCACATCTCATCAATGGAAAACAATCAGTGATGGTTTCTACAATTTATGGGACTATCCTTTTTGTGTTGGTGCATTAGATGGCAAACACATTGCAATCAAACAACCAAAAATGTCTGGATCAGAGTACTTCAACTACAAGGGATATTTCAGCATAGTCCTTCTAGCATTGGCAAGTTATGACTACAAGTTGATATTTGTTGATGTTGGTGCAAGTGGAAGAAATGGTGATGCTGGACTTTTTGAAACATCGCCTCTAAATCAACAGATGAAAGGCAAATCAATTGCCTTTCCAGAAGCTGAGCAATTTGGGGAAACATGCATCAAATGTCATTATCATATCATTGGTGATGATGCATTTCCCTTGAGAAATGATATCATGAAACCATTCCCATTTAGACAACTGTTACATGAACAGCACATTTTCAACTACAGGCTTTCTAGAGCACGACGGGTTGTCGAAAACGCTTTTGGTATCATGGCTAATAGGTTCAGGGTGATGCTGACAAAGATTATGTTGGAGCCTGAAAAGGCTAAGCAAATTGTGCTGGAAATTTGTTGTCTGCACAACATGCTGATTGATGAGCAGCCTTCATATAAAAATGCATGTGACAGTGAAAGAGACAACCATGAGCTTTTTCAAGGCAGCTGGAGATTAGACAAATCTCTAACTGAGTTACAGAAGACAAAAAACAGAAACTGTTCATTAAGTGCTAAGGGTCAGCGTGAGCTTTTGAAACAATATTTTTGCTCAACATCTGGATCAGTATCATGGCAAGATAGTATGGTTGCAACAAAAAATAATGAACTCAACTAGCTAGTGTTGTATTGTACCTGCAAATTAGAAATAGACACTCTGTTGGATACATATGGGCTTAAAAATTGAAGGCGGTCTTCTATCCATTGAGTCTTCTTCGTCTTTTTTGGTCGTGCACTTCCACTGCTTGGGATTCTGCGGGAGCGTGCATATTGCGTGCGCAGAGATGCGATTCTTTTTTTTACTTGATTCACTAGAATGAATAAAACATGAATTCGTACAGCAATGTTTCACTTAAAATTGAGTAGGCCTAAGAAAAGAGGACTAGCCTAGCTAGCTAGTCAAAATTATTCACTCACCGTTTGAAGAAAGTTTAGTTGCAATTTCGTTCAGGGCTGCTAGCTTCTTGTTTCTGTCTGAATATTCTGGAGACGTAACCATATACAGACAAGCCTTTTCTTGCCACAGATCGACAAGCTGCTCCTCTTTGCTTGCTGTCCATATACCGACTTCGTCTTCTGTATTCTCCATGGCGTTCTCGATCTTTTTTCTTTTGGCGGGAAAGAAAGGCTCCACAGAATTCACGTGACCATATAATCCAAGTTTTATTGGTTTAAAAATTAAAAACTTGTCTTTCGACCCCGCACATTGCACGATTTTTGTCTTTCGTCGTAAAAGACAAAGACAAATATCAAACATTTTTGATCTCAAAGATAATCGTAAAAGACAAAAATCTTTGCGATTTTGCCCCGCACACTACAGATTTTCGTCTTTTGAGACAAAAATCTTCGTCTTTTGCGACAAAAATCTGCTGTGTGCGCTAGGCTTAAACTTGCACTCTTAACGCTGAATATTCTTGCTCTTAAACCAGCTGTATCATATTCGTCCAATAACATCTCATAGCTTCCCGTAACGTCCCATAACGTCCCATAACTTCCAATTACGTCCCAAAACGTCCCATAACGCCCTTTAACGTCTCACTCCATTTCTCATAACATCCAATAACATGTAATTTATTAACTTCTTTAAATCAATTTATTAATTAATTGTTTCAGATCCATTCTGTTTTGTTTTTCAGCTCCTCATAACCCTCACGCGTTTAAAACCTTATCTGTAATTTATGACGAGAAAGGCGATGCCGAAAAGGCTTTGCAGGTTGGTGTTTTCGATATTATAATTATTTATTCAATATTATGTCTAGAATCTCTTTTGAAGAAAGTCGGATCGTTATTTGTACATTTTTATCTGATTATTTTTTAAGGTTCAGCATCAAAATCAATTTAGCACTAACTAGAGAAAACTCTTTCTTTATATTTGCGCTCATCTTAGTCCTAGCCTAGCGATTGTTTTAGGTCTTGGATCGGTCGATGTTTAAAGAAGGTAGCCCTTCAGTACTGATTTTCAGAGGTACTCCTTATCTAAATTACAATGCATATATACAAGACAACGTCTTCTTATTTTAAATTGATTCACATTTGCCTTCAAGTATGCTCTGATATCTGCATTCCTTGGTTCTCGTGACCCACACGAATGGAGAGACCTTGCCATCCGATGTCTTCAATCTGGAAGTCGCAAGCAAGCACTGATTTGCTATAACAATGGTAACAAGTTGTCAATGCTTGTTTGAATTTGTTCCTTTCTTAGTTCCTATTTGTTCCTACATGTGTCCCCAACTTTGGAAATGCTTCCTATGGGTACCACGATACACTTAGAGACTCAGGTGGCTCAAAAGTGCTCAATCTACTATAAGATACGGATAATATTAACTAATACGCCATGACCCCCCCCCCCTCCATTCACTTATTTTGCCTCTGTTTTGCTAACACTCTAGCATCTTTTGAGTTTATAATGCAATCCAATATGAATCAACGAAACGAATTTTATGAATGAAAAAGAGTCCTGTTGAACCTTGCATCAAGTAGTCAGTGCTTGCATAGTTAACAAAATGCTTACTACTGACAATATTCTTTATCTTTTCTGTAATTGCACTTTTAGTGCCCATATGATTGCTAATCAAGCTATATATCCACAGGTTGCAAGGTTGCTCGTCACAATGTCGTTCTTCAATGGGAGCGTGCTGCTCTTATATTTGAAGAGGGTGACTTCAAGAGAGCACTAGAGTGTTACAACACTATTCTTAAGGTAAGGTTATGATTTCATACAAGAATCTTAAGTGTTACTTTCCAAAAATTTGAGTTCATTTTATGTGTTTTTCATTTGAAGAAACTGCCTCAAAGTACTATGTTAGGTCAGGTCAGGTTAGGTCAGGTCAGGTCAGGTCAGGTCAGGTCAGGTCAGGTCAGGTCAGGTCAGGTCAGGTCAGGTCAGGTCAGGTCAGGTCAGGTCAGAACCCATCAGATCATGTCTAATAATAACGTGTCAGGTTGGGTCAGGTCACATCAGTCGAAGTTGGGTTATGTCAGACCAGGCTAGGTAAAATAAGTTCACTTCAGGTCAGGTCAAGTAAGGTTATAATGAGTGCTTTTTATTGCGTAAAAAATTACCTGTAACGAAACCTGTAACGTCTCTGTACTCCACTTGACGCGATATCTCTTATTTTTTGCCGGTAAAAAGTCTTGCAACCATCTATGTCTGACAGTCGTCTCGCAAAATGTGTCTTTATCTTTAAAAGATTTGTTGTGTTCTTCTACCGACCATCATACGTCGGGCGAGCCTTAAATTAGATGTTTGATAATTCATTACAGCTAATGCCATTGATAATATTCATCCCTAGATTTTAACTTTTGTCGACGGTGCTAAGATGATTGAATTCGGGAAGGAAATGGCACAGGTATTATAATCTTCGAAACGTTTTCATCCTTTGCCTTATTTTCCTAACTTTTCAAAAGTACAGTCATCACTCCGAAAATGACAAAAGCGACGTCCGTTTATATTATGCTTATTTTGTTATAATCTCTTCAGGCTTCAATTGGTCTTGGCTTTTTTATTTGCTGATCCTGTTCCGTGTTCATTCTCTTCAAAGGCTCTATCGTTTCTAATCTTTTTGGTTTGTAAATGCTCTCTTGCCAAGCTTCACAGACTTTAATAGAGTCGAAAGAATTTTTACAAGACGTCAACTTAAAAGCCACTTTCAGAAAGAAGACGCTCTTTTCTTGCTTTAAAGTTGCAACTTAGAACAAAGACAGTGTAGAGCAGTATTGTCATAAAGTGCATCTTCATAATTTATTTCAATCATAAAATAATTGAATGCAAAGTTTATTCAAATGGATTTTGAATGAGTTCTTGTAGTTTGGCGAGAAAGCTAGAACTCACCAAGAGCCTTTCGTTGCATTTCTTTAGGCAATATCCTTGCTTTATACGAATGATTTTGCATTTAGATCCACCATTTTGCTGATAACGCTGAGAAAGCCATTGAGATACTTGAGTTAATGTTTGCAAAATACCCTGATTATGTCGATTTTGAAGGTAGGCCAGTTGTTTTTTCAGAAACGACGTTTTCTGTAAGTGATTGCATTTTCATCACGGGGATACTGTTTCTTGTGCAATTTTCTGTATCTTCTAATGAGTGTGAACATTTTGTATTCCTTTTCACGTTTAATGCCATTTATTCTTTATTATTGTATCTTCTTGTGACTTTTGAAGTAGGTTAGCATTTGAAGTGAAGATTCCTTGATCAATGACATATAGCAGTGATCAGCAGTTGAGGAAACAACTATAATTGCCTTGTATGTCTGTAATTGTTGTACCTGTTATGTTTTCTCTAAGTGAAGTACATCCCTAAAATGAATTTTCTTTGGCCTTGTCGGTGCATATGAAATTTGCAGGTTCAAAGATTCTTACATCAGGTTTATATTTGACAAGTTATGTTTTGAAGATGAACATAGCCAATGAATCATGCAAAATCGGTGTGTTTGGTGGAAAAATTGTTCGGGCCATGATTTCTATCATTCTATCATTCTAGCAAATATCATACAAGAATGCAATATTTATAAAATTCTATATTACAATATCATTTTTAGGTATAAACATGCTAGCCGAGCTTCATATATCTGCTAAAAATTTTGAAAGAAGTCTGCAGGTAAGCTCGTGAAGACAAAAATCGAAGCGTGTATGAGATAGTGTTTATTAGAAAGTCTATAAACATTTTCATATAAAGAAAGTGACTGTTTATCGGTCTGTCACTAAATGCTCGATGCAGAGCTGTAAACGTTTGGTGTGCAAAAAAGGACGGTTCTAACTTGCTGTTTTGTATTCAATAGAAGGCAACTTAGAACCTTCCTGTTTCATACAGCAAGGATATGTATTCATATATATTTATACTTTGACATTGTACTGTTTTCTTGTTGTTTTGGATTTTGTGTTTGTGTCTATATGCTACATATGATGAAAAGCTTGGGCATCACGTTTACGTTTCTAAATGGTTTTAATTTTTTTTTCCTTCAAGACTATTCCTTTATTGTATGCAAAGCACTTTTCTTTGTTTGTTTAAGGTTGTTTGTAAGCACGCTGGAGTAAAAATTCCGGCTTCGATTTTGTCAGCATCAGACAAAACTGAAGAATCATTTGCAGAGAATGTCGAAGAGACCTCCGATGTCAAGCTACCTCCGAAAATGATAGAATCCATCAACAGCCTTTTGGAAACAAAGCAAATCGAAAGCACAAATGTTGAGTTTACCACTCAGTTTGCTAAGTCTCTTGTCCAAGAAACCCAGCCTGTGCGTGAAAATCCTGATTTGTCCACAGTCCCTCCTTCGTGGACCGAGTTTTTGCTTTCGCCGTCGAAGAACGCTCAAGCGGAGGAAGAGGGGCGGCAAACAGAGTTGGTTGACCTTGATAAGGTAAGCAAGGAAGTGATGAAAGAGAAGATGGCGGATAAGGCTGATGTCAGCGCAAAACGTGACAACGATCAATGGAATATTCCAGACCACGTGCCTATCGACATTCGAGTGAAGATTGCTGTGAGTGCCATCGAACTGAAAGTTTGTTTTGACGTCCAGGTAAACATTGTTTGTCGTCTTTATTTCTGGTAGCATGTACTTGGTCTCTCGCAAAACTCATCTAGCCACTTATTGATATGCTGTTCACAGGGAGAGACATGCCAGGGGGTTTTTGAGGGGTGTGATACCTCTCTCCCCCCAATATTTTTGTTTCCTTCGGTAAATTTAGCTTCGATTCGGTAAAAAGGACTTTTTGGTAGTCAGTAGTAAAAAAATGATGCAATACTACTTGATGTTTGATAAGTGTGAGGTTTTGTATTTTGCCTTGATCATCCGTGGCCAGTTCATTAAACATATAGGTGTTGACTATATGTTTGTAATTTTATCTACCATTTCCTTTGTATCGATAATGCTTAATATCTACAAATTCTTTATGTTTCTTTTCGTTGCTCAGTGATTGAGAAAATACCTTGCCAGTAAACACCTTGACATACCTTGCCAGAAAATACCTTGAAATACTCTCACCAATACCGAACAGTCTTCTAAAAAACATCCAGCATTCTAAAAAACATCCAGCATATTATTTTGATGCTCTTTCTCCCACAGCGCGTTCTTTGCCCGTTATTTAAAGAATCTTTAGAAGACGTTGGGGACTTGTATTTGGATGTTTCTGAAGCATACATCAATGTTGGTAAGTCCCAATGTCTTTCTATCTTTATGATTAGTGCATATTGAGCATAGAAAGGTATGCTAGTTTATTTCAACCTTCAATGCACCCTTTTCGTGGAAGAAAATTGTAAGGCTTTGGATGTTATTTCATAGAATCCAATCATGTCTATGTTTGCAACAGGGCCAATCTTGTTACACCTGTAAATGGTGACAAGTACATACAAAATGCAATGTAGTTTGAACCTACATTTTTGTTAAGCTTGGAATGCAGGCCCCATGAAAGGAGAACTCCCACTGCAATCTAACTTTGCGACTTGTTCCGACAACCAATCCAAAAGAACAGTCCATGTGAAAATCCCGTCTAGTGAAAACAAAATTGTTATCGGTAGTAAGTTACTTGAGAATCACTATCGAATAATGGGACGGTGATATAACATCAGAGATTAATTTTTTGAGCAAGTAATTCCTGTCAAGTAATTTTTGGCAATAGACGAATACCCGACAGCCCTGATAAGTTTATATTTCCAAGGTTATAATAAGTGAATTTCCATTTATGACGACTCTTTATCATGAACGTAGCAGCTATGGGGGCTGTAAGATGTGGCCACCCCAGATATCTGTAGAGAATTACAAACATTTTCAAATTTTGTGAGTTTATGCTGAATAATTTGCGATAAACAACACAAAGCGTTTCTAGAGAGTCATCAGGGGGGGTGGTTTGCAAAAGATGTTCTTTTGAAATGGACTGAGGAAATGAAGCAAACATTTAAGCAAGTGATATTTGAAGTAGTGCTTGTGCATCTAACAAAATTATAGCGCTTCTGTTGCCACCCCCTCTTGAAGATCAACATTTCTTTCCAATTTTTTATACCCCAAAATTTCTTCTTTTTTATGCAGAAATATAATAGTTCTACATTATGCATAACGCATTAATATAGAAATTTACGTAAGCTATCGGCTGTGGAAAACTGAAATTTTGTGACTTAAAGAAATAATTTTTTTCCTTGTGAAGTTCTTTGTAAAGCTTTTACAACTGGGCTATTGATGCATAATAAGGTGCAAAGATAGTATCATATGAAGCAAACATCCAATAAAAAGCATTAAATCTTTCGCTCTTCTGTTGGACATTTCTATAATCTAATTATGTTGCATGACTAACCTTAGGGTACCTTTAACCAGTATACACTTTATTAAGGGTCTTGACTCTACACCTGCATGTGTCGAGGGCCTAGCTGCTTATGAATTTCATGCCACCGCAAACTTTTCTCAGTCTCAATTATATTGATAAAAGCTTTAACTTGTAGGAAGATGTGAAGACGCAATTTGGTACCTTGAAGAGCTTATCGCGTCGGAAAAGTATTGTAAAGTAATCTTTTTACTGTTATTCTTCTTTAGAATCCAAATAAATGCCGGTTGTGCGTGAATGGGCTGCTATTCCTACTTTTATATCCATGCCATGCCAGAAATTTCTTATACTCTCGTCTCTCATTTTTAAACTTTGTAAACATTAAGATATTTTCTTTTCTATTTTCTTCAAGTTCATCTAAATTTCATTCTTGTAAATTCCTTTACTTTAATTCTGTAATTTTTAAACTTTCATTCGTATACATTCAAAAAATCTTATTCTGGTTAATACAAGCTTTTATTACGTAAAATACAGGACTTTGATTGATGCCAGTAATTTAATTTACTGAACAAATTAACCTTTGTGAATTTAAAATATTATTACTATTATTAAGTTTCGTGCAGTTTTTGTTTCAACTCAAATTAATTTTATAGCATTAATAAATCTAATGCAAAGAGATTACTTACGACTGTTAGTCCCAAATGATCTGACTTTTTACTCACTTTTGTTTCATTGCTTCGCCAAGATTGATCTCATTTATTGTAGCTGTTTCCTTTCATGCTTGGCTATACATCTTTCTTTTTAGCAACTTGATGCTTGGCTAAAATGAGATTGCTAATTATTAGAAAAAAACTCTACTTTTATTGTTTATGGTTTTCTTCAATCAATATTGGTAAAAACATAGGTATCGGATCTAAAAACATCAACAACTCCTCTGTGTTTATGTTTCCATTTCATTTCAATTTTTTAGGCATGCATTAAGGGGATCATGCATTTAAATTCTATTTAAGCTAAAATAATTATAGTAAATACAATATAATTCAATGAGATTAAAAGAAACAATATTAAAAAAGTTTGATTTAAAAAAACAATTCTAATGCAATGGTGGAATTAATTATTGAAGTTTTTGCATTTCATGATCTAATTAGCCATGTTTTTTTAAAATTTGCTTGGAAGTTTTTGTTTTAAGACGTTGGACCAAAATGTCGCATCTTGGTTTAGTAAAAATGACTGTTTACCAGTCTGTCTTAAAGTGCTTGATGCCATATAGAACAGAACGTTTCTAAGTTGCTATTCTGAGTTTCAGGCTTAATGCGATCATCATACAACTGTTGCCTTCGTTGATTTATTTCTAGAAGGTTGATTTTGTTTATAGAGTAATAAGACAGCTCTCTCTTTCCCGTTTAAGGCTGCAGTGTGGCTAAAACTTGCCGAATGCCGACATGCAGTCGGAAAGCTATCCGAGGCAGCCGATGCATATTATAAAGTGCTAGAATTGGCTCCCAACCAATTAGGTGTGACGCTTGAGCTTGCCAATTTATGCCGTCGACTAGGCCGTACTGAAGAAGCTCGCAGTATCTTGGCAGGTTTGAGCTTCAGAAATATTGTCTACTCTCAGTTATACGTATCGCATTATAAACAATAGTCGCACCAAATTTCTTATTTATATTAAACTCGTGTTTGCTGCTAATCTGTCGGGTATTCGTCTATAGACGCAGTCTGCACTGCCAAGGGAGAATAGTGCTTTGGAAATGAACGCATTCGAATCATGCAGCTATAACACTCAACGATACACGATACATAAATAAGTTGCAATGTTGACGAGCCAAAACAACATAAATAAGTTACATAAAAAGCATTTTTAGTAAAAGTAGCGAGTATTGATAGCGATCAGATCGAGTTCTTTCTAAACAGGCTTTCTGTTTATGTCGCTGGCTGAAAGTAGAGTTTTCTACTGTTTGACAAACTAGGCCTAAATTATTGAAATAATTGGAAATACTCTTTCTGGTGACACCAAGAAATATGAGAGTATAGCGCAGCAGCGGTTTTGGAAACTGCGAGGCTCTGGACCGAGAAGTCTGCGGGGCCCTTGTTTTCCACAATGTTCATGTTTTACATAGGCGCGGGGCCCCTTCTGGCTACCATAAATGCGGGGCCTGGGGCCGTGGCCCCCCTCTACCTCCCTGAAACCGCCAATAGTGTAGCTCAAAGACTAGTATTCTTTGTTTTTGTTTATTATATCGTGATTTTCCTTAGGATCTAGCACAGATGAAACAATGGATGAAAACAGTTCTCAATGCATCGTAGAGATAACTAAAAAAGACGTAAGCCAACTCTTGTTACCTGATTTTGTTCTGGCTCAAATATCCTCAACTGTCTGCTTGACTTGCTTTTAAAGACCCTGCAGGCAAGAAATTTGCTTATAAGCTTGAATTTTATAAATCTTTTGAGCTTGAATTTTTTTTATTTCCTATAATAGCTTATCTAGAAAAATGCATGTGAATTAAAGTAAATGTAAGATGAGATCTTTTAAAAGCAAACTAGTCTTCAACTTATTTAGTTTAAAACACAGCTCTGTGAGATGTTTTAATGTCAAAATTTATAATTTTAATTCTTCCAGTCCTCTGCTGCTGTCCTCTCCTGCTGTTTTCTTCATATCAAGTGAAACACATTTTTATAAGATATTCAACAGCCTTATTTTCAAAATTTATTCCTGTTACATACTTTTAGAATCAATTTTGTTGACTGTAGAGGCTTCAGATCACGGTTAAGAAATAAATTTTATCTTTCGTTTTCTTTAACGGCCGCCCCATCAGACTGCTCTACAAGAGGCTGTGTCAAACTTTGAAATTGTAAACGAAATCGATTAAACTTTACACCTTCTGCAAACATGCATAAGATTAAACTACTCTTATTAATAGAAAGATAAAATTGAAAGAAAAAGGTAATACCATATCATCTAAGGCAGGGAAGTTTTCATTGGTTCCTCTCCAAAGTTTTTAAATCGGAGGCTCGTTTTGTTTTGGCATCTAGTTCGTTGTAAAGGCTAATCCCGCTGGAAAAGAAAACAACTTGATCAGCTGATGTTCTTAACAGTAGAGGTCCAAATCTAAAGGCATCGAGTCAAGATAGACACAGGCATTGAGACAGAATGAGAGGGTGTACCCAAATATACTGAGTCATGGTCCCGGGGGTCGTGGTGATATAATTTATGACCCGAGACTGACCACATGAGGTAGTCAGTTGTAAAAAAAAGTTGCCAATATCACGTGAAACTTAAGTGCTCACACCCTAGCAAATGCCTTTAAGAATTGAGTCTTGAGCCTGAGAATTTGTTTCGCTAACTCTGGTGAACACTACGACCTTCCGTTTTTTTTCATTAAGTCAATTCATTGCCTTGTTTATCAGTGCCTCGGTTGTATGTAGAATGAGTTTTGCTGAATTAACTTAATGAAAGTAGATAGTTACAATATCTTGAGGTCAAAATCCTTTTCTGTATTTCTGTGTAGCTTCTCCACCTGTTTCTGGATCTCAATTTCATAATATTTAGTTCAAATAAATTGTGAAGTTGGAGAATCGTACACACGAACTTTACATAATACATCATAATCAATATTACACTCTTTCTTTTAAAGGATTTCAAACTTTGGTATCAAAAATGCTTATTGTTGCATGGACAAGGTCAAACTGAAAGCTTGGCTGAGAATGGTTATATATTCTTTGTCAACTATTTTAAGTCCGCAGGTTTGTTTTGAACTTTTTTTATTCCTAATAAAGTTACTTAAACATTTTTTATTATAAAGTTCACTATGTGCGGTAGATGAGCTGTTGAAATCCGATTGCGGATTACCTAATCAGTTAATCAGACATATGGCCCAAGAATTATACGTATATTGGAGTGCAACCAAAATTTTTTCACTTCATAACAGTCCCTGTTTATGCCAACTTTGATAACAGTCCATTATTATAATTCTGCGTTCCCTTGAAATTACAAATTACCAATCCTTGATAAGTGCAGCTGTCTTTTGAACAACATCTACTCAAACTGGATTTATTGCTTTATATTGTCCTTTATCATATCACTCCAGGTACATGAGTTTCTTCAAAGATTAATGTTGATATAGAGAGATAACTTGTAGGATTCTTTGACCCAATGGAAGAAGATGAAAATCTAAAATGTTTGTTAGCGATACTGTGGTCGAGAGTTCATGTTATCTATAGAAATTATCTAGTGTGCCAACACCAGAACTATCTGCTGGTTCAGAGATTTAATGTTAAAGTGCCAAGAGAGCACTTAAGGAAACACAACAGTTGTTACCAGTCCTTCTTCATTGTACACCGTACACCTCGGTACTGATTACCTATTTCTCTATCACCGTTTCTGTCACTTCTTACCTTACAATCGGACGTTTTATATGCTTAGAAAAACAGGATACATACTTTACGTCAAAGATTTTTTATGAATAACTTTAAAATGCAGATGTGGATTAATAAACGTCGTTAAGCTGTTTGTTTAGATAGACAGATAGATAGATAAATAGCTTGAGTGAGCCCATGATTAGCCTGAGTCAGCCCAACACGCCGTTAACCAAATCAATTAGGGATACCTACCCAAACATGAATTACGCAAGCAACTATATGAATCAACAAGAAGAAAAAACATTCATTATGCGAAAAGCATGTGCTGCAGTGTTATATTAAATGCGCTGGCATGAATGGAAAATCCCAACATTATCAATTCATTTTGATTTCCAGGAACATCCAATTGAGAAAATGATATTATTCAACACAGTTGCGAGATAAATCCATTCTAAGATACGATTAAATGACACGGTTCATGTATTTATAACGGTAGAAAAAACGGACATTTCGTCATTCTCCAGAAAACGTTGTTTGTTGAGCTAGATATCCGTCTATTTAAATATCAACAGTTTTGAGATCGACATCTGAGAATATACAGAAATTCAGTTTAATGTTCCAAACCTTTTAGCAGGCATTGTGTCTAAAGTTTAGCATCAGTTGCGACAGATGTGTAAAACATTATAGAAAAATAATTATAGCAAAGAGAATGCATTTTTTATGTACTGGATTTGTCTACATATCAAGAAGATACCTGATATCAAAGTGTGTCACTAAAATGAATTCTCATTAACAGTATGGCATTCAGAAAAGCTTAATATCTTTTTTTTCGTTCTCCATCGGGTCCCAAAAGCTTTTATAATTTATCGTCATCACCTCACTGCGTGCCTGCAATAAATGTTTTTAATTTTTTGCTAGCAATTTCAAGGGAAGATGGTCTTAGCAAGGCTTTTGTCTGGGAACTTTTGTTAAAGGTGATTCTTACAATTTTTTTCAGTATTTATTTTACCATTGTTTGCACCATATTTCTTTAATGTTCTGCATTCTATAGCATGTTATGTGGGCAATACCATCGTATCAGCTCACAATTCGGTTAGAATTCTTTTGCAAATTAATTATCTCTTTTGGGTTTGCTTCGGCTGTTCGTTTCTCTTTTGCTCAAAAAATTCAGCCTGGAAAAGAGTTCTCATATTTTATGTCGTCAGAAATCAGCATAGGACCGATGTGTTGCTGCCGACACGACATATTTACATTTATTCTCTTCAGGCTACATGTGGACGGATAAGACGCAATGAAATTACTTACACGACATATTCAAATGTTGCTCTGTAGCGTACATGGAAACATACTAAAGACGTGACGTGAAGAATCGCCGACATGGCATAGTAAAATACTACTTCTGTAGGCCATCTAGGAGATGATAAAACTTAGGATGAGATTGATTGTCGACACGACATCGACTTCCAGGACTGATGGCAAACAAATATTATCCAGGACTCCGACCTCCAGGACTTACAGAAATCGATACACAGCCGACCCGACTTTCTGTATCTCGACACCTGGTAGTTATTGCCAAAAAATATAAGACATATGCATTGGATAAGACAAGGAATTTCTCATGTTTACCTCTCTTTATTGACAGGTGATCAAAGCCATGGTTTCGCTGGAGCAGTATAGCAAAGCATGCGAAATTATCGACAAATCTGCTTCGTTTCGCTCATTCAGCGAAAACAAAAGATATCGATGTGAGCTCGACTTTCTTAGCGCAACAACAAATTTTCTTGCAAGGGACTACCTAAAGGCTTTCGATGCGTTCCGCTGGGCGTTGTTGCGCTCAGAAAAGAGAGGACTAAACAGCACAGCTATGTGGAACTTTTTCTCTCGAATCACCAATAACATGCCTGATAGAAAAGGTCACAAATATGTCCTTCGGCAGCTTTTTAAGCATCCAGCTATACTGCCTTTGATTATTGTCAACGGGCATAATACTTTCCTTTGTGGCAGCTACAAATACGCACTCGGTATGATATTTTTATCCTTTACTTTTCTTCATTTATCTTTCTAAAAAATGTCCGCTGCAGAACCAGAACAACCCATCCAACTGCCCACAAGATTGCATCTTTCATCTATAACGTTCATCTATATCCAGTTACATGCCAGCAATGAACGAAGAACAATTTTCATGTGACTTAAAGCTTGCTTTGTTATGCATACAGATTCAGCCAGAAGGAGGTAACACCACAGCTCTAGAATTTGATAACAAGAATGCCTTGCAGACAGGTGTAGGCCTTTTTATTTTATCAACACCACCAACAAATAATATTGTAAATTGCACTAAAAAATAGTTGATTGCTCGATAAATTGATAGAAGACTGCCGTTGTACTCAGTAAAACTTCTGCGATCGTTAGTTACAAAAGCTTTAATTTGGCAGTTCTCTACTCTTCTAATAATAAAGGGGGAGTACAGAACTGTTTAATACACATAAATAAACCTTATAAACTCACTTTTACATCTTTATGTTGGGATCCTTACATGTCGGCGTGGAGGCTTGTGTGACTGATGTGACTGAAGACTTAAAGATCAGTGCAAGGCTCAAGCCTTCTTTTTCACTGCTACCGCCTTGCAGAAGCTGACTCAATTCGTGAGCGATAAAAAGGGCGGGAAAATGATAAACGCCATTTACCTAAATTGCTTAGTACATTGATGGTCGTCACTGTGCTTCATAAGCGTTATGCAAATGACAGTGTGTGATTCAGACACAGGATTAAATTTTTACCTGTCTTGATATCATTAATTTCATATTCCTTTTGTCTTTTCTATTCAGGAGAATACATCCGCGCATTCCGTATGAAGCCAAGAGATCCAATGCTTAGCTTGTGCATCGGCATCACGTACTTGCATTTGGCATGCCAAAGATTCACCAAACATAGGCATACTAGTGTACTGCAGGTTAGGTTTTGAGTATTGCTACAACTCATTAAACACAACTAATGTAGGGCACTTCCCGTGGTCACCGCTTGTCAAGAGGGCACGGTGGCAGTAATAATTTGCAGTCACATGGGGACACGGTGCCTCTCAAGCCCTCAGTTTTTACGTCTTTGACTTAACAAATTGATTAGCAGAAAAGAAGGAGAAAATTTTACTCATATATTTCAAACGCTGCGTTTCACGAAAACAGTTGGTTTATAGTATGAATTTAGGTTAGAAACGCACTTAATTGGCGATTTGTAGGTCATGCCTTGAATTTACATTGTAGATATTAGATCAAGGTAAAAAAATCTAAAGAATACATAGAGAGATGCCATCACTCACAACTTCTCAGCTTCCCCCTGCTTCCCATAGTCAAAGGTTGGTTGAAGACCGAAAACGGCAGTGAGAATTTGGTCTTCCAGTCAGCCAATCAAATCAACAGTCAGAATGTTCAGCCAATCAGAAAATGCGAATTCTGACGTCTTTGATTGGTCTGTTAACTTTCAGATGTTACCCATTGGCTATTATTGGACCTTCCTGTTCTCTCAAGGTCACATCATGTTTCTTTAGAGAGCTTCGCTTCAGCCAAGTCGAACTTCAAAAGGGCTTTACGCTAAATGGTGTCATAAATATTTCCTGGCGCTGATGAGAATGGTGATCTCATTCTCATTCATTAATTTCTTTTTTTTAATGAACTATATTTTATTGATGTTTGAAGTCTTTAGCCTTTAGCCAAAAAAATCATGCTGTAAATAGGCCGTTTTATCGAATTCGAAAGATGACGAAAAGCAATCTAATAGAGCAAGATTTTATGTTGTTATTTGTGTTTGTGTTTGTGTTTTTATTTGTTACTACCGAGCTTCTTAAGGTAGGTTTGGGGAATCTGACAAGCGGTGCCTATCAAGCAGTGCCCTGGTCTGTCCTCTTTATATGACCACACTCCATGACCGTTACGCCTGGAATAACAGCTAGATTCCCCACTCAAAGTAACATTCGGAAATGAATATCAATGTATGAAACAAAATGTTTGTATTAAAAGACGAGGAACTTCGACTAGTAACGCCCTCAAATGTTAATCAGAAGTATCTGTAATTTTACTAATTTGTTTTTAAGGGTATTGCATTTATGCTGCAATATTACAATATGCGTGGAAGATGTCAGGAGGCATGTTACAATTTGGCACGGGCATTTCATCAAGTTGGTGAGTTCTCGTTAAGTCAAAATTCTTATCCTCTTCAACTTTGTTTTCTTCAGTTTTCTTCAGTTTTATCCTTTTCAACTTTCTTTACTTAAACTTTTTTTCTTCAAATTCCTTTTCTGCGATTTTCTATCTAATTTTTGGTAACAGGTTTGAATTAGTAAAGGAACTTGTTTTAGATTATCCAAACTATTCTCTTTTAAAGTGATGAATTTGTTCATGTTTCAAGGTTTATTTTGTAACTAGCATGGAATCGTTGTTGTACACTCTGACTGATGTTTAAATGTTAGGAAGAGTAAGGAAAGATACAAACTCTTTTATGATCAAAAAATTGCTTATCTTCGTTTATTCCAAATACCATGTAAATATGCGACTTGGTTCTGTTTAAGATGTTTTTCAATATTTTGGATAATAGAATCAGATTCAACGATAAACACGGGATATTTTTCCAACGGCATGAGAGCTGACCGCAAATCGTCTGTTTTGAATTTTTTCAATAAACTGCTTCTATATTGTTGCACCAAATTAGTTTTGAGCAGATCCACAACATGAAATATCGTGACTAATTGCCTTAAAAACCTGGACTCGTGTTCCATTTTTGAATAACCGGCTCTTGCCATCTCATCTCAAAACTCCTTTCCTTTGCCACAATTATTCAAGACACAAGGCTTAAAATTTTTAACTTTTTGCTCTCGTCTAGGTTTGGTTCACTTCTCTGTTATGTTTTACAACAAAGCCCTAAATTTTCCACTTAAAGAAGATCAGGTAAGATTTTAAAGAAATACATCTATCATTATTCACGTATTTGAAGTTTTCTTAGTTTTAAAGGTCTTGCCATTTTTAGAATTCTCCAAAAGTCAATTCGTTTCCTTTCATAAACACGTCGCTTTTTAATCTTTCATTCTTGTGTTGCATAATTAAGCAGTCAAATATTTCATCAGTGCTCTTTTTTTGCAGTATTCTGAGTTCAGTGATCTCCATAGAGAGGCTGCCTATAACCTCGCTCTGATTTACAAAAACAGCGGCAATGACGATCTGGCACGAAGAACGCTGTGTAAATACATTTGGGTGTAGAGGTTTTTACGCGCATTAGCTATTTATGAATTATGTATACACTTTTCTATATTTTCATGAAAACGTACATCAAGCAAAGTTTTATTTTTCATCAAACTTCCTCAAAAAGCGGTAGCCCCTACGACTTGATATTCCGATAACTTGAGGCATTTGATCCCAGCAAACATCTTGATATAAAATTTCAATTAATTCTATGCATCATATTATTTCCTCGCTTGGGGAATGTGTCGCAGCCCCTAGGGAAAAAGATTAACGTATTCCTCAAGGGGCAAATCATACCTCTTGAATGTATCGTACACCCTTCATGGAAGTCCTATTGTTTCATTTGAATTTTTGGAAATCCTTTTGTTTTCGGAAATCCATTTATTTTTTAAATCCCTGTTTGTACGAGTGTATTGTCCCTTGGCATTCCAAATCCTAATTGGTCCTAATAAAGCCGCATAAGGGTTCCTTTAATAGATATTTTTCACTCCGATCACCGCCCTCGATTTACATTGAAATACACTGTAAGCTTGCTCTTTGTAGCAATTAATGGGTGCTCTCCCCCCTTCTTTGACTATGGCTGCTGATGCATTTTACATTTTAGTGGGCTACACTCATTTTTTTATTATAAGAAACAAAGGTTGATGTTGAGTACTCCAGTTTCTTAATGTTCTGGAAATTTCAATACTCATTGTTTCTTAAGAGTTTCTTAATCATGATGTCATGAATGATGTTATGAAATGTTCGTGACCTTTTTTTATCACGTCAAGAGATTCGCTTCCGTTCTGATGCTGTATTTAGATATGGAAAGTATATTTTATCCCTTACAAGTTCTAGGCCAACAGGGCAATAACGTTCTTGGATTTTACAAAATTTCGTTGTTCTCAGTTTTATCACGATTTCATAGTTTCTTAATTTTTTTCTTCGAGTACTGGAGTTTCTTAATTTTTTCTGACGTGAGTTCATCACTGTTAATTATGTGAATACATTAAGTACAAACATTTTCGGCGTGACACACTTTCGGACAAATCTTTGTCCGAAAATTTATTGGTACAAAATTTAGAGTCATCCGAAAGTTTATCACGCCAAAAATTTTTATATGAATCACCATGTATATTGACTGAAAGAAAGTCTACATTTTTTAAACATGAGTGTCTGCAAAATTTTTGGAAACAGTCGTCCTTCAAAGCTAATTGGGACATCAGTACAAGGAAAGAACATGGTTCTCATCTTCTATCAAAAAGTCACCCTCACTTTCTCTATCTCCTTTCTCCGTCGTATCTGACTCGACAGTATCAATACCTTTGAAAAATTACTTATCATAACTTCAGCTAGAAGCGAGCAAGTAGACTCGAATCGGCTAAGCACCCCAATTTGAGAAAATACTATTGTTAGGCTATTCTATGTTACATCTTGTGGCTTTAGCGCCTTTGTTGTTACTTCAGTTCTCCAGGCCTCGGGCTTGGCAAGAAGATATGAGCAGATACACCTTTTAACAAGAGACAGATAGCAATGAACGTGAAAAAGAAAATTACATCGTGTTTCCTTTTCTATGTTTTTTATAAACTTTGACCTTGGAAAGAGACTTTGCCTGAGTTGGCAGTTTTTAAAAGAAAGTAAGGAGTTGAGCCGGTTCGATGCTTAAAGTTTAGCCAGTTCTCCAGTTCGCCCGTTTGCCGGTTCGATACACCGTCACGATTTCTCAAAAAATATCTAGGTTATCTTTCAGCACAATTTAAACATCTTTTTTTATGTGGTTGGTAAAAAAAACGTGCAAAATAGGCCTAGATCTAGCCGCGAGGCAAGTTTGTTGTCATATGATTGGTCAGTATGGTATGGAAACTATAGATCTCTCAGCCAACCACTGACAACCCCTTGCATGTCTAGATTTTTTCAAATAATTCTGTAAAAATACATTTGATTACAATCAATAGCATCGTAATATTTTATTACATTTAAGGGTGTTCTCAAACTTCAGTAAGACTTTGTAGTTTCTATTTCAAGTTAACATAACAGATGTTGGATAAGTTGATTGGTAAAAACAAGATAACCATTCAAACACGTCTTTCTTCCTCTCACGTTACTTTCAATCCACACCTGGATATAAATTTTCTGCTTACTTTCGGTCATTATCCAATATTTATACTCTGAAGAGTGTCGGACGAAAAGTGCATTAGTATGCTATGTTTCCAGTATTTTGTGCAATCTTCAAATTTCAAGTTGAGACCAATCATCTCATAAAAAAACAGAGAGCACTACTCTGCGGAGGTGCTACTCTGCGGAGGTGCTACTCTGCGGAGGTACTGAATTTTCTGGAGGTGCTACTCTGCGAATGGTGCTGAAATATTCACTACATTGCGAAGGTGCTGAATTTTCCTTTAAAGTTACATTCCTGAATTTGTTACTTGCCTGAGCAATATCTTCCCTATAAGAGGCAACCCTAACTCATTTTTGGGGGCAGCTTAGAAGCTGTTGGATTCCAAATACCCTCTTAATAGCCATGGGTATTGAAAAACAAACAAAAGGGTCTAAGCAACCATGCATAATTGAAATGTGATCTTACGGCAGACATAAAAAAAGTTCCAGTAGGAGAAGGTTGACGCTCATCATCTAAGGACACAACAATGAAAGGTCGATTCAGTAGCATGCAAAGAAGCACCAGCAAAACATGAAAATGTTTTAATCTGAGGAGCACTGGCAACAACAATTCCAAAAGGAGAATTTTGTAAGTGCAACAATCCCATTGCTGACCCGATAAACTTATAAAACGTGATATTTCATTAACCACGATACTGAACAATTTTACTGTACTAGGGCCACTCATCTGCAAAAAAGTTCATGCTTAGGCAATGCACAAGTACCCGAGCTACCAGCAGCATCAGGGATAACGAAAAATATTAAGAGCAAAATAAACTGTGCCCAATTATCAAGCAAACTGAGCATAATGGACCATTTTTTAGACAGAACAAGACAAAAGCTTTGCAAGACAAGAAAATTCTTACTACCACAACAACTAGGCCCCCTCAAAAATAGTCTTACAATGTTTAACGAGCCGTTCTACACAGTCTCTACATAAAGGCCTAATTCCAAAAAAAAGACTTTCAAGAAAAAATGCAACGAAAACATTGTAGCAGCAGCATTTCTGTATAGTTTAAAACAAGAACTTTCATTTTAACGATAAAACCACTATTGCCATAGCATGGCTTAAGTGTAGGAGTAAATAATGATGGAATGGTAAAGAAAAAGCGCCTAAAGTTAAAAATACATTCATTTTCTTGCAAGAATAGCTTTCGATTACACCTGATCGTTCATAATGAATAAAAGTTGAAAGACACAATATGCGGCACAAGCCAGAATAAATGTTATCAAGCAGGAATAAAACTTGCCACTCTAGTAAAACGTTTGTGAAATTATAGCCTAAAGCTGTTGCAACTATATTTCGGCTGGAAAAATATGCACGAAAGGCACAAGCAAGAGGTGACAAAATTTATGCTGAAAGAAGTGAGACTACTGAAATACATACGAGTACTAAATTTTACTGAAAGAGACCTAGCTACAGACATAAGAGCATTCCTAGAACAGCCTGGTAAACATACCTGGTGGCCAGTAGAGGTCAGCAAGCCATACTTCGTCAGCCACCTCTTCTTCAACAAGCCTTAGCCAAACACAGTGGTGACGAGAGAACAGCGTGGAAACAGCATACTAAATATGCACGATAATCCCGACCCAAAGCAATTAAATACACCCATCTGAATCAAAATTTATTCCCAATGGCATTAAAGAAGCACAAAATGGACTTAAATACCAATTCGAAGCATGACAATTGTCACCCAAATGAGAATTATCCAAATCAGCTAAAATAAGAATTCCCTAGCGAAATCAAATTGAACAACATCCCTCGTGAAATTAACTCTGGTAAAATGTCATTTGATCAGCATTTTATTCAGGGCAACCTCCCTTAAGTTTAAGGAAGGTATTTTGTTTTAAATTATCTGGTACAGCAGGGTTCTGTCCTTGGTTCTCTTCATTTGAACGTTTACATAAATGATATTGTTTCCTTATGAAATAGGTAAGGCTTTGAACTTTCCTGTTGGAAACATGCTAACATATTTTTCAAGGACCTTACCACATCTGAATGCTTGAAGAAGAAGCATAGGTCTGGCTTTGCTAGAAGAAAATCAAATGATTGAAAATCCAGATAAATGTCAGGTCCTCGCTGTAAATTTATATAAATTGATAGGAACGCAATTCTTTCAAATTGACACCAACGTCAGTTTTCCTAGGCAAAATCATCCATCTCCCTCTCCTTCTAGGTACAATGTTGATTTAGTATAGAAAAAAGAAGAAGGTTATGGAGTACGCTTTTCCTTGTGGCTTGTATTATATTTTTCTATACCTCTAACATTGTTCTGGTCTGGGGGAAAGGGGGACGGAAGTAGTTGTATTCGGGGAAACAAATCAGAAATAGAAAAGCACAGCGCAGTGTTAGGTGTTCCAAGTAATTTTGGCATTGATTGTACCTAGAGCTAGAAATCACTTGTAGAAAAAACTAAATAGCCCGAAATAAACTAGTTGAAATTTTAAGTTAAATTATTTTTTTCAATGGACACAGCCCCCTGTCTCCTTCTACTATCTACGGGTTAGGTGTACAACGCCTCTTGCCTTGACTTTTGGCTTTTCGCAGTATGCGGCTATCTCCTCCAACTACAACTACAACAAGCCAATAGACATAGTCTCAACTTGATGACAACATGGAAGCGAGACATTTCCAATAAAGTCGACATCAAATATTGTTGTTGAAAAATATCTCATCGTGGATTGATACCCAAAATGGCTTGCAAAGCTCTACGAGTTTTCCAAAGAACCCTTGTAAGTTTGAGAGCTGTCAAATTTAGTGACATAAGCTTTTTTAAAATCTTTATGGTCGTGTTAATATAATTGAACACTGTAAGATTGAAAAACCATTGTGTATCAGTAGCGCGCAGATTATGATGTTATGCAATGTTTCTTGTTTAATTTCATTCAATTTCAGATTCCTCCATACAGAAATTTATCTAATAGCAATTACTACTATGAAAAAGACTGAAGTACATTATAAAACGATAGAATATTATTCACAGGGAAAGTCTTTCCAATAACAATACTGCATTAGGTACTAACTAATATTTTGAGAAATGCCATATTATTTCAGTTGTATTTATGTATGTATAATAATCTTTAATGTGAATTACCAACTAAGTTTGAAAACTTGTTTTCAGTTTCATTTTATTTTAAAAATTCAACTAAATGCAAAAGTCCTTTTCTAAACAGCCCTTTTAGAATTACGAAAGTTAACAACAGCTTTTCAACTTTAAACAAATAAGATTGCAGCAGAATTAGAAATTTTTTTAGAACAGTACTTACATACAAGTTGAAATAATAGCTTCTGACAACCTTCTAACTTCTAACAATCTTATTGCCCTCATTTACTGCATTTATTTTACAGAATGTATCTCATAGACTTCCAAATGTAACTAGAAATTTCAAAACTTCTTCAAAATGTCTCCAACCCATGGTACCTATTGTCATTGAACAGTCTGTGAGTGTCTTTAATTTCATTTTTGTTCAAATTTAAAAAAAATGTTTATTATTGTAAATTTATCTTGATTTTATTAAATTTATTCCTGAAACCACAATTTTGTTGATCATATGGAAGACAGAAAGGAACTTGAGGAGAATAAAGTAGTACTGCTACTTGGATAGTGCACACAAAGGACTATTAATTGTTTTCTAGGACTTATCAATGCTAGGATAGTCAATATTTACAATAATACTCGCGTTCATTGTATATATTCCTATTTTAGAAGTGTTTCATCATCTCTTTACACACTTTTTTGTAAACACTTGGCTCCAGTTTCAGCCTGGTGTTTCTTAATTTTTCTGCAAAATTTTGACCCCACATGTGTCTTATATTTTTTTATTTTAAAATGAATATTCATGGTAATGAACCGATTTGATTATATTAAATCTATCTAAAAACAGCTTTAAAAAAAGCAAATAATTTGAGGCATACAAATGCTTTTCGTCTGACACTCTTCAGTGTATAAAACGTCAGGACATAGATTGAAAACTCTATGCTAGGAAATATATTTATCCAGTTGTGGATCGAAATAGCCAATCAGAAATATGAGCACATGGCTGTTGATGTTGACCAATCAGTGCCGTTTGCCTATTAGAATGTTACCAATGGAGTCCTAAGGTGAAAACGAACTCCTTTTGTCTACACAGTAGCGGTGTATTTAGTTAGTAGGTTTTTTCGTGCTTGGTGTATTTAATACTATGGACAATGGCTTTGAGAAAAGCAAACATTTAGTAAACTGAAGCTTTCCGTCTGACACTCTTCAGAGTTTACAACGTCAGAACATACACTGGAAACTCTACGCTAGAAAATAAATATACCCAGTTGTGGATCGAAATAGCCAATTAGAAATGCAAACACATGACTGTTGAGGTTACAAAATCAGTACAGCTTGCCTATTTAAAATGTTACCAATGGAGTCCTAAGGTGAAAACGAACTCCTTTTGTCTACACAAAAGTGGTTTTTCCATGTTTATGTAGAAGACAAAAAGCTTTAGTGTGCCTCAGAATGTTTTTTTTCACCAAAAGATTGTTTGTAAAATTTTTTTGTTTTGTTTCAATGCTATTTTGCTTATTGCGTTCTGTTGTTCTGTTGCTATTCTTTTATTTTTCAACTTTTGCTGGTATTTTATTTCTTGATTAGAGATCAGATATGGTATTTTTTCAATGAATCTTATTTTCCTAATAGGGAAGATCTGAAAGAGCATATGATATATACTCAAGACTTCTAAAAGAAAGAATAGTTTGTGTAATGGGGCCGGTAAGCTTCATACATACTTCCTGCATTTTATGTGTTTGTAAGCTGGCTCTTCTTCTTGCTTTCAGAAAGCTTTATTATTTGTCTATTAACAGTAAGAGTATCATGTATAATTTTTGACCTCAAAATCTTTGCTATTCTTTTAATTTCCATATTTGATTTTCAAGATGAAGAAATGTGTTCCAATGAAGAAAAGACAACTAAAATATTGTCCTAGCTTTGAATTTGGGGGTAGGAAGGAGCCCTTCCCAAAAAAGCCATTTGGCACAGACTGTGTTATCTACATTAGTTGATATTTTGAAAAGAAACTAATGGATAAAAAGAGTTGCTTTTACAATTATGAGCTTTTTTGACTGTTTGTTCTATTTATCATGTGCAATTATGAACCGTTCATTTGGCGTTTGCTCTTATCCTTCACCTTATCTTTATCCTACATAATGATGCGAATTAGAATCTAAGTTCTGCAAGTATCTTATCCAAATAGTTGCTCCATGCATGCTCCTTGATTCATTTGCTTTGTATACTATCGTAGCAGTTTTAGCCAATTCTTAATGTGCAGTTTTTTGTTTTTTTAGATAGATGATACGTTTTCAGGGCTTATTGTTGCACAGTTGCTATTCCTGCAATCTGAAAGTAGCAAAAAACCAATACACATGTATATTAATAGTCCAGGTAAAAGTTCCTTGTTACTGAAAGATCTAAGCCCAAAATACAATTATTATTTTTGTTGTGGTGATCTGTTTGTGTTCATGGGCTTTGTCTTGGTGTGCAACAAAATATCTTGTTTGCCATCAAAATTAGAAATACTTGTCAAAGTTGTAAATCTGTATATTGTTGATGTTGATTTAGGTCTGAATTCTAAATGGCAAGTGTGTAGCTAGTAGAAATTCAGTCAACTGCATTTTTGTCACCACCTGCTTTTTTAAAATGTATTTAATGTGAAATTAATGATATTTCCAGTCCTCTTTACCCTGGTGCATGAAAGTTTCTTTGAACTCCCATTTAATGTGTTATGCATTCAAACAGGGCTAAAAAATACCATATGAACAAAAGATAAAAGCTAAAAACAAAAGAACAATTCTGAGAAAAAATTGATTGTCCAACAGAATGATATTTGTTATCTTTAAGCACACTATTTAAAACATTGAGTTTATAAGCCCCTTTTCTAGCATTGATGTGCATGTCAATAAGAGTAGTGCTTTTTGTTTATTTTTAAATTAATATCATACTTTAGAATATCTGGAAGTCTCTGTTAATAAGAGAAATCTGGATAGAATAGGTGATTATAAACATGAAAGAAAAAATGTTTCTCTCTATTAATTTTTCAGTACTGCAGCTTTTGTTGCATTGCTTATAAACAATTCTCTTCCTGCTTTTGATTGAGTGCAACAATGAATCTTTAGACTTGTCTTTTGTTTATTTCTTTTTATTCCAAGTCTCATTTCTTTTTTCTATTATTTTTCTTGAAGGTGGATCAGTCACAGCTGGGTTAGCTATTTATGACACAATGCAGGTAATAAAAGTTTGACTGAGAAGTTTTTATTGAAGTAAGGAAGAAGTCCTGGTTGAAGTAAGAAGTAAGATCCAATAATGGAAAGTTAGTGATTAATCTTCTGAACACAGCTTGCGAGACAGATCTAAAGATAAACCTAGCTTCTTTTGAAATTGAATCCCTCCAGGCCAATTTTATTGACAGGGTTGCAATAGCTATACTGCTGTTTAGGGAGGGGGGTCTCCAGGTTCCATTTGCCAACAAAGTAGTTGAGTCATCCTTAATTTGCAGAGCAGTTTGAAAATTTGCCAACCAAGCACCCGTAGATGTAAAAAGCTATTTTTTTGCAATGGAATTTTTTATTCAAGTAGGATTGGTAGAATGAAAGATTATTTCAAGTTTGCAAATATCAGGGTTGGTAGATAGCATTATTGCTTATTCTCTATAAGTTTAGTATGAACACAATTAAAGTGACATTCTTAGATTGTCTGGTATTTCAAGCATAAACATTTTAGCTTTGGTATTTCTTTATTCCTCAACTAAAGTTTACTTCTTAGATAATATTTTCATAATTTAGTTTTTTTAGATTTTCAAAGCAATTCCTAGTATCCAATGTGTTGGAATACCCCCATACCCTAAGGGCCACCTCAACCCATTGTTCATTTGATAAACAGGCTCCAATTCTCGAGATACCCTTAGCTATCCTGCCAACCAAGCTATATGTGTCTTGCTGTTGACATGACAACGTTTATGTTTTCTACAGTATATGGAAGCCCCTGTTGCTACCTGGTGCATCGGACAAGCTTGCAGTATGGGTTCCTTGCTTCTAGCCAGTGGATCACCTGGTCTTAGAAATGCACTTCCACATTCTCGAATCATGCTTCACCAACCACATGGTGGTGCTCAGGTATATCTAAGAATATGCATTCATATTTATCATTGTTTAATTTTAAACTCTTCTTTTCAGTAGTTTAACTGTTCTTTTAACCGGAATATCACAGTCAGATTGCTGAGTTACTCATATATGATACAAATAGTTGTACTAAGTATGAACTTTCAGTAATTTATGCTTCACGTAACCGAAATGATTATTCCATTTGGTCTCTTAGGCAGACTTGATTCAACCAGGCATTGCCCACTGTTTGTGTTATTTTAAAAACAGTTTCAAAGTTTCCTGAATCAAATTTCGTTGCTACTCTTATACTTCGTAAATGTCCACAAATAGACGCGAAAGAAAGTATTGAAAGCCATGCCTTACAGAAGTCTGCATTAATCTTACTCCTAATGTTTTTATTCTTTTATGTCTTCATAACAATCCATCTCCACAAGGCCTACCGATTTGCCCCTTTTTGGTCAAACAAAGTTTCTTGTTTCGCCTTAAAGTAAATCTAATTTATCTATTTTTGTACGCGTTTTACCCATGCTATAAAGCGTATATTTTTCTTCTAGGGCCAAGCCACGGATATCGCTATTCAAGCTCAGGAAATAATGAAGCTAAAAGCTATGATAAATAAAATATATTCAAAGCATACATTAAAAGATGTAAAAGAAATAGGTAAGTTGTCTCTCTTTTCATTTTTATCTAAACCCTTTTAGTTTTTGTATTTGTTACTACCTAGCTTCTGAAGATTAACTTTAGGACACTGAAAAGAGTTGCTTATCGAGTAGTGCTCTAAGTCTTCCTCTTCATGTGACCACATCTCGTGATTCCTACATTCGTACATCTGGAACTTCAGAGATCTAGCAACTCTCCAAGCTCTTAACGCGCAGAAGTTACAACGCTGGAATCAGTGCGTAAGCCTGTTCGCTCGGATAACAGTTTTGTTTACAATCGGGCCATCATCTCATGTCACTAAACATTACAAAATTAGCACCCGCTGACAAACCTATGGACGCAAACAGATGAAAGTAGACAGTACGAAAACCGCCGACACCACAAAAAGTCAGCTAAGACCGCCTTCGCCCCACATAAGGACTCGTCAGCACAGCTAAATGAAGTGATGACCTAAAACTGATCTAGGCCTAACAAGAGTTGTGATACACGTGTAACCATTTCACAGAAAAATCAAAGTTAAATACTAAGAATCTTAGAAAAACATCAACTGACCTAAGGCTACTAAGGAAAAACTCCGATAATGGACAGAAATGCTTCTCGTTTAAGATCTTGGTATGGCTTCTCAGCTGAGTGCAAACAGGCATCTTCCTTGAGTCACTTCAAAAATTTCTTGCGCAATTGTAAATATGCGTAATTGTAAGTTGTATATTGTAAATTTGGCCTTTCATTGTGGATATTTCTTTTAAAAAATTAGATTCAGATTAAAAAATAGGTTTTATTTTTACATTGTAAATATTGAATCGAAATTAGGGTAATTTGTTTTTTATAAGGGTTTCTGTAAGTATTTTAAGTGGAGGGCCCCTTGAAAATCAGCATTATGATGGGCTGCCCTCCTTAAACATTTGAAATGAAATGAAGAAAAAAGGATTGCTTAGTGGTTGGGGTTGCGAATTAAACTTTGAAGGAGGGATCTGGACCAGTGTATCTCAAAGCTGTGGATTATTCTCCTTGCTTTAAACTAAGAATCATTTTTTAATTCAACAAGGAACTAAATAAAATTAATTTTTCCATTTGCATGGAAGTATATCTTAAAGATCATTAACAATCAAAGCTTGAATCGAGATTATGTTTGTCGAATATAAGTTGTAAAATTCAAATAATAAATAATAAATAAAATAAAATATAAAATAATAAAATTTAAAGTTTGAAAAAATAGCTGGTTCCTGATTGAAATAACAATTAAGAAATACCTCAGTATTGACTAGACTTATATGTACCAAATCTTCGAATTCAATTTACCTTAATGCAATATTTTTTTATTTTTGTTTTCAATTTGATTCTTGGAAAGCAAAAAATTATAAAGAAACCAAATATTTTGTAAAAACTGTAATTTTGTTTTCGATATGCCTATGTATTGGTTCATATATAAAATTTTATGATCGCATTAAGTGTAAAACTCTGAATTGCAACTAAAGAGTGTTTCTGAAGTAATGAAGGTCTGAAGAAAACTCATGTTTACCGGTCTTTCATAAAGTTCTCGAGAGCTTACATGCGTTTGGTGTATAGAACAGAACAGTTCTAAGTTGCTACATCCTCAATGCGATCACCAGGCAACCTTTTCACGCTAAGTACGTTAAAAGGGTGTTTCTATGGCTCTACCTAAACACCATTGACCACTTTACGACAGATCGATAAACAGTAATTTCCTTTATACGTCACGTTATAATATTTCTGTCTGCGTACTTTTTAGCAGCCAATACTTTATGGTATTGTTTATGCTTTTCTTTTAACAGTTTTTGCATTCATTTAACTAATTTTTAATTTTGCAGAGGAGACATTAGAAAGAGATAAATTTATGTCGCCTCAAGAAGCTAAAGATTTCGGAGTAATCGATCATGTCGTGACACGATCTACGGAAGGCCCAGTGAAACCAATAATTTGAAATTATCTTTATTGTTACTAACCAATTTGATAGTTTCTTGTTTCAACTTGGCAATTATATAGCATGTGTAAATTTTTAATAGAAATTGAAATGTAGACATGAAGTTTTATTTATACTGCATTGCAGTTTGGTTTTCTATCAGCAATTCCGGTTTTTTCCTGGTTGTTTCTTCAATATACACTTGTTTTTATAAGAAAGATATAAATCAACTATTATGCTGTCCTATTTAACCCCTTTTGACGTCAATTTTGGTTCCTCAAACGATTTATCACCCCGCTGGACGTCAATTTTGGTTCCTGTCTTGCCAAAAAGGATCAAAAGGAAGTTTTTAGTATAGGAAGTGCGGGATAGGAACATTTTCTGCACACTTATAAATAGATCGCCAAAGCTCTTGAATATCAAATAAGCAGAAACAGTTCAAAAAACAGTGGTAGCCGGAGGGGAATCAAAATGATCAGATTTCTGTTAATAGTCGCTGTCACGGTGGTGGTGTTCGAAGAAAGCAAAGTTGAAGGGCAAGGATATTTTCAAAACTATGAATTTCCCTGGAAGAAAAGACTCACGACTTTTAAGTCACGTTTGCATCTACCGCAGTATCAGTTTGGTTCAAACCACTATAATAGAAATCAAGGCTTCAGGTACCGCCAGCCAAACCTGAATTTTCCAAGCGTTCCTTCATCAAGACGTATGTTTACTTTTTATTTGTACTATCACTTTATATATTGTATGTTGTGTTTTACGCCCACTCTAATCGCTTGTAAGTTTTCGAAATGCTGCTCCTATATGTGACATTGTGACGTTAAGAGAGATAACTGTCATGAAAATTTGAGTTCTTAAGGCTGCCGAGTAGCTTGATTTGTCTGTTGTTGATGCTCTTAAAATCACATTGCTTGCGAATTAATGAAGCAGAATTTTTAAAATTGAATACTCTGAGGAATTTGCTGCCTTTAGTCTACTTTATACCTTTTGATTATGTATATGTATGGATTGGTTTTCTTATTTCCAAAGGCCATTCCTTCACTGGTGGGTTCGGCTATAGTAAAAGCCAAGGCCTAAATTGGAATCTTGGTGTAAAACTGAACTTAGGTAGAAAGCGACGATCTGCAGAGGACGAAAATCCACAAAAATCAGGAAAAATTCCAACAGTTCCTCCAGTAGACGGTGAAAGGAAAGTTAAGGTTGAGGAGCAAAGTGGTATTTCCAATCAAGAAAAACTCATTCTCAACAACCAAGAAACCTGTGACAAATGTTTAGAAATTCAGCCATTGAAAGTCGACGATAAAATTGCAGAAAACAAAACATTGGAGGATAATGACTTTGTCATGGTTGTCAAGCATATCGATACAAACCTCTCTGTGTTCAAACTGTTGTCGATCATGAAGTTTGAAGTTGTTGATGTCTTGAAAAGTCCCATTGAAAAAGTCAGTAAGGGCAGCCAATTTACAATCAGAGCCGAAATGGCAGACTGTCCCTGCCTTTCTATCCTTGACCCAGGGTACTATGTTGTCACAGGCGTCATTGACGAAAAAGGCAGACTTACTCTTTCAAATGTTCTTATGGAGTTTGAGGAGAATAAATGAACATATAACGTTCTTCTGTTTTCTTTGTAAAGTGCACTAGAACTTATTTTAGATTTGAGCCGATGTACATTTTTATGCAACATTGATAAAAGTCATTCTTCTGTTTTTTGTCTCTCCAAGGCGATCATAGAAATCTAATTTAGTTCAAACGGTAAATGCAACATAAGAAAAGATCAATAAGTTTGTATTGATCCTCTTTCTCTGGAAACGTTGTCCTTGCTCGTTTTCATAAGATACGGTGCGCGAGGCCTTGTTCTTAAGTTCCTCATTTTTGAGCCTCGTAATAAAATCGTAGTACCAAAAATGCCTTAATACTTCTTTATATAGCACAGATGCAAGAAGACATTGAAATTCTGTTTAGCAATAAACCTTAGCTAGAAGGCAAAGCCAAAAGACCAATGAGACGAAACTTCTTTGATAAATGTAAAAGTACAATTTCAACCAAGAAGTAACATGCCTTTCTTATTCTCGATTGCTTTCACTGGTAAAATATTCAAGATTGGAAAGTGCGCCGGACATTTTGTCAGTAGTATAAGATCCTTAAATGTGTTTTTATCTTATATTGTGGTTCCTGATAAAAAGCCTCTAATCCATTATGAATTGTGATCTGTGAGTGACTCCTAGAAATTCTTCTGTTTCCTCTTTCAAACCACCTCACTGTAGTTGGCTTCGTTTGCTAAAATTTTTACAACACTATTTACGAACTTGGCAATAAAAGCAATGCATTGATAAAAACTTTATATATTCTCAAAATATATGCTATAACCATTCTTGCAGTTCAGTGATGGTCTATATAATGGAAACATTCCATTTTCAATTCAATTAAAGCTACCATTGCAAATCTCACTATTACAAGGTAATTTGCAATTGGCTAGCATGATTTTAAAAGAAAAAACTAAAACAGTCGTAACTTAAAAGGGAAAACTGAGAAAAAACATAGTAGCAATAATGATTATAGTAATAATAATGCTGCAATCTCTTTTCATTCATTGTGTTTTTGAATTGGGTCATTGGGTTACAGATGGAATTCTCTTGATTCCATCTGTAATTTTCCTGTATTTTTCAACCTTTCTGCTCCGAAAAACAGCGCAAGCTTAATACAGCTTAATAAATTATAATTTATAGCTTAATTAAGCATTTTCTTCCAATGTTCTGAATCAAACTAGCAAACTTTTTCGATTAGGTCTAAATTTATGAAAAAAATAGCAATGCTTACAGACTTTGGAAGTTATAGAAAGGAAGCTAATTTTTGGCACTTCTAATCACTTTTGCAACACCCTCTGGTATATCTAGCTTAGAACATGAACGTGATAACCAAATGTAAACTTCATGCATTTATTAAACCACTTGGTGAGACATAAATGAGAAAACCAAAAATCAGTGGTTACATTCCAGACTCGTCTTAGAGTGATTGAGCCTACCAGTGGAAACAATTTCAGAGAATGCAAAGAATAGAGTCAATACGAACTGATAAAAATGTACATTAACACAAATCATAACTAAATAATTACAGCAATCATGACTATTCATAATGTCCTCAAAATTGAATGAATCAGCCATGAAATCTTTGCCATAACATTAAGGTGGCTTTAGATCAGGATTGGTGATATCCTTGTCTGGAACTGCTGGCAAAACATGTGGCTCGTTGTTGGTAATTTCATTCTCTTCTACGTGATCAGCCCAGTTTGCAATTCTTGGCAGCTCACAATCTTCCAGGTCTGCCAACTCCCCATCAGCAGAGGCTAGGCCATTAATTTCAGTTTCCTCGTTGGCAGCATCGGGAGGCAATTGTTGTTTGGGCATTTGATTGTCACAGGAATTGATGCTTCCATTAGCTATATCAACAGAACCTGTCGAATTCAATTTGGCAGCTTTTACTTCTTTGTCACAGGCTCCTTCATTTGATGCACCAGTGTCACTAGCACTACCCTGTACATCATGACCACATACCATATCTGTCCCTGCAGCAGCATTCCTTGAAACATCAAGGACACTGGTACCTTCTGGTGCAACTTTTGTGCCATTACCAGTCCCTGACTCTGCGTTGGCAGCATTATCGTTGGCTACAACATCACCATCATCAGGATGGCCATTCTCTGCACCAACTTCAGGGATCAATGCACTGCTGACTGCGTTACCATTGGATAAACTGCATTCTGCATCCCAGTCTTCTGCAGGAATCCTGAATTCCCCCACAAACAGAAGAGGGTCCTTCTTGGTACATATAGGATCAAAATCTCCAAACTGCAAGAGACACTCTGGTCCATGACAGCACGGTGGTTCCCGTTCATGAGCATCGTTCAACGGCAATATGACACTAGAGCTTGCAAAAGGGACATCAGAGGATAGGCTTTCACTCTTAGAGCATTGTACAGCCACAGGTGCACCATCTTTGTCACTTCTCTTGGCCTTGCGGTTTCTGCGGGACATTCTCTCTTGACGAGCAGTGCCACGTCTTTCAAAATCCGTTAAACGAAGGCGTACATCTTGATTACACTCTTCACCTTTCGGTACTGCGGAGATATCTAGTAGATCTTCACCATTCTTCGCAGTCTCCAAACTATCTGGCATGGCCAACTGTCCTGGGTCACATACTGGTTCCACAGACATAGCCTTTTCATCATCAAGCAGGCCCTTCTCTTGGCTTTCAGGTGTTGGCAAAATCTCTGCTTGTTTTGATGGCAACTGGTGGAGTTCCAATCTACGGACACTTCTTCGTAGATACTCTCTTCTCTCCAGCTTTCTTTTATAGGCTAACTGGAGATATCTCACTCCTTTATTGGCAGAGGGGGAAACATCTTGGCATAGGGTTTTCTCCTTTTCTTCACGAATCAACTTTTGCATCAGGGCTTTCTCTTTTCTCCGCAGACGTATCTGGGCGCGTATCTTTAGCAGAAGAAGTGACTCAACAAGTGATTCCTTCGATGGAAAAACCTTTCTTAGGTATGGAACTTCCAATTTGGTCTGCCTGGCTTCCAAATAGAATATGTCTCCAAGCACCTCTTTCAGTTCCAGCACCAGTTTTCTTTTCATGCTTTGCTGCAACTCAAAATCTAAAAAAAGAGAGACAAATCTAACTTAAAACGAGCAATCTTTCATAAATCAACAAAAATTCATGATATTGGAGTAATTTCTCATTTCTATCCTTGCTCCAAGCATCATCTTACTTAAAGCATTTTATTTAAAATCTGGTAAACAATAGTTGAAGGTAGAGAGGATTTTCACCTTGGGCTGGCATCTTGCTTTCGGCTTGCACCTCCCGGGCTTGAGACACTTTGGCTTTTGTCACTTCCATTAGAACCTGTTTCTGACCATCTTCAGGAGCATTAGCAGCTTCCATTTTGTGACTCTCTCCCATTAGTGCATCACTGCCATCCATAGACAGTTCCACACTTGGCTCTTGACTTTGGTTACAGGCATCATTGCTACATATCCACTCTTCACTGCTTGACTTCGAAGACAAATCATCACCAGCAATGGCAGTGTCCTTCTCCTCTCTCAACCTCTGGCTGGCAACCTGCTTTTCAGCCCCTGAAGAGCGTCTTGCAGCAAATTCTCTTAGCTTCTTGTCTTCCAATAAAATGAGCTCGAGCTTACTCACGCTTGCTATCAACCGCTCTCTTTTATGTTCCATCTCACGCAGGTATGCTTCGAAGCTTTCCATAGTGAAGGAGCTGATCAAAGGTTCTATATTTCCCATCAACTCGGTGTCATCGCAACGCATTTTCATCTCTTCATTGCGAATATTCTCCCAAACAGCTTCATCACTTTTCTTGGCAATAGCCTGCTCCAACTTCCTGACATCAACCATAGATTCCAAAAGCAGCTTTTCAGTGCCAGATCCATTGGCACGCAGAGGTGCTTCTAAAGACTCGAGAGTCGATTCCAGCCATTTGATATCACCCAAAACGTGCTGGAATTTCTGCATTATCCCCTGCAGATCGTCAAGCTTGGATACTGAATCTAAGATCAGAAAATGTTCTTGTTAGATAATTATATTTTGAAGATTATCAAGAATTAAAATTACAATCGACTGAAACTGGATAAATTCAAACAAAAAACGGTTGTTTGTGAGATTTCTGAGTAAATCTTTTATAGAACACCTTTTCTATTAGATATGATTTTTTCATTTACATATGAACATTTATCAGTTCAATAATTGTCTTTTTTACAGTTAATCTAAATCTAGAACTTTTCACCTGTGAAAATAGTTGCATGAAAGGATATCAAATTAATAAATCGATACTCGTACAAAAAGAAGAAACGATAGACCAATATCAACTTACCACAAAAGCGAACAGACTTCTTTCTTCGAATGTCTTTCTGGCTGGAGAAACTTAAAGAAGAAGAAGATGGCAGGCGTCCGCCTTCTTCGGCTTCAATGCTCCGCATAGGAACTAGTTCCTCTTCGCGACTTGATCGCCTCATGGCGTCAATTACACTAGAGATAATTTTTCTAGCGCGAAATTGAAAAAATACTAGATATGCTCTAGTGGGCACGTACGATTTTCCGAAAAAACTCACGAATACACCTCTCTGTATCGAACAAGAAACGAATGTGAGGAGATTTGCTATCTATGCAATCAAATACCAGACGAATGCTTTATCTGACGTCATAATTGCAATACGCAAGATCAATTAAAGCTGCATCGCAGCAACGGATTGGGAGGTTATGACACATGGTCCAAATCGATTATGCAGCAAGGCACTAGAGAAAAAAGCAAGATTTAGATACACGCTGCTCCAAAATGCTCACAAGACAGTTCTAAAATTGATCTAAGGTTTTAAGAAGTAACTTAAAGCCATACTGCTACAAGCTCTTACTACCTATAGGAAATTGATCGTTTTATGACAGATTGGTAAACAGAAATCTTCATTAAGATTAACATACAAATAGCTTATAACCACGAAGCATTGAGTCGAGAAAATACAGCCCCAATCTATAGAACTACTTAAAAAAACCCCAGCAATATAATGTAGGCAACTCTCATTCAGGGATACACTAAATTAATGTATTAATTTGAACAATAATAAACAAAGGCAGTACATGCAGAATTTTTCAGTGTAATCATTGAAATGAACAAAAAGTTTCAAAAGAAAACTTCTGGAATGTGCTGTCTATTGAGAGTGTAGTGTAGAAGTAAATGTAGGGTTACTGTATGCAGGAGAGGTGCCATCCTAAAAAATAAGGAAGGCAGCTGTGCTGAAGGAAACTTATAGAACCACATCCAAGACAAAACCGATGGTCGTACCAAATATTTTTGCATTTAGGGTTCAAGATTGTTTGCAGGAGATAATAGGCTAAACATTTCAGGAGGCAAAAAACAGCCAAATACATAGAGATAAAAAACAAGCCCCTACCTTCTTTGCCCATTTCAGTTGTTCTAAAAACATTTTCTAAAGTTTCAGAGAGCTTTTTAACCGAAATTTGCAGGTCTTGAAAGCAGAGCTCCTTCTGTAGCTGGAGGTAGACTAGGAATGGAAAAAGTTCATATCTTTCCTCTTCCTTCTGAAGATTCAAAGCCATCTGCAAAAGAATTATTAAAACTGATGAAATAAAATAAACATGGTTTATATCTTATCAATATGTTTATCTGCATTTTAAAGCAAACTGACCAGCCTTGAATAGAGGAGGAAAATTTACCCCTTGTAATATACTTGACTGCTGCTAATTAAGCCCCCCTCTTTGAATAAGCCCCCCCTCCTGAAAAAAGACTCCACCCCAAAATGTATTTTTGCAAAATAGTCCCCCCCCCAGGGTGCAATGAGCCCCTGCCAAGGACTTATGAAAGCATTTTAACCATCAGTGAGCATGATGGATCTATAAGATGAGCATTAATTGCCTGGGTTCATGATGCGTAAGTGGTTTAAGATAACGTTGCTACAAATTGATATAATACAGAACAAATAGAGTCTGCAAAGATGCACCAGTTATGGACTTACTTAAATGTTTACAAAAAATTCAACAATGAATTTTTAATACAAATTTAGTGTCTGAAAGGATAAAATGGAACTTTTAACAGAACAAAAAAGTATTAATGGTAATTGAAAAACTATAATAAAACATTCTTGTTGATAGTTAAAAAATTGAAGAATTTATATATTTAGTGAAAAAATATGAAAATTTAACATTATTTTCTGGAATGGCTGTTCTCTCAAATTATCTTCAGTCAATAATGGTCATATCCAGATTCTGCAACAAATGTTTTCATATAAATCAAGTGTTTTTTCAAAGCATAACAACTTTTAAAGGTTTAGCTGAGATAATTTGACATTTCCAAAAATTAAATAGTATGAATAGTGACAGACAGATCATGATGAGAGTGAAACTAATATCCTCCATGGTTTTGCATTGCAAATATGGAAAAGTTCATAAATATTCACAGGCATTTTATTGCTGGTGCCCAGGAGAGATTCAAGTCTGGTATGCAATACTCTTGCTACATTGGTCTCCCATTCTCCCTTAGAAAGTTAATTATTCAGTTCATTATTAAGAAAATTGAATACCAATCAATAAACTGCCTGAAGCTTCCTCTGCAATAGGTCAGGCCCCTTGGCTTTCATTATCTTCTTCTTCGTCACCACTGTCTTCCCAGCCGTCATCTTCTGCAAAATTACTCGTCGAAGGAGATGGGGCGAGGTCAAATTCATCAACGGAGCCGTACTTTGTTCCAAGAACTTTGAATGATTGTCCAAAATTTTGGGCACTGTCTTGAGGTCCTGTTTGTACCTGTGACTCATTCGATCTAACAAGAGTTGACGTGGATTGTGACGGCAAAAACAAAAGGAACGAGTATGCATAGTATGTAAGTCTTCAAGGTCTTGCACATCAGTCCTTACTCCCGTGCAGAGAAAAGCTACATTTTAAATAAAGAGCGTTCTGATCTTGGCATGTTTACAGGATAATAGCAAACTGTCACAGCATTCTTATTAGAATTTTCCCGCGAACTTCATTACCTCGCTTTGGTGCAGTGCAAGAAAATCAAACAGAGTCAGAGATTTACATTTGAGAAAATACGAAATAAGTAACACATAATTTGACACATGCATAAAACGACAACGACATAACAAGCAGTAATTGGAGACATATCAAACTGGTTTTTAAAACAATTTTCAACAAAAGGGTACTTGCTAGTGGGGAATCATGGGCCAACTAGTGGGGAGATTTAAGGGCCTGGTAGGGAAATTTCTCACTAGTTTGTATGTTAAAAGATCGCTGAATTTGATGGCAATGTGAAGAGATGGTTGGGCCGCGAATCGATACTGCTGCTTGTTGTGCAGAATTTGTAGATTCCGCCCCATGAAGCCATTCTGAAAGAGATATTTTTCCTTTTTCTAGCAGTCGTTTGTCTATCACTGATCATTGACAGCCATGTGAAAATGTCGCTGAAATTGTTATTGTTGCTGAGTTCGTTATCGATCTTCTTATATTTTGCTCAATTTCAGTACATCCTTCGAAATTTTTTACTCAATTGAAAGTTTAATCTGGTTGGTGAAAAAAAATTATATTTTTCGCTGATTTATCGTCTCGAAACACCCTGATTTCAGAGATGCCATCCTAAGCATTTAGGAACAGGGGCTGTGCTAAAGCCAACACTTACAAGCCACAGCTAAAACCACAACCAAAGTCACATCCTAAATACTTCTATTCATGCTAAAGATTCTCTGCTGTGTTATGAAATCATTCAAACTATTCACCAAATCAAAAAGACTGATAGGAAGTTGCTAATTTATGAAAATCAGTAGCAAAATACAGGGTAAGTTCCCATTGCAAAGTAATGAATTCGTTAAACCAAACATATAAGGGTTTGTTTGATGGGAGGGGACTGAGCCTAAGATCTTTCTGAATTTTAACAAGGGGGCTGAGCCCTTGTTAGTTATTTATATATTGTTAAATCGTCAAGCTCCCCTGAGCCCCGGAGCTCCCCTGAGCCCCCTCCACGACACCACTGCCTTATTTGAAAGAATCTATGTTCGAGATTTTCAAAACATAGATTTCTTTTCAGGGAAATCCTAGATGCTTGGGGCAGTGAAGCCTAGTTTTGGTCAGGGACGTGCCCCATAATTCCGCAAACATGGTGGAAACTATACCCACATTTTCAGAGAAAAGGTACCCCTATGTAATGGCACGTTCCCTTACTTCAAAGCCTATTAAGGTACCCCTCTCAAAGCCTAAACGATCGTGAGGGTAATGAATTTCTTATTTGCAGCTACAGAGCACTGATTATAACTGCAACATAACATTCATCATAGACAATGTGTGCTGCCCTTGCATTTATTCATAACAGGTCGTAAAGAACTATTATTTTGTCCTTTCAAGTATGGTCGACAAGGAAAACAAATGATGATTTGATAACTGAAATATCCTGGTATATTAAAAAACTTGCTCTATAATATAAAGTTTTCATCAATGCATGGCTTTTTTGCCTTTTTTGCCTAGTTCTCAATTTGTGCAGCAATAAGTTTAGGAAATGAAGCCAACTACAGTGATGTGGTTTGAAAGAGGAAACGGAAGAAATTCTAGGAGTCGCCCACAGATCACATTTCATAAAGGATTAGAGTCTTTCTCATAAGGAACCACAATATAAGATTGAGACATTTAAGGATCTTATACTATAATCGACAAAATGTCCGGGGAACTTTCCAATCTTGAATATTTTACCATTGAAAGCAATCGAGAATAAGAAAGGCATGTTACTTCTTGGTTGAAATTGTACTTTTACATTTATCAAAGAAGTTTCGTCTCATTGGTCTTTTGGCTTTGCCTTCTAGCTAAGGTTTATTGCTAAACAGAATTTCAATGTCTTCTTGCATCTGTGCTATATAAAGAAGTATTAAGGCATTTTTGGTACTACGATTTTATTACGAGGCTCAAAAATGAGGAACTTAAGAACAAGGCCTCGCGCACCGTATCTTATGAAAACGAGCAAGGACAACGTTTCCAGAAAAAGAGGATCAATACAAACTTATTGATCTTTTCTTATGTTGCATTTACCGTTTGAACTAAATTAGATTTCTATGATCGTCTTGGAGAGACAAAAAACAGAAAAATGACTTTTATCAATGTTATTTGTTGTTAGACTTTTATTCATTAGTTCTCCTCAAACTCCATAAGAACATTTGAAAGAGTAAATCTGCCATTTTCGTCAATGACGCCTGTGACAACATAGTACCCTGGGTCGAGGATAGAAAGGCAGGGACAGTCTGCCATTTCGGCTCTGATTGTAAATTGGCTGCCCTTACTGACTTTTTCAATGGGACTTTTCAAGACATCAACAACTTCAAACTTCATGATCGACAACAGTTTGAACACAGAGAGATTTGTATCGATATGCTTGACAACCATGACAAAGTCATTATTCTCCAATGTTTTGTTTTCTGCAATTTTATCGTCGACTTTCAATGGCTGTATTTCTAAACATCTGTCGCAGGTTTCTTGGTTATTGAGAATGAGTTTTTCTTGATTGGAAATACCACTTTGCTCCTCAACCTTAACTTTCCTTTCACCACCAACTGGAGGCAATATTGGAACATTTGCTTTTGGTTGCTGTGATAAGATTTGTCCTGCTTTCACTGCATCATCGTTCTCTGCAGATCGCCGTTTTCTGCCTAGGTCCAGTTTTAAACCGACACTCCAACTAAGGCCATCGTTTCGGTTATAGCCGAAATCAGCAGTGAAAGAATGGCCTTCGGGGATTAAAAAAAACAACATATATAAATGATGTTAAAATACCAAAAAAGATTAGAGGTTGCATCTAGTATGACCTATCTTTATCTTTAAAGTGGTTGACAGGCAATGTATCCTCAAAGCCCTGAAAAGAATGGGCACTATTCGAAATTGTGCAAGGGATAAGAGAATTAACAATTGAATTATCAAATGTTGTGCACCCTACGTCAAGACTTCTGCAGGTAAAGCATATCTAGACTTTTTAAGGACATGGGGCAACGACTGAAAGATCAAGGCAGAATTGTTGGGGGGAGGGGGGGGGGCTGATCCCTCCAAGAATCAAGTAAAATTTCTGTGCACCTGTGCAGCTCCATGAGATGTGAATTCTATCTTCGAGCCATCGCCCTAATCACATGTACGTAAGATGCACTTTCTCATTGGTTAAGACAAATGGATAGAACAATGGCCATACACAATAGGTCTCCTCTACGACATCACACAAGAAAATTGGTAATCACATGTATGGTATTGCTGTTCCTCATGTCTATAGCTGTAAATAACCAAATGTATGATCTGTCAGCGAACAATGAGATACTTGGAATCAGTAAGAATATACTTCGCTCCTTTGTCGCTTTGGAAATTAAAGCATTTGAAAACAATACAATCTAAATATTGTATTTTATTTTAACAGAAATGTTTTTAAAGGCAGTCAGAAACTAAATTGCAATATCGAATACAAGTAATGAGGATGAAAAACGGTATTTATTGGCAACAAGATAAGGACTGTCAAAGACACATTTACTAGATATAACGTTATAACAAAACACAGAAAACAGTAGTAGAAATGAAATGAAACATTACGTTTTGATGAACGAAATCTTGGAAAATTGAGGCTAGGTTGGAAACCGTTTTGCCCTTCAACTTTGCTTTCTTCGAACACCATCACCGTGACAGCGAGTATTAACAGAACTCTGATCATCTCAATTCCCCTCCGGTTACCTCTCTCTAGAGCTGTTTCTCCTTTTTTGAGATTCAAGAGCTTTGCCCATCGATTTATATGAGTGCAGACAAATTTTCCTTTCCGTCACTTCCTATACTAAAGTCACCCTTTTAATCTTTCTGCTAGGACAAAAACAAAAATTGACGTCAAAAGAGGATACATCGGTTCGAGAAACCGAAATTGACGTAAAAGGGTTATAAATCGGTCAAGATAGTAGTTGAAAAATGTCTTCCATGTTTTTCTCGATTCCATCTGTAATTTTCCTGTATTTTTCAACCTTTTTGCTCCGAAAAACAGCGCAAGCTTAATACAGCTTAATAAATTATAATTTATAGCTTAATTAAGCGTTTTCTTCCAATGTTCTCAATCAAACTAGCAAACTTTTTCGATTAGGTCCAAATTTATGAAAAATAGCAATGCTTACAGACTTTGGAAGTTATAGAAAGGAAGCTAATTTTTGGCACTTCTAATCCCTTTTGCAACACCCTCTGGTATATCTAGCTTAGATCATGAACGTGATAACCAAATGTAAACTTCATGCATTTGTTAAACCACTTGGTGAGGCATAAATGAGAAAACCAAAAATCAGTGGTTACATTCCAGACTCGACTTAGAGTGATTGAGCCTACCAGTGGAAACAATTTCAGAGAATGCAAAGAATAGAGTCAATTCGAACTGATAAAAATGTACATTAACACAAATCATAACTAAATAATTACAGCAATCATGACTATTCATAATGTCCTCAAAATTGAATGAATCAGCCATGAAATCTTTGCCATAACATTAAGGTGGCTTTAGATCAGGATTGGTGATATCCTTATCTGGAACTGCTGGCAAAACATGTGGCTCGTTGTTTGTGATTTCATTCTCTTCTACGTGATCAGCCCAGTTTGCAATTCTTGGCAGCTCACAATCTTCCAGGTCTGCCAACTCCGCATCAGCAGAGGCTAGGCCATTAATTTCAGTTTCCTCGTTGGCAGCATCGGGAGACAATTGTTGTTTGGGCATTTGATTGTCACAGGAATTGATGCTTCCATTAGCTATATCAACAGAACCTGTCGAATCCAATTTGGCAGCTTTTACTTCTTTGTCACAGGCTCCTTCATTTGATGCACCAGTGTCACTAGCACTACCCTGTACATCATGACCACATACCATATCTGTCCCTGCAGCAGCATTCCTTGAAACATCAAGGACACTGGTACCTTCTGGTGCAACTTTTGTGCCATTACCAGTCCCTGACTCTGCGTTGGCAGCATTATCGTTGGCTACAATATCACCATCATCAGGATAGCCATTCTCTGCACCAACTTCAGGGATCAATGCACTGCTGACTGCGTTACCATTGGATAAACTGCATTCTGCATCCCAGTCTTCTGCAGGAATCCTGAATTCCCCCACAAACAGAAGAGGGTCCTTCTTGGTACATATAGGATCAAAATCTCCAAACTGCAAGAGACACTCTGGTCCATGACAGCATGGTGGTTCTAGTTCATGAGCATCGTTCAACGGCAATATGACACTAGAGCTTGCAAAAGGGACATCAGAGGATAGGCTTTCAATTTTAGAGCATTGTACAGCCGCAGGTGCACCATCTTTGTCTCTTCTCTTGGCCTTGCGGTTTCTGCGGGACATTCTCTCTTGACGAGCAGTGCCACGTCTTTCAAAATCCGTTAAACGAAGGCGTACATCTTGATTACACTCTTCACCTTTCGGTACTGCGGAGATATCTAGTAGATCTTCACCATTCTTCGCAGTCTCCAAACTATCTGGCATGGCCAACTGTCCTGGGTCACATACTGGTTCCACAGACATAGCCTTTTCATCATCAAGCAGGCCCTTCTCTTGGCTTTCAGGTGTTGGCAAAATCTCTGCTTGTTTTGATGGCAACTGGTGGAGTTCCAATCTACGGACACTTCTTCGTAGATACTCTCTTCTCTCCAGCTTTCTTTTATAGGCTAACTGGAGATATCTCACTCCTTTATTGGCAGAGGGGGAAACATCTTGGCATAGGGTTTTCTCCTTTTCTTCACGAATCAACTTTTGCATCAGGGCTTTCTCTTTTCTCCGCAGACGTATCTGGGCGCGTATCTTTAGCAGAAGAAGTGACTCGACAAGTGATTCCTTCGATGGAAAAACCTTTCTTAGGTATGGAACTTCCAATTTGGTCTGCCTGGCTTCCAAATAGAATATGTCTCCAAGCACCTCTTTCAGTTCCAGCACCAGTTTTCTTTTCATGCTTTGCTGCAACTCAAAATCTAAAAAAAGAGAAACAAATGTAACTTAAAACGAGCAATCTTTCATAAATCAACAAAAATTCATGATATTGGAGTAATTTCTCATTTCTATCCTTGCTCCAAGCACCATCTTACTTAAAGCATTTTATTTAAAGTCTGGTAAACAATAGTTGAAGGTAGAGAGGATTTTCACCTTGGGCTGGCATCTTGCTCTCGGCTTGCACCTCCCGGGCTTGAGACACTTTGGCTTTTGTCACTTCCATTAGAACCTGTTTCTGGCCATCTTCAGGGGCATTTCCAGCTTCCATTTTGTGACTCTCTCCCATTAGTGCATCACTGCCATCCGTAGACAGTTCCACACTTGGCTCTTGACTTTGGTTACAGGCATCATTGCTACATATCCACTCTTCACTGCTTGACTTCGAAGACAAATCATCACTAGCAATGGCAGTGTCCTTCTCCTCTCTCAACCTCTGGCTGGCAACCTGCTTTTCAGCCCCTGAAGAGCGTCTTGCAGCAAATTCTCTTAGCTCCTTGTCTTCCAATAAAATGAGCTCGAGCTTACTCACGCTTGCTATCAACCGCTCTCTTTTATGTTCCATCTCACGCAGGTATGCTTCGAAGCTTTCCATAGTGAAGGAGCTGATCAAAGGTTTTAGATTTCCCATCAACTCGGTGTCATCGCAACGCATTGTCATATCTTCATTGCGAATATTCTCCCAAACAGCTTCATCACTTTTCTTGGCAATAGCCTGCTCCAGCTTCCTGACATCAACCATAGATTCCAAAAGAAGCTTTTCAGTACCTGATCCATTGGCACGCAGAGGTGCTTCTAAAGACTCGAGAGTCGATTCCAGCCATTTGATATCACCCAAAACGTGCTGGAATTTCTGCATTATCCCCTGCAGATCGTCAAGTTTGGATACTGAATCTAAGATCGGAAAATGTTCTTGTTAGGTCATTGTTTTTTGACGATGATCAAGAATTTAATTTACTATCGACGGAAACAGCATAACCTCAAAACTCGACCGGTCATTTGAAAAAATTCTGAGTCAATCCTTCATACAACAATTTTTCTATCAGACATAACTTTTTTTCATTTACATACGAAGACAAAGAAATAGTTCACCGTTCAATAATTGTCGAAGACTTTAAGCCTGTGAAAATACTTGTATGAAACGATACCAATTAAATAAAGCGATATTCTTACAAAAAAGAGAAATAGATTGACAAAAATAAACTTACCACAAAAGCGAACAGACTTCTTTCTTCGAATGTCTTTCTGGCTGGAGAAACTTAAAGAAGAAGAAGATGGCAGGCGTCTGCCTTCTTCGGCTTCAATGCTCCGCATAGGAACTAGTTCCTCTTCGCGACTTGAGCGCCTCATGGCGTCAATTACACTAGAGATAATTTTTCTAGCGCTAAATTGAAAAAATACTAGATATGCTCTAGTGGGCACGAACGATTTTCCGAAAAAAACTCACGAATACACCTCTCTGTAATCGAACAAGAAACGAATTTGAGGAGATTTGCTATGTATGCAATCAAATACCAGACGAATGATTTATCTGACGTCATAATTGCAATACGCAAGATCAATTAAAGCTGCTTCGCAGCAACGGATTGGGAGGTTATGACACATGGTCCAAATCGATTATGCAGCAAGGCACTAGAGAAAAAAGCAAGATTTAGATACACGCTGCTCCAAAATGCTCACAAGACAGTTCTAAAATTGATCTAAGGTTTTAAGAAGTAACTTAAAGCCATACTGCTATAAGCTCATACTACCTATAGGAAATTGATCGTTTTATGACAGATTGGTAAACAGAAATCTTCATTAAGATTAACATACAAATAGCTTATAACCACGAAGCATTGAGTCGAGAAAATACAGCCCCAATCTATGGAACTACTTAAAAAAACCCCAGCAATATAATATAGGCAGTTCGTTGTTACAGTTCGTATCGTGTTTCTTGAATTTTCTGAAAATTCAATATATTAAATGCAAAATTTCATGGCAGGGGTCAACAGAACTTTCATTCAGAGATACACTAAATTAATGTATTAATTTGAACAATAATAAACATAGACAGTACATGCAGAATTTATCAGAGTAATGATTGAAATGAACAAAATGTTTCAAAAGAAAACTTCTGGAATGTGCTGTCTATTGAGAGTGTAGTGTAGAAATAAATGTGGGGTTACTGTATGCAGGAGAGGTGCCATCCTAAAAAATAAGGAAGGTAGCTGTGCTGAGGGTAACTTATAGAACAACATCCAAGACAAAATCGATGGTCGTACCAAATATTGTTGCATTTAGGGTTCAAGATTGTTTGCAGGAGTTAATAGGCTAAACATTTCAGGAGGCAAAAAACAGCCAAATACATAGAGATAAAAAAACAAGCCCTTACCTTCTTTGCCCATTTCATTTGTTCTTAAAACATTTTCTAAAGTTTCAGGAGCTTTTTAAAAAAAATTTGCAGGTCTTGAAAAGATTTAGAAAGCAGACCTCCTTCTGTAACTGGAGGTAGACCAGGAATGGAAAATGTTGGTAACTTTCCTCTTCCTTCTGAAGATTCAAAGCCATCTGCAAAAGAATTATTAAAACTGATGAAAGAAAACAAACATGGTTTATATCTTATCAATATGTTTATATCTGCATTTTAAAGCAAACTGACCAGCCTTGAATAGAGGAGGAAAATTTACCCCTTGTAATATATTTGACTGCTGCTAATTAAGTCCCCATCTTTGAATAAGCCCCCCCTCCTGAAATAAGCCTCCACCCCAAAATGTATCTTTGCAAAATAGCCCCCCCCCCAGGGTGCACGGAGCCCCTGCCAAGGACTTATGGTGCAAGCATAATGGATCTATAAGCTGAGAATTAATTGCCTGGGTTCATGATGTGTAAGTGGTCCAAGATAACGTTGCTACAAATTGATATAATACAGAACAAATAGAGTCTGCAAATATGCAGCAGTTATGGACTTACTTAAATGTTTACAAAAAATTCAACAATGAATTTTTAATACAAATTTAGTGTCTGAAAGGATAAAATGGAACTTTTAACAGAACAAAAAAGTATTAATGGTAATTAAAAAACTATAATAAGACATTCTTGTTCATAGTTAAAAAATTAAAGAATTGATATATTTAGTGAAAAAATATGAAAATTTAACATTATTTTCTGGAATGGCTGTTCTCTCAAATTATCTTCAGTCAATAATGGTCATATGCAGATTCAGCAACAAATGTTTTCTTATAAATCAAGTGTTTTTGTAGCAGGTGTTGAAAATCAATTTTTTCAAAGCATAACAACTTTTAAAGGTTTAGCTAACATGATTTGACATTTCCAAAAATTAAATAGTATGAATAGTGACAGACAGATCATGATGAGAGTGAAACTAATATCCTCCATGGTTTTGCATTGCAAATATGGAAAAGTTCATAAATATTCACAGGCATTTTATTGCTGGTGCCCAGTGAAGATTCAAGTCTGGAATGCAACACTCTTGCTACATTGGTCTCCCAATCCCCCTTAGAAAGTTAATTATCCAGTTCAAGGCATTTATAGAATTAATTCTATTTACAATTCTACAATAAATTAATTGTTTAAAAACCAAGCCGCATTTTTAATGAAAGACGAGAAACATTTATGTGAAACTATGAGAATTTTTGGTATCTAGATGTCTGTCCCCACAATTTTAGCGAGGATATTTGTTGAAATCGTCTTAATACCTAAACTCCTGCAGCCAAGAAAAACTTATTCGATAGAAAATTGAATACCTATCAATAAACTGCCTGAGGCTTCCTCTGCAATAGGCCAGGCCCCTTGGCTTTCATCATCTTCTTCTTCGTCATCACTGTCTTCCCAGCCGCCTTCTTCTAAAAAATTACTTGTCGATGGAGATGGAGCGAGGTCAAATTCATCAAGGGAGCCGTACTTTGTTCCAAGAACTTTGAATGATTGTCCAAAATTTTGGGCACTGTCTTGAGGTCCTGTTTGTACCTGTGACTCATTTGATCTAACAAGAGTTGACGTGGATTGTGACGGCAAAAACATAAGGAAAGTGTATGCATAGTTTGTAAGTCTTCAAGGTCTTGCACATCAGTCCTTACTCCCGTGCAGCGAAAAGCTACATTTTAAATAACATTCTGATCTTGGCATGTTTATAGGATAATAAAACAAGCAGAACTGTCACAGCATTCTTGTTAGAATTTTCCCGCGAACTTCATTACCTCGCTTTGGTGCAGTGCAAGAAAATCAAACAGAGTCAGAGATTTACATTTGAGAAAATACGAAATAAGTAACACATAATTTGACACATGCATAAAACGACAACGGCATAACAGTAATTGGAGACATATCAAACTGGTTTTTAAACAATTTTCAACAAAAAGGTGCTTGCTAGTGGGGAATCATGGGCCAACTAGTGGGGAGATTTAAAGGCCTGGTAGGGAAATTTCTCACTAGTTTGTATGTTAAAAGATCGCTGAATTTGATGGGAAGGTGAAGAGATGGTTGGGCCAAGAATCAATACTGCTTTTTGTTGTGCAGCATTTGTAGATTCCGCCCTATGAAGCCATTCTGAGAGAGATATTTTCCCTTATTCTAGCAGTCGTTTGTCTATCACTGATCATTAACAGCCATGTGAAAATGTCGCTGAAATTGTTATTGTTGCTGAGTTCGTTTTCGATCTTCTTATATTTTGCTAAATTTCGATACATCCTTTGAAATTTTTTACTCAAGTGAAAGTATAATCTGGTTTGTGAAAAATAAACTTTTATCTTTTTCGCTGATTGATCGTCTCAAAATACCCTGATTTCAGGGATGCCGTTCTAAGCATTTAGGAACAGGGGCTGTGCTGTAGGCAACACTTACAAGCCACAGCCAAACCACAACCAAGGTCACATCCTAAATACTTCTATTCATGCTAAAGATTCTCTACTGTGTTGTGAATCATTCAAACCATTCACCAAATCAAAAAGACTGATAGGAAGTTGCTCATTCGTTGAAAATCAGTAGCAAAATACAGGGCAAGTTCCCATTGCAAAGTAATGAATTCGTCAAACCAAACATATAAGGGTTTGTTTGTTTGGGGGGGGCTGAACCTAAGATCTTTCTGAATTTTAACAAGGGGCTGAGCCCCCGGAGCCCCCCTGAGCCCCCTCCAAGACACCACTGCTTAATTTGAAAGAATCTATGTTCGAGATTTTCAAAACATAGATTTCTTTTCAGGAAAATCCTAGATGCTTGGGGGCAGTGAAGCCTAGTTTTGGACAGGGACGTGCCCCATAATTCCGCAAACATGATGGAAACTATACCCGCATTTTCAGAGAAAAGGTACCCCTATGTAATGGCACGTTCCCTTACTTCAAGGCAGGGCCGTAAATTTGTCATTTGAATTGGGGGGGTCAGCAGAGCGAATGAATATAAAGTATGCAGTGGGTCATGGCACCACAAGGGTATGTGTTATGTTTTATGGAAACAGTTGAGGGGCAAATTACTTTAAAAACAAAAGTCAATATTTTTGGATTTCTCAAGACTTTCTGCTCTATAGAAGGTATTTACAGATATTCCTTAGTACATTGACTTGTGTTGATAATTGAATGGATAACATTTTTCAGAGATGGCCCCAAGAAATTGAACCTTGGGAGCTAAGAATCAAGATAACTGTCGTAGGAGGACCTACCATGGTTGGGTCCGACGCGGAAGAAAATTTTTGAAATTTTATCTTCTAGAAAGGCCTTCCCCAGACTAAATTCAATAAAAAACTAGAATCGCTCAGGATAGAAAGTTCGGCGTTTTTCAGAAGAACACAGATTATTGTTTATTGGGTGAAATTTTGGAGGGGAAGAATCATGCTTAAACCTTAGTGGCAAACTTTGGGGAAATATGGGACACTGTTGTATTGATTGGTAGAAATTTACTTTTCTGAAGAGAAATGTGCGTCTTCCTTATTTTGAGTGCTTTCAGTACGGCTACCAGGGATTTCTTTCTTTCAAGGAAAATGATGGTAATTTCTCCAAAAAAATCGTTTTGCTCCAGATTTTTTGGGGGTCCAGTCCCCCCCGTCCCCCCGCCGGGATTTACGGCCCTGCTTCAAGGCCTATTAAGGTACCCCTTTCAAAGCCTAAATGGTCGTGAGGGTAATGAATTTCTTATTTGCAGCTACAGAGCACTGATTATAACTACAACATAACATTCATCGTAGACAATGTGTGCTGCCCTTGCATTTATTCATAACAGGTCGTAAAGAACTATTATTTTGTCCTTTCAAGTATGGTCGACAAGGAAAACAAATGATGATTTGATAATTGAAATATCCTGGTATCTTAAAAAACTTGCTCTATAATATAAAGTTTTCATCAATGCATGGCTTTTTGCCTTTTTTGCCTAGTTCTCAATTTGTGTAGCAAAAATTTTAGGAAATGAAGCCAACTACAGTGATGTGGTTTGAAAAAGCAAACGGAAGAAATTCTAGGAGTCGCCCACAGATCACATTTCATAAAGGATTAGAGGCTTTCTCATAAGGAACCACAATATAAGATTGAGACATTTAAGGATCTTATATTACTGACAAAATGTCCGGGGAACTTTCCAATCTTGAATATTTTACCAGTGAAAGCAATCGAGAATAAGAAAGGCCTGTTACTTCTTGGTTGAAATTTTACTTTTACATTTATCAAAGAAGTTTCGTCTCATTGGTGTTTTGGCTTTGCCTTCTAGCTAAGGTTTTTTGCAAAACAGAATTTCAATGTTTTCTTGCATCTATCTGTGCTATATAAAGAAGTATTAAGGCATTTTTGGAACTACAACTTTATTATGAGGCTCAAAAATGAGGAACTTAAGAACAAGGCCTCGCGCACCGTATCTTATGAAAAAGAGCAAGGACAATGTTTCCAGAGAAAGAGGATCAATACAAACTTATTGATCTTTTCTTATGTAGAATTGCATTTACCGTTTGAACTAAATTAGATTTCTATGATCATCTTGGAGAGACAAAAAACAGAAAAATGACTTCTATCAATGCTGCATATAAAAGTACATCGGCTCAAATCTAAAATAAGTTCTAGTGCACTTTACAAGGAAAACAGAAGAACGTTATATGTTCATTAATTCTCCTCAAACTCCATAAAAACATTTGAAAGAGTGAGTCTGCCTTTTTCGTCAATGACGCCTGTGACAACATAGTACCCCAGGTCGAGGATAGAAAGGCAGGGACAGTCTGCCATTTCGGCTCTGATTGTAAATTGGCTGCCCTTACTGACTTTCTCGATAGGACTTTTCAAGACATCAACAACTTCAAACTTCATGATCGACAACAGTTTGAACACAGATAGGTTTGTATCGATATGCTTGACAACCATGACAAAGTCATTATCCTCCAATGTTTTGTTTTCTACAATTTTATCGTCGACTTTCAATGGCTGAATTTCTAAACATTTGTCGCAGGTTTCTTGGTTATTGAGAATCAGTTTTTCTTGATTGGAAATACCACTTTGCTTCTCAACCTTTACTTTCCTTTCACCACCAACTGGAGGCACTGTTGGAACATCTGCTTTTGGTTGCTGTGACAAGATATTTTCTGCTTTTTCTGCATTTTGGCCCTCTGCAGATCGTCGCTTTCTGTCTAACCTCAGTTTCGCACCAACATTCCAACTGAAGCCCCTTTCCTTACTATAGCCGAACCTCCCAGTGAAGGAAGGCCTTTGGGAGTTAAGAAAACCAATATAAATTGTCTATATGTATATAATGAAAAGGTACAAAATAGACTAGAGGTAGCAACTCCTTAGAACACTCAATGTTGCTTCATTATACTTCCAATGCAATGTGACTTTGAGAGCGTATCTCTTGATGTTTTGCGCCTCAAAGAACAGTAGGAAATCACTTGTCTGACATTGCTGATCCTAATGTTAGCAGTGAATAAATAAAGTAATTCTCTGCTAGCGGATCATAAAGTTCCTTGATTCAAAGTATATACATTAGGCACAAAAATTTTCAATTGAAAAAATTTCGGTCAATAAAATTAGGCGAAAATATTTTCGGACGCATTTTTGAAATTTCGAATAAAGAAATTTTCGTACAAATGTTAGCTACTCTTTTTGATGTTCAAAGCAAAACCACATCAGGGTATTGATCCACACAAAAGTTTTAAGATTGCTATTAAACTTTCAAATCTCGCTGGAACAATACGTTAAGCTAGGAGATAGAAATATATTATATGCCGTATTATCTCTCGTATTCCATTTGTGGGATAATTTGTTTAAAGCTCCTAATTTTATGCAGGATTATAAGAGAGGCGGGATTAAATTTTCGTTAGCCATAACTGACTTACTACATTAAACATAAAACACATTCTCCTGTGTTTTGGCACAAAAACTTTGCATATAAATTATCAAGAACATTGACGAAAGATGGTTATAAAGGTGATGCCGATTAGCTGAAACATTATTCACCCTTGCTGCTATCAAATGAAGGCGACAAGACACTACGCTGAATGTAGAAAAATCATCCAAGAACTCAGAGGCATTGACAATGCTTGGTTTTTTACTTTCATCAAACCCGCATGCGGCATTATCAGAGGGGCGGGGTTAATTGAGAAGAAAGGCGGAATCATTCGAGAGGCGTGAATATTAGACAGGGCAGGGATACAAGGGAGAATACTGTATGTTATATACTTTACCGTTGGCAGAGGCTGCAAATGTGTGAAACTGCAAAATCGAATACACGTAATGAGGATGCGAAACGCTCTTTATAGGCAACAAGGAAAAAGGCTTTCAAAGAAATCTGAAAATATCAACAATATTCTTCCATGATTATAACTTTTGAATAAAAGAGAAGCATTGCAAAACAGCGACCACGCTTAGAGTCTACGTGAAACGTAAATATAAAATTATAGTAGAAATAAAATGTAAACATACGTTTTGACGAATCCTTAGTTTCTTGAATTCTTGGAAGATTCAGGTTTGGCTCGCGGTACCTGAGGTTAAGATGTCTATCATCATAGAGAATTGACCTTTGGTTATGGCTTGGCTTTGCTTGGCTTGAATCCTGGGGCTTTGGCAGATATAGATCACTATATCTTTGGAAATATCCTTGCCCTTCAACTTTGCTTTCCTCGAACACCACCACCGCTACAACGAGTATTAACAGAAATCTGATCATCTTGATTCCTCTTCAGTAAACACCGTCTTGCTCCGCTTCTGCTTGTCTGAGATTCAAGAGTTTCGCTCAGCAATATATAAGGGTGCAGAGAATCTTCCTATCCCGTATTTACAGCACTAAAACCTTCCTATTGATCTTTTTGACAAGATAAAAGCCAAATTGGTGAAGGCGATAAGAAGGTCAGTATAATTGTTTAAAAAATTTCTTCCTACTCTTTATAGTTAAATCCTTGCTAAAATTCCCTTTTGCCAACTTTGTTTTGCTTCCGAAAGCAGTCGAACACGAGCATCTGTTTAAAGGTCGAAAATATGAGATATCAAATTAGTTGCAATACTAAAATTTACATCCTATATTGAATAAGATACGTTCTTCATTTCATTTCATTTCTTGAAAATGTATCAGAAGTTTACATTTGATTAAGGCATTAAGATACTTAAGCAATGTAATATTATTATAAGAGGCTCACAACCGAATGTTGGAAACCTTTTATGACAATTGTCCACGTAAATTTAACATCAGTTATTCCTCTTGAACACAATGTACGCAAAGCAGACTTTAGTTGTAATTTAGCTTAGAGATTGGACGAGCAAATTTTTTTTTGAAAAACATGATGTTTTTTACATGAGGAAAACTTGCTGCATCTAGAATTTTGGATCTCGTGGTTTCATCCGATCTTAGCATTAGCGCAGATAGTGGGGGGTCAAAAGGGGGGAAAAGCCCCCTGTAAGGCAACACTGCTATTTTGTCGAGAAATATAACATGATTGTCTATCTTAATCCAAGTGTGACATTTGGAGAGGAATGTTTTCATAGCTTCAAAAAGGGATTTCTTGCATTGTTCTGAATCAGAATAGCAACCTTTCTAAAAAGGTTTCGTACTTAAAATGTCTTTTATAGAGGATAAGTCTAGAAAATCTTCAAGAAGGGTGATTTATGACACTTGACTCAGAATAAATGATAAAAGTTCACCTTCTCTTTTATTCCTCTTCTAAAAAAGTTATGTTCTGTACAAAACTATAAAAAAAAATAGCGACACTTAAAGATTTTGTGGAAAAACCTGACAACATGTGGTAGCCAAATCAGAAACCATTTCTTGCTGCCCATTTATTCGATTGTGCCATTAGTCGTGTACAAAACCTTATGTAGCTATGACGCACGTGCCATCCCTACCAGCTCTCAACTCGTGTCAGCTGTAGCCATTACGCATATCAAGACATTCAATTTGTGAAATGTCACATATTTTTGTTATTAGTAATACAAGTTATAGAAAGAAAGTTAATTTTTGGCACTTCTAATTCCTTTTGCAACACCCTCTGGTATATCTAGCTTAGAACATGAAAGTAATAACCAAATGTAAACTTCGTGCATTTGTTAAACCACTTGATGAGGCATAATTGAGAAAACCAACAATCCGTGGTTAAAATTCAGACTCTTATTAGAGTGATTGAGCCTACCAGTGGAAACAATGGCAGAGAATGCAGAAGAATAGAGTCAATTTGAACTGATCAAAATGTACATTAACACAAATCATAACTAAATAATTACAGCAATCATGACTATTCATAATGTCCTCAAAATTGAATGAATCAGCCATGAAATCTTTGCCATAACATTAAGGTGGCTTCAAATCAGGATTGTTGATGTCCTTGTCTGGAACTGCTGGCAAAACATGTGGCTCGTTGTTGGAAATTTCATTCTCTTCTACGTGATCAGCCCAGCTTGCAATTCTTGGCAGCTCACAATCTTCCAGGTCTGCCAACTCCGCATCAGCAGAGTTTAGGCCATTAATTTCAGCTTCCTGGTTTGCAGCATCGGGAGACAATTGTTGTTTGGGCATTTGATTGTCACAAGAATTGATGCTTCCATTACCTATATCAACAGAACCTGTCGAATCCAATTTGGCAGCTTTTACTTCTTTTTCACAGGCTACTTCATTTGATGCACCAGTGTCACTAGCATTACCCTGTACATCATGGCCACATACCATATCTGTCCCTGCAGCAGCATTCCTTGAAACATCAAGGACACTGGTACTTTCTGGTGCAACTGTTGTGCCATTAACAGTCCCTGACTCTGCGATGGCATCATTGTCCTTGTCTGCAACATAACCATTATCAGAATGGCCATTCTCTGCACCAACTTCAGGGATCAATGCACTGCTGACTGCGTTACCATTGGATAAACTGCATTCTGCATCCCAGTCTTCTGCAGGAATCCTGAATTCCCCCACAAACAGCAGAGGGTCCTTCTTGGTGCAGATAGGATCAAAATCTCCAAACTGCAAGAGACACTCTGGTCCATGACAGCACGGTGGTTCCCGTTCTGGAGCATCATTAAATGGCATTATGACACTAGAGCTTGCAACAGGGGCATCAGAGAATAGGCTTTCACTTTTAGAGCGTTGTACAGCCACAGGTGCACCATCTTTGTCACTTCTGTTGGCCTTGCGGTTTCTGCGGGACATTCTCTCTTGACGAGCAGTACCAAGTCTTTCAAAATCCGTCGAACGAAGGCGTACATCTTGATTACTCTCTTCGCCTTTCGGTACTGCGGAGATATCTAGTAGATCTTCACCATTCTTCGCAGTCTCCAAACTATCTGGCATGGCCAACTGTCCTGGGTCACATACTGGTTCCACAGACATAGCCTTTTCATTATCAAGCAGGCCCTTCTCTTGGCTTTCAGATGTTGGCAAAATCTCTGCTTGCTTTGATGGCAACTGGTGGAGTTCCAATCTACGGACACTTCTTCGTAGATACTCTCTTCTCTCCAGCTTTCTTTTATAGGCTAACTGGAGATATCTCACTCCTTTATTGGCAGAGGGGGAAACATCTTGGCATAGGGTTTTCTCCTTTTCTTCACGAATCAACTTTTGCATCAGAGCTTTCTCTTTTCTCCGCAGACGTATCTGGGCGCGTATCTTTAGCAGAAGAAGTGACTCGACAAGTGATTCCTTCGATGGAAAAACCTTTCTTAGGTATGGAACTTCCAATTTGGTCTGCCTGGCTTCCAAATAGAATATGTCTCCAAGCACCTCTTTCAGTTCCAGCACCAGTTTTCTTTTCATGCTTTGCTGCAACTCAAAATCTAAAAAAAGAGAAACAAATGTAACTTAAAACGAGCAATCTTTCATAAATCAACAAAAATTCATGATATTGGAGTAATTTCTCATTTCTATCCTTGCTCCAAGCACCATCTTACTTAAAGCATTTTATTTAAAGTCTGGTAAACAATAGTTGAAGGTAGAGAGGATTTTCACCTTGGGCTGGCATCTTGCTTTCGGCTTGCATCTCCCGGGCTTTTGTCACTTCCATTAGAACCTGTTTCTGGCCATCTTCAGGGGCATTTCCAGCTTCCATTTTGTGACTCTCTCCCATTAGTGCATCACTGCCATTTGTAGACAGTTTCCCACTTGGCTCTTGACTTTGGTTACAGGCATCATTGCTACATATCCACTCTTCACTGCTTGACTTCGAAGACAAATCATGACTAGCAACGGCAGTGTCCTTCTCCTCTCTCAACCTCTGGCTGGCAACCTGCTTTTCAGCCCCTGAAGAGCGTCTTGCAGCAAATTCTCTTAGCTCCTTGTCTTCCAATAAAATGAGCTCGAGCTTACTCACGCTTGCTATCAACCGCTCTCTTCTATGTTCCATCTCACGCAGGTATGCTTCGAAGCTTTCCATAGTGAAGGAGCTGATCAAAGGTTTTAGATTTCCCATCAACTCGGTGTCATCGCAACGCATTGTCATATCTTCATTGCGAATATTCTCCCAAACAGCTTCATCACTTTTCTTGGCAATAGCCTGCTCCAGCTTCCTGACATCAACCATAGATTCCAAAAGCAGCTTTTCAGTGCCAGATCCATTGGCACGCAGAGGTGCTTCTAAAGACTCGAGAGTCGATTCCAGCCATTTGATATCACCCAAAACGTGCTGGAATTTCTGCATTATCCCCTGCAGATCGTCAAGTTTGGATACTGAATCTAAGATCGGAAAATGTTCTTGTTAGGTCATTGTTTTTTGACGATGATCAAGAATTTAATTTACTATCGACGGAAACAGCATAACCTCAAAACTCGACCGGTCATTTGAGAGAATTCTGAGTCAATCCTTCATACAACAATTTTTCTATCAGACATAACTTTTTTTCATTTACATACGAAGACAAAGAAATAGTTCACCGTTCAATAATTGTCGAAGACTTTAAGCCTGTAAAAATACTTGTATGAAACGATACCAATTAAATAAAGCGATATTCTTACAAAAAAGAGAAATAGATTGACAAAAATAAACTTACCACAAAAGCGAACAGACTTCTTTCTTCGAATGTCTTTCTGGCTGGAGAAACTTAAAGAAGAAGAAGATGGCAGGCGTCTGCCTTCTTCGGCTTCAATGCTCCGCATAGGAACTAGTTCCTCTTCGCGACTTGAGCGCCTCATGGCGTCAATTACACTAGAGATAATTTTTCTAGCGCGAAATTGAAAAAATACTAGATATGCTCTAGTGGGCACGAACGATTTTCCGAAAAAACTCACGAATACACCTCTCTGTAATCGAACAAGAAACGAATTTGAGGAGATTTGCTATGTATGCGATCAAATACCAGACGAATGATTTATCTGACGTCATAATTGCAATACGCAAGATCAATTAAAGCTGCTTCGCAGCAACGGATTGGGAGGTTATGACACATGGTCCAAATCGATTATGCAGCAAGGCATTAGAGAAAAAAGCAGGATTTAGATACACGCTGCTCCAAAATGCTCACAGGACAGTTCTAAAATTGATCTAAGGTTTTAAGAAGTAACTTAAAGCCATACTGCTAGAAGCTCTTACTACCTATATGAAATTGATCGTTTTATGACAGATTGGTAAACAGAAATCTTCATTAAGATTAACATACAAATAGCTTATAACCACGAAGCATTGAGTCGAGAAAATACAGCCCCAATCTATGGAACTACTTAAAAAAAACCCAGCAATATAATATAGGCAGTTTGCTGTAACAGTTCGTATCGTGTTTCTTGAATTTTCTGGAAATTCAATATATTAAATGCAAAATTTCATGGCAGGTGTCAACAGAACTCTCATTCAGAGATACACTAAATTAATGTATTAATAATAATAAACATAGACAGTACATGCAAAATTTATCAGAGTAATGATTGAAATGAACAAAATGTTTCAAAAGAAAACTTCTGGAATGTGCTGTCTATTGAGAGTGTAGTGTAGAAGTAAATGTAGGGTTACTGTATGCAGGAGAGGTGCCATCCTAAAAAATAAGGAAGGCAGCTGTGCTGAAGGAAACTTATAGAACCACATCCAAGACAAAACCGATGGTCGTACCAAATATTTTTGCATTTAGGGTTCAAGATTGTTTGCAGGAGATAATAGGCTAAACATTTCAGGAGGCAAAAAACAGCCAAATACATAGAGATAAAAAACAAGCCCCTACCTTCTTTGCCCATTTCAGTTGTTCTAAAAACATTTTCTAAAGTTTCAGAGAGCTTTTTAACCGAAATTTGCAGGTCTTGAAAGCAGAGCTCCTTCTGTAGCTGGAGGTAGACTAGGAATGGAAAAAGTTCATATCTTTCCTCTTCCTTCTGAAGATTCAAAGCCATCTGCAAAAGAATTATTAAAACTGATGAAATAAAATAAACATGGTTTATATCTTATCAATATGTTTATATCTGCATTTTAAAGCAAACTGACCAGCCTTGAATAGAGGAGGAAAATTTACCCCTTGTAATATACTTGACTGCTGCTAATTAAGCCCCCCTCTTTGAATAAGCCCCCCCTCCTGAAAAAAGACTCCACCCCAAAATGTATTTTTGCAAAATAGTCCCCCCCTTCGAGATTTCTATAGCAAATTAGCCTTCGAGACCTTCATAGCAATAAAATTGCGTGATTGTTTTATTATATGATCGAAACAAGGTTCCGTCTTAGAAAGTTTCTAACATAATGACTAAGACGCGATTCCCAATTAGAGATTTTCAGTGCCACCTATTTCTTCATTTGCACTGAATGGCATTGGAAATTTTTTTGTGTGTATAATACCCAACACACCTTTCTCTTATATTCCTCATTCCCACTTAAGTTCCCCTCTGTGCCTGTTTTTATCACACAATTGCGTTATTTGAGAGAAATAAAAAAAGACGAAAAATTTCGTAAGCTTCGGCGTGGCACACGAGCATCTGAACAATCTTTTTTCGTAAGAACAATTTTATAAGAACGCGAGCCTTAAAAATTGGTCGAAAGGTAAAAACAAATTAAGAACAAATTGAGGCTGAGCTACTGTAAAATGCAATTTTGAACAATTTCATCTCAAAAAGAAGGTTTTTAGCCACATGTGGGTACTTTTTGGGTGAATATTCAAAATTGCCGGCAAATGAAAGTTGGCTGATTCACATTGTTGGCAAATAAGCCCTGAACACTTCCCTAGAGCGAAAAGCTGGCAATCGCAGTGCCTACAGCCTATTAAACCAAGAACAAATTAAGAACAATCCAGTCTCAGATTTTCGAAAAAATAACAATTTACTGGTTCTTATGAAAACATAACTTGTTTCACTTCAGAACCATATCTTTTTATTATGAAAACCCAATTCCTGTTATTAAGGTTACAACTATAGTAACGATCGAGCAAAAATTTTACTGTCAAATAGAGAACGCGTTTGTGAAGAGAAGGTAGTGAAATTCTTGCAAAACACCTCAAGGCAATCGACTGATACAAAAGTGACTTAAGCCATCTGTCATTCAGAAATTGGCCAATCAATAAGCGTAAGACAACTCACACGCCTAATGATTGGCCAAAATTGAGATGACTTAAGCCACTTCACTGTCTCTTGTCGTCAATGTCGCTTCCCATATAGAAAGCAGATGGTCGCATACTTTAAGAGAAAAATAGGCTCAGCTTTGAGTCTGTTCTCGAGGTTACTTATGGGATGATTTGGATTATTCCAATATTTTCAATGCGACCTTGAGGGCAGGTCTTAAACAAACTATCTTAAACAAAAATAGGAATCGATAGAAGGATAGCTAACTATACAGAGTCTGCCTAAATCTCAGCCCTAACGTCAATGGTCTTTGAACCAAGATACCATTTACTGTATGTCAAGTAGGGTATCGGTATCGGCATTGGCATCGGCAGTTCTAATGAACAGATCGAGAGGAAACAGCTAGACTGAATATATGGTTTGTGCCATTCTGGACTAAATGTTAGAGAAGGCGTATCTTATACAATAAAAAGAGCCACATTGTTATTGACATAGCTGAAACTCATTGCTATCAAAACGCGAAATGTCAAGAAGATATACGGCTTTTCACTTGCCTTAAACAGAATTAATGCTCCTTGCCAATCATCCTTTTCGCTTGGCATAGAGATGGCGGAACTAAGTTGAAACCCAAAGGGCTGCTCTTGAAAACTGGCTTAGGACTTCGAAACAACATCATGAAAGATTGCATTTTAAATAAATCAAACCGAGAATTACCATTCTTTAAAATTAATTTGAGAAAATGCATACTTCTTGATGTCTTGATAGCCTGTTCTTGAAAAGAGGTACAACATGACACAGCATGGAAAAGAGGCTCGACTTTCACCGAAATTACTGCTGAAATCCTTGAAATTAGGCCAGTATACAATGACGAAAAATATTCACCGAAAGAGATTTGACACATCAAGTTAATCAGAAATGATTTGTCCTGTGATACTACAAAACATTTGATTGGTCCAGGTCTTCAGTATCATCAACTGGTTTCAAATTACTGATTAATTCTTAAGTACTTCCACGTTTCAAAATTCATGCAAAAATTACAAAATCAAACTTCTGTCACAAACAATATCAGACATGTTTAATTCTGCTTTATAGAGTTTTGGTTGACGCGAGTAAATGGATTAAATGGCCTGTTGAACAACCTACATCAAAGTTGTACATTCGGGGGCATATATTTGGTGACGTATACATGAAGTACCGTATACACGAGGTTTACACAAAGATTTACAATGACATAACATAGTGGAAAGATTGTCTATCAAAGTTTAAGGGACAACACCTTTCCAACCCCCCCCTATTTTAGCTTAAGTTGTGTGTTTATCAGCACAGCTTTTACTCTATTAAATCTAAACATTTATCTCTTTAACTGCGCAATGACACCGCGAAATCTTGACAGCAAGTTTTTCACTAATGTATTGCTTTCACTCATCGATTCAAGTTCTACAAGATAACCGGAGCAGGCTTCACATAATGATCTGTTGAACGCTGGCCTGTAAAGAAAATGGTAGATCTTTATTGGCATATCCGGCATTATGTTACAGTAACATAGAGTTCTAAAGTATGACGTCACCAAAACCCTATTTTCAGAATTTTTGACCACATTTTAACCACATTACATTAAAGATCACCACGAAAATTTTCAAACATGGAAAATTGGCCAAATATGTCTAAAATCAGTTGAGATATGGCCAATGAAATATTTGAAGTTTGCTAATGATTCACAAAGTTATGAACAGAGACCAAAATACAGAGGTTTGATGGGGAAGAAAGCCAATACACATGTGGCCACATATCAGCCAATTCGTAACACATTTGACTTAATCTTGCACATTTAGAGGTATTTCATGATGCTCTTTCAGGTTATGGGTTCACCATTCAAAAATTCTATAAATAGATTTTTATGATGTCATCAATTCTATTGCGTTACAGTTATAAGAGTTGAATACGATAAAAAAACAATTTATACAAAATGTAACAAAAAGCAATGAAATAAAGGACAAAATTTCCTCATTTGAAGGCTTCACTTAAATAAAAAAGTTTTAATAAGTAGTAAAAATCATTTAAAAGAAGGATTCGTCATTAAATATTTCTCTAGTTTGAATCTGTTTTGTTCTAACTCAATATTTTACCAAATCTCATACAAATTTAAAACAGAGCTGAAAGCAGGACACTTAATTTCGAAAAATCACAAAAATCAAGAAATTGAAGTATATAAAACGCAAATTCAGTTTACAATACAGCTGACGACTAAATACTTTACCTTTCACTTGAAGGAACAACAGTGGTGTTATCCAAATACGTTTTGATGAAAAGTGAGATTGCATTTAGTAAATGCAATGGCTTCCCGGAGGCTTGCCAGACAGCTTCCTATAAAAGACAGTCGAAAAAGCATTGGAGACAGTCGAAAAGAAGCGAAGGAGACAGTCGAAAAGTAGCGAAGGCGACAGTTGAAAATTAGCATAGAAGACAGTCGAAAAGTATCATAGAAGACAGTCGAGAAGTAGCAAAGGAGATAGTCGAGATTTAGCATTGAAGACAGTCAAGAAAAAGTAAAGAGACAGTAAAAAGTAGCATCGAAGACAGTTGAAAAGTAGTATAGAAGACAGCTGGAAAATAGCATAGAAGGCAGTTGAAAAGTAGCATAGAAGACAGTTGAAAATTAGCTTAGCATAGGAGACATTCCAAAGGTAGCAAGAAGACTTTCGAAAAGTAGCAATAAAGACAGTCGAAAAGTAGCATTGAAGACAGTTGAAAAGTAGCATAGAAGACAGTTGAAAAGTAGCATAGAAGACAGTTGAAAAGTAGCATAAAAAACAGTTGGAAAGTAGCATAAAAGATAGTTGAAAAATAGCATAGAAGACAGTTAGAAAGTAGCAAAAAAGACAGTTAAAAAGTAGCATTGAAGACAGTTGAAAAGTAGCATAAAAGATAGTTGAAAAGTAGCAGAGAAGACAGTTGGAAAGTAGCATAAAAGATAGTTGAAAAATAGCATAGAAGACAGTTAAAATTAGCAATGCCTATTCCTTCCAAGTTTGAATTCCCTCCTTTCATAACACAGTACCAGCCAGCACATATCTGTCGTACATGTCATTAGCCTCAATTTTGGATCAATGACTACATAGATCTCCTCGAATAGTAACTGATAAAGATGAACTTTCGTGCGTGATTTGCATTCAAAGAGTAAAACATGGTTTTTGTGACGTCACGCTCACTGGGTCACATGAAATGCCGACAATGGTCGATCACTCGACGATAATTTCATGACATTTAAAGCGAAATTTCGTCAAAACGGACAATCATAATTAACCGAAAACTTGAATTTAAGATTCCTTGCATCAATTTCTGCATTATATCAAAAAGCAGTTTTGCGTGTATGTTCACCTTTAAAGACAGTTGAAAAGTAGCATAAAAGACAGTTGAAAAGTAGCAGAAAAGACAGTCGAAAAGAGGCACAAAAGACAGTTGAAAAGACGAAACTGGAAAAAGAGAGAAAGCAAGAAAGAAAGCAAGAAAATTGACACTGGCATCTTAAAAAGGACAAAACATTTTCATAACATGACAGTGAAATCAAAATTTACAGTTCTTGAAAATAGTTTCACTCGAAGATAACAAACGTGGGTTCGTGAACAAGGATGTCATGAGTGGATTACTTTTGAAAAATTAATAAGCAGGGGGGGGGGAGGATGGCTATTTCATACTCGTTTATTCCAAAATCCATTATCGCAAACTACTTCAACAGTCCAATAATTTATAAAATGTTGGACCATCATGAGCAAGTGATATTATAATGCATGTAGTTTACATCTAATTCATCTTATATCAACACCAACAATTCTACAAAACATTGAATCAAGACTTGACTTTAAAACAATTTTATAATTTAACACTTAAACTTAAATGAGACATAACGAAACATATCTGCAATATCAAACTAACTGATAAAATGACAAAATAAAAATAAGAACAGTTACCTTGCTTTTTAAAAGTTTGTCGTATGCGAGCCAGAGCTGTTTCATTGATAAACCAACCTCCCTTAGAGTGACAAATACCCAGGTCGGATCCCACGAGTTTTCACAGGATACTTTTTCCAAATAGAATAATATAAAAGCTGTGACAAAAAAAGATTGTATCAAATTGGAACAATAAAATATCAGTGCATTTCTACTAAAACTACCAACATTAATTAAGAATCAATGGAAATTAATGTTTACCAGTCTATCATATGCTCGATGCCATAATGGCAGAGCTGCACACACCTTACCATGGAGAACAGGACGGTGATAAATTGACAAGTATTCTGCACTTCTGTGTCCCGCGAAGAAATGAATCTTTGTGGCCACTCGGGGGAAAACGTTTTAAGGGTCAGCGTAACGTTTTCCACCAGATTTAATTGAGAGTACAGTACAGTACAGTACAGAGAGTACAGAATGGAATATGGAATGGAAACGATTCTAGTAAGCTGAATCTAGGATCAAGACAATCAATGCACTCAAAAGTAGAAATTCAGCAGGCCTATCAACGGTTTTGATCCTTGTATTTCTTCAGAAGGCACGAGGTTAGCTTTAAGAAACAACTCCTAAAAGATGTTCATCGATTTAATCATGGATCTGAATGCAAATGTCGTTGAATGTGGTACGAAGGCATGTGTTGATGACGCTTTGGTGTAGAGAAAGGTTGAAATATTTCAATACGGAAACAGCGAGCAGAAAACTTGCAAAACTACTTGGTTAAATGTTGCTTAACAGTGTTCTCGTTTACATTATTCCAGTTAAGGAAATCAGGTTGTTTGAAAATGGAGTCTTCAATAGTTAAATCATTTTCTATACGAGAACAAGGCTTTATGTAAAATCCCAAAATCTGAAAAAAGCAACAACAAAAATACAGAGGAAGCCAGGGCACTGGAATAGTGTTGGTAAACCAATAAACGTTAGCAGTGCAGGGCCAGGCGCGATTTGGCTTAGACTCTCCAAGAGTGCTAACTCGAACAACCAAATTTGAAAAAAAATGGACGACTGATGCGGCTTCAAATGCAGTGGCGGGGAGAGGGGGGGGATAGCCCCTAATACTTTGGAAGACAAATGTCTTTTGTTATAAAAATGGAGGAAAATGGGACGTCATATTATCAAACGAATGGACTTTCACCCCCAATATTTGACCACGTGCCCGCCACTGTTCATATGCTCGACATATTAATATGCTTCTAGAGCAGAGCAGTTGCATAAATCTAAATGGTATATAACATACCTAAAGGAAAAAATCCTTGGCTTGTGACGTACATCTTTCCAGTTGATATCACAACTTGACTCACAGCTGCCATTCGACCGTCAACACGAACAGCTGAATAAAATCAAAGAACGTTTAGGCAATCAGGGGAATCGCCTGGACAAAACTTTTGAGTGCATTGCTGAAATGCTGTATATTAACATCATAACAGTAAGCATTCCCTGCATGATATTTTGTCTACCATAATAATTGGAAGAAGCTCTCCGTAATTGATCTATTTTACAGAATATAAAGAATTGTGACAAAAAACCGCATAACTGTTTCAAATTAAATTAAGTGCAGCTGCATAAACTCATTTCATTTAATGATAAATGCTGTTTTCAATATCAGGAATAAAAGGGGAGTGGGCGAATGGAAGAGGGGAGCTTAATCAAAAAGGGGTGCATTATTCGAGAAAGGAGGGGGGGGGGGGGCTTAATCGAAGTATTACGGTATTTACTTACTTACTAGCAAAAAAGACTGAAAGTATAAACTACTAATAAGGTAATGAATTGTTCTAAATAATATTTTGCTCATAAATACAGATAATACATGAAAGTTGAAACTATAATGTTTTGTCACTAGAATCATAGTGTTTAAAACTAGAATCATAGTGTTTAAAAAGCCTATTTTCAAACCACGAATACGCTCAATAGATAATGGGTCGGTTTGTGGCAAAGTATTGTTTCAAGAAATGATGTCACGAGAATCTACTTTGAGGATTTTTATATTCGGACAAAAAAACTTGAAAGAGCATCAAAAAACATCTAGATATCCAAAACCAGTTTAATGTGTTGCAAATTAGCCGACAAAAAGTCATATGAGTGCAGGTCCTTTGTCCATCAAACTACTGTCAACCGGCCCTGATTCTAAACTTTATGAAACAAGCCAAAATAGCAGTAATCCATTTGCAAAACTCAGCTCTTCCAGTGACCATATCTTAAATTATTTGCACAGATTTAACAGTTTTTGCACGTGATATTCTTCGATGTTTTTTCAGGTTATGTGGCCAAAAATCGAGAACTCTAAAATAAATTGCTGATGACGTCACCCTGTGTTACCCTATTATGCTACATACAAGACACAGTGTGACCTGAGAACAGCAGCAGTGCTCCAGGCAGTTTAACTAAGAAACGATGAACCAATTTACTTACCCTTATCGATGAGTTGTTTCCAAATGTTCTCAATCAACGCTTTATCTTGATGTCCAGCGCAATGCAATATCGCCAACTTGCATTCTAGCAAGTCAAAACGGTCGGCGAAATCCCCATAAAGCTAGAGGGAAAATCAATGTTTTTGTAACAGAAATGGTTAGCTTAAATTTGCTCCAAATGAAATTTGTTTGATGATAGCACAGAGAAGTGGCAACATAGCATACCACAGTGCTTTCGTCGGTCAATCCTCAGAGGGTTAACGTTGAATGATGACTTAGAGGTAAGCAGAAATTTGTATACAGATACGGATTTCGTTTGTTTCATTGCTCGTAATGTTTTCTTCCAGTTGATGTTATCCAAATTCTAAAATTCTTAAAATTAAAACGATGTCACCCGAAACTGCTGTTATCTAAATCTTTAGAAAAAAAACAATTCGAAAAAATATAATTTCTTGACATCATCACTCCAGGAATTACTAAATAGGCACAAATAGTAAAGAACACAAACTTGTGATATATCGACCAGCTGTGTGTCAAGCAACTTAATGGCATCAGCTTTTTCTTGAATGAGACTGCGACCGACGTTTGTTGCGTTTAAAGCTTGATAAACCTGGTATTGTATTCTTGCGACCTGAAGTAAGAAAATGTTATGATAAAATAAAATAATAATAATAAAACCATATTTATACAGGTAATTGTTCAGCAAAATAATTTGCAGCTTACAACCAAGGAACTGTTAACCTAGAGCTCCTAAAATATTTTACAGTAATAATTTAAGATAATTTTGCAATAAAATGTTTCGAAAAATGTTTTAAAAATATGTTTACACTATGTTTTACAAAAGAAACAAGCAACGATTAAGTCTAAAGAAAAATTTGAAAAGTCAAAGGGGTTTTTATAAATGATGCCATTCAACAAAGAACCGTTTTGCTTATTTAAGAAAACAACGAGCATAAGAAGGCAGAGTTCATATATATATATGAAAACACAAGAGTTAGATGCCACGCAGGGCACAGTAAAACTATCTAAAAATGTAGAAACTGAGTCATGACATGGTGGTGGGGTCTAGGGGCGATACAGACCTCTAATTTTTCTTCTAACTCGTGCAGAAACTCTCCTTCTGTATTTGAACTTGCAAATGTCAGTGAATTCTTTGCACACATGATTGCTCTTGAAATATAAGCGACACGTTCTTGTAGGACGAGTGACGTGCTGAATAAGTAATAAGAAACAAATTTTAGAAAAAAACTTCGATACGGAATGTAATAAATTGAACTTTTTTTTTAAACATCCTATAGTTTTCTCTAACTGCAGAAATTCAAAAAGTCTCATTTAGTTTAGAAAGCTCTAGATTGTCTGCAGTTTTCTGGAAATCTACTTCTTTTACGACGCTCACGTTGATCTCATTTTGTTACATTGGGCATACTTGCTCATAAAATACAGAAAACAACAGTGCTATATGGGATGCGTCTAAATGCTTGCCAAAAGTACTTGGAACACCTAGTCAGTTTCATTCAATTTTCAATTTTTATTTCAATTCTCCCCTAGAGCAAGAGCTGAGTTGCCCTTTCCCCCCAAGAAACGCTAGGAATACACTTCAGCTATCTTAGTTCTTAAAATAAAGATTACATTCGAATTTTAAATATAACGAAGAATTCAAGCATCGTGGATTTACGAAGGTTCCTCAAATAGAAATAGGACTTATTAAGCAGACCTACTAGGGATGGACTGTTATGCAGCTAAAGGGATGGCTTGCAAAAAGCGGCGAAGAGCTACTAAGACCATCACGGCCTAAAACATGACAGGTTTGATTCAGTTTCAGCCTGTGACAATCTATTTACGAAGGAAATAAGGAACAAACCATTGTCGCTCAGCAAGTCCAATCAAGACTTTTGCAGCTTGGATGTATTGCTTGTGTTTTTGGTGATATTTCCAAAGTAAATCCAAAATTGGGATATCGTTTGGATGCTTAAAGTAAACAAATGATTAATAAATAGTACTTGCTGTAATTCTGATAGCATTACAACTGTATATATAAAGTTCATAGCCGCAAGAAATCTGAAGATTGTCCAATTGACCGGGTGCTAAGTTTTGCCCGCGGGTTTCCGTAATTAATTGTGAGAGCCTAAAATAAAGTTTCTAAGGGTGACGTCATAAAATATATTTTTAGAATATTGGCTTTTGACTGCATAACCTAAAAGAGCACTACGAAAAAATTTAGATATGGAAAAGTAGTTGGATATGTTTATAATTGGGTGGGATATAGACAGTGAAAGATCGAAAATTTGCTAACGGATTACAGTTAGCTTAGCTTAGTTAGATACGAGCAGAGACAAACTACAATGATTTGATGTAGTGTAAAACCCTAGGCTCATGTTGCCATATCTCAGCCAATTGGGAACACATTACACAGGTTTCGCACCTTAAAAGGTATTCCATGATGCCCTTTCATATCAATTGATCAATGTTCAAACATTCTAACAATATATTTTATGACGTCATCACTTAAGGACTTTCCGAAGAAGCTATATATGAAAGTGTCCCCAAAGGAAAGAAGGCCCCGAGAGGCTGGATTTATAGTCTCAAGTTGATACTGGCTCACATAATCAACCTGCAATTTACTGAGACTTATAGTTTTGTTGAAGTCATCTTCAGAAAGAGAACAACCGCTAAAGTAGCATGATGCGAAACTTTTTAAACTTTATCGACATAATGCGGTAGAACTGCTAAAGTTTCTCTGCAAAATCAACTTTGCTTACCTTTTCTGCAGCGGTATCCACAATAAAGGTTTGAAGAAATGGTGATGAAATCTGAAGGATCAAAGAAAGCTTTTTTAAACTAACTAAGAACAAACTATTATATATCTTTAGAAAAACAACATTAGAATCAACAGCAATAACAGTATCATTTTCAAATGTCTCGGTTTTCATGAAATCGTAGTGTAAACTGAAGGCAAAAGCGGGTGGACTTTACTTTGTTTTCATATGCAAAAGGAGCACAGCGAACAGGGTCTTAGACATAGACCAGGCAATACATTTATGTGTTATAGTACCTCAATTAGCCGGTCTGTGAGTTCTTTTGTCATCATCCATTTATATAAAGTTACGTGAAATAGTTCGTCGTCACTTTGGAGGCAAACTTTCAATGTTTGGTCAAACTGAAAAGAGATAGAGACATGAACAAGTGATGGAATATTAATGTAACCGAGAGCAAGTTGAAGCTATATTGTAAGTTAAAAGTTCCATAATTTTGGAATCATGCTTTACAGGAAAGTCAGAACTACAGAAATAAACAAAAAGCAAATCGAAAAAAACCAAAAAGTGCGAAAATCTTAAAAACCCAGGTGGTAGCAGTTTTTTTCTAAACTTGTCTTGAGTAATTAGGTAAAATAATTTCCAATGAGATATGGTTTTTCCAAAAAAAAATGCTAGAAAAATATGGAAAATGAATAGATACTAAATGCTAGAATTTCTGAGAATAAAAACAGACAAGTCTAAGATTGTTAATATATATGTTTCAAAAAATTTCAAAATTTATACTTGCAAGTCAAAGCGAGAAAAGTACCCCCTCCCCAAAGGGATACAGCGCACCCTTAGATTTGAGACGCAAAGAGCGAGAACTAGATGAAAGGGTGTTCGATGGGGTAGGGGGAGGGTTGGGAGTGGGGGTGGTGGTGGGGAGGATTTATCCAAGTCAGACGCACAGGTTAATTCATTGTAGCTAGAAATGCTACATTGCCCTTCCTTCATAATTTAAAAAAAATGTTGAAACTAGTGGGGAGAGCAGGTACTTAAAAAGGAATTTTGAGGAAGGAAAAAGACTTACCAAGTGTTTGGCTTGATTAACAGAAAGCGCGTTGACATCTGGTTGCACTGGAGGCCCTGGTTCTGTTGGCAGGGAATGAGGATGTTCTGAAGACTTCTCGAAGATGTGACTCAAGGCATTCAAAATGCAGTTGTATGCATCGCACCTGTCATATAAAGAGGTTACATTTATGTCGTATAGTATTGTAGTTGAATTTGTCACTACCTAGCTTCCGAAGGCAGGACACTGAGATTTTGTGGTTATAGAATAGTGACTGGTCCTTCCTCTCTATGTATCCACACCTCGTGAATCCTATGAGTGGAATAAGAGAGCTGGTGACTAGATTCACTCTAAATGACAGTTTAACATGTCAGTGACTCGAACCCAATGTTTTGGATCTGTAGCCTGCGGCCCTAGCAACTGGACGATCCTCGAATTTATGGCATATTCATTGTACACAAGGAGCTTTCTGTGAAGACTCATAAAAGCTAAATTAACATCTTCAGCAGGACAATCTAAGTATGTACACAGCTTTCGCAACAGTAAATGAAACAACCTGTAGATACGGATGTTACACGAGTCTCCTTGTTCGCGAAATTCTGTGGAATGTTACTAAAGAACAGTGGTAGCAAAATTGGATGGCTTTATTCAGAGTCTATAGTATACAAAGGTCATTCTCTGGCACTGGTAAATCCTGCATTCAGCAGAAAGTCAAATTAGCCTCCAAGAAACCCATTACAACCTGAACTACCCTTCTGGAGTGGCTAGGCGGTGACGTCACGAATTTTCGAATAGGGAGCATGCAATGAAATATCATATAATATTAAAAATTGGCTGAGATGAGTTCATGAGAACATGCTCCTTCTCTATCAAATCATTATCATTTGCCATTGGTTTTAGAATATACACAATATGTGAACCATGCAAAGAGTACAGTAACCACATCCCAAAAACTTTAAATGATACGACTAGCTGCAAGAAATCATTCAGACTAACAGCTAATATTGTGAAAAGCAATAGCTTTCAATATGGAGAAATATGAAGACTCCAGTGGTTTCAATCCAGATTCAATTTTTCACGGTAAGGATAGTTTGATGCATACCTGAGAATGAAAGCTTCCTTCCCTTGCGTGTCATCTCTTGGCTCTCCAGCTTTATAATAATGCAACGCAACGTTTTGTGGGTCCCTCTTCACGGCAGCATATAGAGCCAGCTCAATTATCCCATCAAAATGTCTCACTGTAAGAAAGAAGTAAAAATTGTCCAAATGCAAAAGGACGATAGACAAAAAACAATGCGAGAATCTTTTTGGTCAGTAAGATAATATTTACAATAAGCAGTGGCGTAATGGAGGCATCTGGGGCTCCAAGGAACAAATTTAAGCCATCAAATTCTTTATAGCATGCGAAACACAACAGCAAGTTGTAAAAATGTGAATTTTCTCTCGCTAACTAGGTTTAGTTGAAGCAGCTGCAGTTGATGAGCTTTGAAAAATATTTGAATATGGGTAAAACTGAAGAAAATGGATATGAAAAAAATTGGGGGGCCTTTTTGTTAGGGGCCCTTTTTGTTAGGGGGCCCTTTTTGTTAGGGGGCCCTTAGATATTGAAGTAAGGTGCCCTTAACTTCGCTATGCATTAACAATAAGTACTTTGACGATTAGCGAAAAACAAAAATATCACTGCTTTGCTTGTCGTGCTCGGATCTGTTTTAGTACTCTAAATTCAGATAAAACCTATTACCAATACTAATATCAAATTTGAATTAAAATACTCCAGATTCCAAAAAGGTGTGGAAAAAGTTCTGCTCAATCTCTCACTTTTAAGTATATATATCAAAATAACTAATAAAGAAAGTATGATGTTTTGATAACTATATGTCTTCTTAGTTGCTGAATTAAAAGTTAGGCCCAAAATATCATAGCAGACCTTCAAAGTACCATTTGTTTGTTGTGTCAGAAACAATTACCTATCAAACATCATAATTTATCTAGTGAATGAAAATAAAATTACATGAAGCAAAGAAAAATATTTAACTTGAAAGGCATGAATACCTGATTGCAGCTGCTCGCAAATCCATGTCAAGTCTAGCAGTCCTGGGACTTTGAAATACATCTGTTTGGGAGAAAGAGAACTTCTAAATAAGACTAAACTGAAAAATAAAAAGGAAAGCAGCTACACGTTTTCACAAAGAACAAACACACGAAAGTTAAGTAGATAAAAATTCGCTGCAACAGCGTAGGGCATATTTCACTACGTTTTTATATGTGAAGAAATATCCTAACACAAAATGATAGACTTAGTGTTGAATAGTATGCTGCCTCTATGAGATATGTATTTACTTTGGCGAAGATGAGTACAAGATAGTTGGCAAAGCTGCAGAACTCCTTTTCAATTTTGACATTTCTGCTATTGAAATGCGAACGTCCTGACTTTGAAATAACACGACTGGAACTTTCTAAGCAGAAAATTTATTTTTCCTCGCCACCTTGATTAAAAGCAGTTATCACAAAAGTAGTTCTAAGTTTCTAAAAAAGAAATCCAAATAGGATTTTAGAACCAACAACTTTGGATCTATTTGACTTACGCTGATGGCTTCTGCGAGAAGTGTGTTCCTTTCAGCCGGGTCTAGAACATGTCTTGCAAAATGAACAATTTCGTTGGCCTTCCAAGATAAAAAGCTTCTTTAAAAATGTATGCAATTTAAAAAAAGATGAAATTTTAATTGGTTCTTATATTAAACAAACCAAGTCATATCTATAAGTTAGAATAACAGAAAGAGAAAAATCATTAATACGTTTTTCAAGTTAGTTTTTAAAAACTTTCAGCTTTAAGTAATTTCTTTCTTTGATTTTTGAGCAACATTCAACGTGAGCCAATACGTATGAACTATAATCCCGGACAAAAATAGCTGAAACGTTTCAAGAAAAGTAGATTTTTTTCTTTCCTTTCAAAAAACCCCCCCTCCCCCTAATTAATGCTCAACGCACATTCTTGAAACATGAATCATAAAACTACTAACTACTTGGGGGAAAGGGGGGAATTCGAATTTTCAGGACAACGTAGAGAACGAGATTGTAAAAATTGCATTTTCTCTCGAAAACTTTGTACAGGATTGTAGACGAAGCAAATTGTTATATTGCTCAGATACTTGAGCATTGAAATTACGCTCCACTACTTCCTTCGTAAAGTTACTTCACAACCGAAAATTCTTATGTCCTCAATAGCTTTTTGAGTGTTTGTTCCACAACCCAAAATTTGTTATCTGGCATTGCTGCTGCCAACGTCAGCGGTAATTTACTAAGTACATGCGCTGTCAGCGGGTCATAAAATTCCTGGATTCAGAAAATATAGACTACGCTACTCACAATGCGACAAAAAAAACAATACCCTTAGTTTAGAATTCGACGATAAAAGTAATATTGATGTTATACGTGAAGGAGCATCCTCTTCTAGGCACTGGCAATGTCCTACTGGAAGGCATATAAAATAACTGCTTGTATTTCTGAAGAATACAGCAATCAATCAATACCTTTGCATAAATTGCATCGTCAATAGAAAACAATGTTGGACAGATCTCTCGCAATTGGCTATTGAGGGCATCAACTGTTGCTTGGTCGTCAAGGTAACGTGCCATCAAACAACCAATTAGGGCGGCGGAAATCTATAAAAAGGGAAGAAGGATTGCTAAATTCACGATTTTTGAGCTCAGAGGATATTTTCCGTAAAATAAGTTAATTGGAATGTATGTCAAGGTTAGGAACATGTTATACAATAAATCAAGTCACTGTGACAAACGGAATAAGCACAACATCAACAAAAAGACATTTAGTTGATTAAGGGAATCGACAGATACTAAAGGGACTTAGGCCATCTTTCAGTAAAAAATTGTCTAATAAGTGAGTGCGATTATTGATTGGCTGATTTCACTCACACGCTTATTGATTGGCTGATTCCACACACATGCTTATTGATTGGCTGATTCCACTCACACGCTTATTGATTGGCTAGTATTGAATGACAGATGGCTTGAGCCACTTCCTTATCTGTCCATTGCCATAAAGATAATTGATGAGCAATTTAACTAGTCTGATAAAAAATGGTGTATCTTAGGAAGTCATTGAAATAAACCAGTTGTGTTTTCCAGCTATGACTCCTTTAGTATTCCGATGTGATTTATGACTTTTATACTGTCTTACTTTTTTAAGAAAATGCAAGAGGGGAATATATGTTTCTTAAAATAGAGTAAAAACTGTACTATTAAAGCAAAATAAGAAACGATGAAAATAAAACAAAAGGTAATAAAAAATGATTTAATCTTTTGAGTGATGTTATGATAGTGATCTATATTAGAATCTTTGAACTTTTATCATGTAGCCTGAAGGAGCATATTTGTTTGGAACTGGCTGAGATACGGCCTCAAAAGCACAGCTTCTCCCTCATAAAATCACTGTTATTTAGACTCTGTGATGTATTCATAACTTTTTGAACCATACCAAACCAATCTGTTAGCAAACTACAAATCTTTTATTGGCTAACGAAATTATGAACAAATGTTTCATATTTTTCATATTTAGAGATAATTCAAAGTATAATTTTAGGCTATGTAGCCAAAAGAAAATAATCTAAAAAATGATTAATAATGTCATCACACTTAAGAATTCTATACCATGGAAAACAAAAAATTACCCAACCTCTTGCCCGTTTAATACAAATTCCTTGAACGACAATCCAGCTAGCTTCTCTTTCAACTCCTAAAATAAGATGATTGAATAAAATAATAACAGCTACTGCACTGGAAGAGAGACCTCTTAATACGTTATATTGAAAGGGCATAACTCTGATAAATTCTACTATTTTTACTTATTGATATCAGAACAGAAAGCATAAGTGTGAAAATCAAAAACTATTTGGAACTTTATATGAAAATTTGTAAGGGGTAAAGGATTTTTAGGAACAAAAATAGTTTGATTATTAATGCATAGTTATGATAAAAATACGTCACACAAACGTATTTTAGCATAAAGGAGTTCCGGACAGTTTCCAGTGCTACAGGGCCATTGGATTCTGGTTTTCCTATAACTTTAGTTATAGAAGTTTCAGTGATGGAAATGAAAAAAGCTCGTTTGACATTTAGATTTGGAAAATTCTCAAAGTAAAAAAAGAGTCACAAAGAAGTGTTTTTTCTAATGAACACTGCTAATTTTCACTACAGATATGTGACAGTAGAATATTTAGAAATGTAAAAAGCCAGAAAAATAGGTTGCTTCTCTGTTTACAATTGACAATGCTTACTAAGGAGGAGATATCTTGAAAATGAATACCTGAGGAAGATTTTGGGCGACAATATGGAATTGATTATCGCAGAGAGTCCTCCACAGCTCCAGCGCTTCGCAGCACATCGAGATTAGGTTGGCAAGATTGACCAACGCATTTCGTTCAACCGCAACAGCTTCTTGGTCCCCTGTTTCGAAAATAAGCACTCAAGTTATATGTTTCAAGGTAACTTGAGAATAAGAAACTTTTTTAAATCTGCGTGAAATCTCCATTGGGATTTCTATTCTGCGTTAAGTTCCCATTTGGGATTTTTATTCTGCGTGAAGCCTCTAAAATTTTGCATTCAAGAACTTTTTACTGAAAGGAACCAGCAGTAAGCTGGGACTAGTGTTTTAGAACATCACACCAAACTGCACTATGAAAAATATATATATCAAATGTGATACGGAAAAGTAAAGGTACGGGGTTATAGAAAAACAACAGCGGTAAATTGGAGATTTATCCAAAAGAGAATAAAAAGAGACACAAGGGCCCACTTAATCGAGAACTGAAAATTGCTGTTTTACTGGTCTGTAACAAAGTGCTCGATACCGTAAAAATCCAAGTTGCAACTTAGAACCGTCCTGTTCTTTAAATTTAGGCGTAAACGAAACTGTATGCGTTAAAAAGAATGTTTGGGTGTTTTGTAAAGAAGCAAAAGTAATAAACGCTTAATGCTAAAATATAGCACAATTGGTTTGACTCATGGAAAAAGGATTAGATGAAAGGACGTTCTATTGAAAGCAGAATGATTGATAGACTTTGAGTCCACATTTAAACTGTATCCCCTTTGATGGTACATAAATAGATAACCCTAAACGTTCGTCATATATTGGCTTCAGTAAATTAATCTCGCTCGCGAAATTTTTTGAGACTGAATAATATCAATAAAAAACTTTATACCAGATACAATTTGTAAATATTAAAACTCCGTTTATAATTATTTTGGGCATTGGACATCTTGACAGAATTTGCCACACAAACATTTCTCGTAGACTGAAGAAAAGGGGAAGATTTACTTATCTGCAAATTCATTCAGGAAATATTTGGAACTATCGAGAGCAACGGGTGACGTTACAAAAACTTATTTAAACTTTCTTTGTCATTTAAAGTTACCTTAATCAAGCTAAAATTACCTAAATACCTACCAAGGTTTCTTTTTCTACCCGCGACTTGTGAACTTAAGACTGCATCGTGTCGGCGAGTTGGTGAGCTACAAATATTTAAAATCATAGAGCTGACTGTGTACTCTAAAACATGCATGCATCAAGACATTATGTTATTAGCTTTTAATAAGCCTTTTGTAACTATTCTGTACACACAAACGTAAAGTAAGGAACGAAGAAAGACGTCTTAATGTATATGTAATGAGAGAAAAGTAAACTGAGAGAAACCAAATTCTAAGATAGGCACATTTGAGGCTTTATTTAACAAAATTAGTCTCAACTCAAAGTAACGCAAAAAGGTAACGTAAACAAAAGGAAAAAACTCAATAGCACGCATACTATTGTAATAAGACAAAGATTGGTTGAGGTTATTGTCTTTCACATCAGTATACAGTCTTCATTGCTCTCAAAACTAACAGAGACGATTTCCAGGTTAACCGCAATTGGATAAATTTTAACACGGCATTTTGTCTTTTTGTCTTTCTTTTGCCAAGAAAGAAGACCAAAGAGAAACATGGTATGTAGTCATCTTAGAATTTCATACACTCACCGCTTGCGCATTGCTGTAAAACATCCAAAGAAGTATAGAAGTATAGGTCTATAACTGTAATCAGTTCGATAACCTTGCATACATATACAGACAACCTACCATCTGAAACCCGTTAAAAGAGAATCTTTGTATACATTTTATTGGTCAAAAATAAGAAAGATTGCTAGGAATGCTCTTCAGAGGTGCTAACAGCTTTGATAAAAAAGTTGACAAAAATCATACCCCAAGAGTTCCAAGTTTGAGTATCTTTCCATAAACTCTTTTAGCTTTCGGAGACTTTCGATAAACCACGAGAGATCTTCACTCGAGAGTCTGCTTACCAGCTGCGAATGAACAACGTTGTCGATGCAAATTTACGCAAAAATAAACAAGGAAAATTTTTAAAAACACCCAGATGTTCCTTTGCAGTATCGTTATTTCTTAAAAAGCAGCTCTAAGCTAACTTAAACAGTTTTTTGTCACTACTAGATCAAGATCTAATGGCAAATTTGGAGCTTTGAGTATGTATGTATGTATAATGTACATTATAAAAGGATATGTACATTTCAGTTAAAAAAAACTGCGTAATAAAAAACAACATGTTTCATTTTAGTCCTCATAAAGAGAAACATAAATACATGAATAAATAAATAAGTAGATGTTTTTGAGTGTGATGCTTTTTGAAATTACTCTATCGAAGAAACTTTCTCAATCATGTTTCCGGATTCAAAGTAAAGTTGGCTTATATAAAGAGAGTATGATGAAAAGCTTTTGTTCGTGAGTATTGAATGAAGAAATGTCCGGTGAGTAAGACTATACTCTTGAACAGGTCGCACCAGCTGTTTGGGTCACGAGGCATTGAGCCAAAAATAAGCCAACACCACGTTTACTAAAGAGAAATCTTACAACCCATCAAGTAAGTGGCAAATAACGCAATCTTGTATCAAGCAAAAATGGCTACATATTGCAAAACCAGTTATTGAATTTTTATGTAAGGGGATTGTGGAAAATTAAAGAATTGCAATAATGTTTCAAATTTCACCTGTTGGTTTCTTCCATCAGGGTAATCAATGTACACCAGTAGATGATTCCAAACGGGCCTTGAAATTGATATTTTAAGAAAATGAAAATAACATTAAAAAAAATAGGTAGATCTTTCTGTCATAAGACTATCGTAAAACCATGAATGACCGCCTTGCCCCTCGAATTCATTCTACGTCTCTTGAATAGGGACCCCACACCTCAAATGTGCTCCTCTTTCATCGAATTAGCGTCCCTTCCCTCGAATGAGCGCCTCAACAATCGAATTTGTGCTCTGTTACTCGAATGAGCGCCTCATCCCTCGAATTCGCTCCCCGTCCCTCGAATGAGCGCCTCATTTCTCGAATGAGCGCCTCATCCCTCGAATTCGCTCCCGGTCCCTCAAATGAGCGCCTCATCCCTCGAATTCACTCCCCGTCCCTCGAATGAGCGTCTCTTACCTCGAATGAGCGCCTCATCCCTCGAATTCGCTCCCCGTCCCTCGAATGAGCGCCTCATCCCTCGAATGAGCGTCCCTTCCCTCGAATGAGCGTCACTTCCCCTCGAATGAGCCCCCATCCCTCGAATTCACTCCCCGTCCCTCGAATGAGCGCCTCATCCCTCGAATTCGCGTCTATTACCTCGAATGAGCGTCCCTTCCCTCGAATGAGCGTCACTTCCCCTCGAATGAGCGTCCCTTCCCTCGAATGAGCGTCACTTCCCCTCGAATGAGCCCCCATCCCTTGAATTCACTCCCCGTCCCTCGAATGAGCGCCTCATCCCTCGAATGAGCATCCCTTCCCTCGAATGAGCACCTCATCCCTCGAATGAGCGTCCCTTCCCTCGAATGAGCGCCCCATCCCTCGAATGAGCACCCCTTCCCTCGAATGAGCGCCTCATCCCTCGCATGAGCGTCCCTTCCCTCGAATGAGCGTCACTTCCCCTCGAATGAGCCCCCATCCCTCGAATTCGCTCCCCGTCCCTCGAATGAGCGCCTCATCCCTCGAATGAGCACCTCATCCCTCGAATGAGCTTCTCTTACCTCGAATGAGCGCCTCATCCCTCGAATTCGCTCCCTGTCCCTCCAATGAGCGCCTCATCCCTCGAATTTGCGTCTATTACCTCGAATGAGCGTCCCTTCCCTCGAATGAGCGTCCCTTCCCTCGAATGAGTGTCCCTTCCCTCGAATGAGCACTCTACCCTTCAATTGAGCACAATATCCCTAAAATAGCGCCTATAGTTTTTTGGGAAATTATTAGAGGAGTTAAAGTAAGATATAAAGGAATAGCCAACCATAGCTACAACATGTAGATAGTATTCTCTCTAAGCAATGAAGCAAAAACTTTGGATGTAGGATAGACACCAAAAAATTTCAACAAGCAGTAAATAATTTTTTTCACGGATAATGGAGTAATATTTGATAAGTTTGTAGGTAAAAATGTATTTTAGCTTTAGTTTGCTGATATCTTATAGCTAAAACATACCTCAAAATTCTGGCAAGATACAACGCGATTCCACTGTACTTTCCGGATGAGGGTTGTGGACCGGATTTCGCTAGCAGTCCGGTAGCCGGTGTCGAAGTCTGGAACTGTGAGCCAACAGATTGCGGTTTCAGTCTGTGAATGAAAAGGAAAATAGGACGAATTACATTATAGGATAAAAGACATAAGAAAACCAGTAACGGGCACAAAACATGGATTGGGTATATCACGGCACAGTCTACTATGAGACCTGTAAATTAGCAATCATTGGAATAGTCTGCAAAGTCGTGGATTTGAAAATGTGACCCGGTAGCTAAAGTGTAGAGCAAAGACGTACAGTGGGTCTGGGCACATGGTTCGAATACTGCTCCGGTTGTGTCACTCATGCGAATTCTCTCTATGTACAACAAAAATTCAAAGGCGATGATCGAGAAAGCATTACCTAAAAAGTTCTGAGTTCTTTTCGCTGGTGGTTCTCACAAATAAACAAATTGATTGGCGAAGATCAATGTCATAACATCCTAGGTGTTATGTTCTACATATCAAGAAAGAATTCACATATAGAAAGGTAGAGAAATTAACATTCAATTCTATAGGCCAATAATACTGATCTTTGCATCAAAACTATTGAAAATGCATTGCCAGCAGTAGAAACTAGATTGGCGAAATTGTCCTGAGAAAGGTTATAAACGACTTTACGGGTACAGAACTGCGACACTGGTTTAGGTTCGCCATTGTCTTTGATAAAATGGGTAAACAATAAGGCAAATATTATACTTCTTTCGGCAGAATAAAAGAGATTCGAAAAATTGACTTACGAAAAGTTACAAATGTCTTTACGGGTACGGAAATGTGACACTGAAAACCTTAGGTCTTCGCTTCTTAGGAATGTATTAGTAAGGTTTAATACTTAGTTAATAGTAAGTATTAATAGAAAGGTTTCACAATTGTCTTTGATAAAATGTTTAAAATAGGTAGTTGTAAAACGGTAAACAGATCATACAAGGCATTTTAACATACTTCTTTTGGACTGGGGATGCTAAATAACTCCCATGAGCGCTGCCAGCGGGCACAGGGCCTCCAAACATGAAACTAGCATCGGTGATGTTGACCGTCGATTCTGCAGTTTGAGCCCCTGTGCTGGGCATTCTCTGTCCCGCAAGTGTTGATGGGTAATCATACCTAAAGAAAGCTTGGACAGCCCGGTTCACAATCTAAATATAAAGAAAAGAAATTTTGAAAAAAGAAAGACGACAGAAACAAATGGTGTATCAACTTTGAAACTATTAAGCTGCAGCTGTTCATCCAATCCTTAATTATAATTAGTGAATTTACTGACAGGATAAAACGGAAGGTGAAGATCGAGACATGCTGTTCAAAGACCCATTTGCTGGTTAAATTTCTTCTTTCATTATATATCAATATTTACACACGGATGCATTTCAACTTTAAAGACAAATTAGCAAATTGATAACTTAGTAACAAGTGCTTAGGAAAAAGAATGGCTGGTCTACCAAGGGGTCGTGTTTGGGTCCTCTACGTAAAGGGTTCAAAAGGTACTCTTTTAAACCTGTATTAAAACGAATGAGATCATGCGAGCATCAACCGTCAAAAGAAAACAAAATCGATAGAATTGCAGTGTCAAATGCAAGGAGCATTTCAAGAAGCATTTCGGTATGCCGAGTCGCGTCGAACAGTTTCTACTTTGTAAAACTTTGAAAGCCATCCCAAATTTTCTATTTCACAAGTACCTTGACCCATTAGGGGTTATGTTTACTGGGTTATGTTCACATTCGATAAACACACAGATCACCTTCTATCTTCGGACTTGCAAGGAAACAGAACAGCTTAAATCAATCATACTCAATACCAACCTCTTTTTCTGCTTCGGGGCTTTGACAGATAAGTACAAGACACATTGCGCAGGCTTGTGTGACCTTAAAAAAGAACAAGAAAAAAGCAGATCAGTAGATAGCGTGCTCTTCAGAAGGAATAACGTAATCTTTGGCCTTTATAGAAGGTAAAGCGTTGAATTCAAAAATAATAATTCTTTCACAAAGTCACGCTACAAACGACATCTCCTCATCAGCATCCAATCCGTGTGAAAATTCCATGTGGGATAGGCATGTTTGGATGATCATATGAAAATAAAGGATGTTTCGTTGTTTCCTGTAGCGGCAGTTCTCACAGGAAGTGAATTATTGTTTTGGGCAATGGAACAGGTTTTGTAAACGAAAATTTATCTACTGATTTAACGGTAGCAAAGTAACAGAGAAAAATGGGAATACTATGTTGGGTGTTATAAAATTGAAAGTGTATCAGTAAGCAGAAGGTAAAATAATATCATAACAGAGATCTAGTGTAATTATTCAAAAATCTTAAAATTAGTGACTTTTCTTGGACAACAAATCTTAATGTTTCACTGCGATTTGCAAATTAGGTTTTTAGTCCTGTCAAAAGATTCAATAAAGAGCAGTTTAGAACGGATTGCAAAAGTTATAACTTGTCCATACTTGTAAATTTGTTGAAAAAAACTGAACACAGCAAGAGTAGTTTTTAATGCATCGATCATAATAAGCTTTAGATGAAAGTTCGAAAAGCTTTTGGGAAGTTATTAAGGTAAGTTTTAAAAACATTAAAACTAAACTCTTTAACTCTACCAAAGCCTGTAGAATCCATACTGAGGCTACGTAAACATAGCTAGGGTTAGGGTTGCGGTTGGGAAAAGGGTTGGTGTTAGGGTTGGGGCTAGGGTAAGGTTTTGGGTTAGGGTAGGAGTTATGGTAGAGGTTAGGGTTAGAGAAGGAAACAATCTTTCGGTGGTGCAAAACTTGAAAATGGCTTTGAAAAAAGCAAACATTTAGTAAACTAAAGATTTTCGTCTGCCACTCTTCAAAGTTTAAAACGTCAGAACATAGATCGAAAACTCTACGCTAGGAAATATATATACCCAGTTGTGGATCGAAATAGGCCAATCAGAAACACGAGCACATGACTGTTGAGGTTGACCAATCAGTGCCGCTTGCCTATTGAGAATGTTACCAATGTTTGCCAAGGTTAGAGAAGGGGTTAGTGTTAGGCTTAGGGTAGGGGTTAGGGTTAGGCTTAGAATGGAATAAAGGTTTGGGTAGGGGTTGGTGTAGGGTTAGAGTAGGAATTGGTGTTAGGGTTGGGATAAGGGGTGGGGCGAGAAAAATTTTTCTGAACTAAGCTCTTTTCCTTCTATATACCAAACAATTACACATGCAGAAGGAAGACGATTCTAAGTTGAAATAAACGACTTACTCCGTAAAACTGAAAAAATGTTTCAATAGAATCAGCCATGCCATTACCACTGTTGATAAAAAGTTCTCGGAGTTGTTCAAATGGTCGAAGCGTCGTGACAACATGGCTCCCCTAAAAAAATGATACACGCTTAAATATTGGCATTATTCCAGTATGAGGATAACTGAGTCGTTAAGGTTGCAGACTACAGACACAAGGGTCTGGGGTTCAAGTCCCTACCATGAACAAAATTTCACATTGAGTGGGGAAAATCGCCAGTTCTCCGTAATTCTAGCGTAGGAATCACGAAGTGTGATCACATACATGAGGAGGAAAGAGCAGGTCACTGCTCGATAAGCATAGCTTCTTCGTGTCTTAAAACCTACCTTCGGAAGCCGGGTGGTTACAAATATTTCAATTCGCAATACGTTTTTATAAATCAATAGCAATGGCGATTGATAAAGAACGATAAGATATTGTTCTAACAATTCCGGAAAATAATACATGGAGCAGGCAAGCCAACGTCTCCATGCTATGACTGATGAGGGCGTAAAGAAAATCATGTTAGTTTATCTAGCTTTGCTCACTAGCAGTGGAGAAATTATTTTGAAGGAGAGAGGCGATACTAAGACGAATGTCAGTGTGTGTAGAGACTGAAGCTACATGGTTCGTGAAGTAAGATTACGTCATTGGAAAGAGATGTTGGCATCGACTCACGGTAACAACGGAAGTTTAACACTAGCAATGATAATGTAAACCTAAACGAATGATGCTTTCAAATGGAGAAAAAGATTTTGCACTGCACTACCCCTTTCTTTGTCAAGTGGGCAGAAAAGCCATTGCAGCATTTATCACAATATCTTCCAGGGAGGACTTCCAGCGTCAGGGGAAGGAGGGGGATGGAATCACAGCCGCCAATAACTGGAGAGAGTTGAGCTGTATAAGCGAATGCAGAACAGGTTTTGAGAAATATGCTCAATGAAAGTTGGAGCGTGTAATACGACCTGAGCAGGACCCGAACTTGGCGATAGCAACGCATATTTTACAGGTACTTCTATCACCAGACCTCAAATTTTGAGCTTTCGCAATTTTTCATTTTAGAATTGATTTAATAGCTTTTATCAATACACCATGGCTGATTTCCCATCGTTTTCTAGCTTAAAGCACGCCTTAAATCTTTAAAATGACTTGCTTTAACTGTTTGAACTTTTCTAAAGAATCTGCCAAGAATTAGCCCGAAAATTTGCAACAGTAGGGCTATTATGTGGTTAGGTGGTGTAATACTTTTGCTTAAGTGATGCATATCCGAGAGGTTATCAACATCATTTCTCATTGCAGGGATCAACAAAGAAAAAATATAGTGTTTTTATGAAGAAGAAGAAGAATGTATAATGTTTTTATGGTAAAATATTGAAAAATAAAATACCTTTGGGCTTAGCAAGACAAATCGTCGACGAGGTAAAACGTGCTGGTTAACAATAGCTGGGGGCTCAGGCCACAAACACGAGAAAAAAGCTTCTGGGATATGATTGGGGTTGCTGTAATCTGGGATCTCAGAGACGCACCATGTTTTGCCTTCAATGGCCGATGACACCTGTAACATAAATAAAACTACGGTATTACAACTAAAACAAAAATACTAATTGGCTCTAAGTGTAGCGAAACGTGAATGATGACAGGACAAATAGTTTTAGCAATTAAGACTGCTTCGATTTGTATCGCATTCAAGTTTTGAAAATGGCTATAAAACTTTATGAAAAGAGAGTTGTAATTTTTGGTAACAAATTTTAGAGTTTCGGATTGGAGAGAAGCGTGAATTAAGCAAATACAATTAGTTTCCATATGCAAAGATTCACAATTTCAATTATCCAGGTTTCACAAAGAGCAAGTAAAAGATTAGGAGCGAAAAGCAGAAAGCTACGAGCAAATTCACGTGCAAACAACAGTGATGTCAATATAGAAGTTCTTGTAGCATTGACTTGCCTGACTCTCTTTAATGCTGTTTTCAAAAGGAAAGGACTCTTGGCTTAAACACCATAAAACATCGTTTTCCTCAGATGAATTGTCCAGCATTAACGTCGTCCCTGAGCATATGACAAAAAATTATACGTCTCTGGGTACAACACTAACTGTAGGATTTCATTATGAAAACTGACAGGGGACTCAGAAGTTGCAGGTGCGAGGATGGGTCAGTGGTTAGGGTCCCTGACTACTGATAACTTACGCCCAGAGTGAGGGGCGTCGCCAGCTTTCTGTAATTTCAGGTGTGGGATCACGAGATGTGGTTACATAGAGGGAAAGGAATAGGATACTGCTCGATAAGCATAAGCTTCTCAGTGTCCTTAAAACTACTTTCTAATGCTAAGAAGTAATACAAAGGAGTTTCAGGTAGGACCAGACAAAATTGTGTATTTTCCTGCCATTTGTAGAGTATCTGGACCAATAAACAAATGTTACTAAAGTGATCAAAAAGAAGAATATGTGTCTGCTGTAGGCTCATATTGCTGTGGTGGGTTGAACAGGACAGTTTCAAGTTGCTACACTACGTTGCCAGCTCAATACTATAGTTTCTGAAAATACCACCATTGAAATGATACTGCGTTAAAAAGATGTGTTAATTTTTTTGGTAATATAAACATAAAAATGATTTCCAGGTTGCCTGATGATCGCATCAAGCATGTAAGTCGGAGTTGCAGCTTAGAACCGTCATATTCTATTAAAGCGTGTCCAGCTCTGCCTTAACGGCTTCGAGCACTATATGACAGACTGGTGAAACAGTAATTTTCGTAAGTTTTGATTTTTAGATTAAAGGTTAATAACGAATTAATCACCTTGCCGATAAAATGCTTGATGGACCTTGCTTGGTTTTGAAGTCGTTCCAGACGGTGTGAAACCAGGGGGGAGCCTTACGTGAACCAAACGCAGTAAACATGGTCTCCCTTCAGGATTTGCTGGGTTTGTTGTCGAAAAGTAAAGCCGCACACCTTCAAAGGAAAACCAAATCAAGATAATTTCAAATATAAATAACACACTTTAGAGCAGCAACGTCACATTAACTTTTCTTAACAGATTTGAATTTAATCACGTAATCTGAAGACGCTTTATAAAAAACCTCGCAATGTACAATGTACAAAATTTTCTGTTATATCCCACATAATTACAGGTGCTTCCTCAAGCAAGATTGCAGAAGAATTGAGAATCACATCGCCATAAGGCAATATGCAGGTCAGTATAGACAAACAAATTTCGATAACAACACCTACTCTAGTGTTTCTAATAGACGGGCCCCCCATGTATTGATTTCAGAAGAATTTGCCCTCCCCCTGTTGCTTTTTAGCACCCCCCTTTTATTAAATTTTACAAATTAAGTCATTTGATTTTCATTATTCGTTGTTTTCCATAGTTTTTAGTAAAATCTCAATCGTACAAAGGAAACCGATGATTTTTGACTTGGAAGTTAGAAGCTGTAAATTTAATTTATCTTTGTAAGATTGCAATTTTCTCTAAAACTATGCAAGAAACTGTACCAAATTTTGACAGTATATTGTAAAAGGTACTTCGATTTCAAAGAAGAATTACCGACATGAACACCCCCTTCTATTAGCATCCCCTTCTATTGAAAACTGGTCGACATGAACAACCCCATTCAATTAGCACCCCCTTTCTATTGAAAATTGGTCGGAATGAACACCCCCCTTCTTTTACTCCTCCTCTTATTAGAGACACTAGAGTAGGTCACGCCTAATTTCCAGCTTTTTTCTAAGAAGGCCTTCGAGTCTTGGTTTACTAGTTGGGGGAAGGATAAACAAAGTTTCTAGGCTCTACAACCAGCCTAACACACGCTTGTCCAAGGCCACGCAAACGCAAATTTGTAAAATACCTGTATCAGTAATGGCAACCAGATGAACTTGAGATGCTTCTGCTTTTGAGACGGGGGCTATGTGAATAATTCTTTGTATATGTTTCTTGTCTAGATTTCTACACAGAGTAAAGACAATAGAATTAATCAATAAACAAAGGTTAAACCTGCATAAAAGAAACTAGGTTTTATAGGGAGCCTATATACCTTTTCATTAAACATATGTCACTATAAATCTCAGCTTGCAAGGTTCTTAAAAGATTCTCATATAAGGAGGAATATTTGGGACGAGTTGAAATTTAACGTCTTTCTAAAAGTAGCTTAATAGAGTTCTAGAGTGTGACGTCATAAAAAACATATTATTATAATTTTTGAATTTTAACCACAATGCATAAAAGGTCACCACGAAATACTTTCAAATATGCAAAATTAGCCAAATATGTCTCAAGTCGGTTGTTAATTATTATTAATTATTGGTAATTATTAAAAAATTAGCAAAAAGCATTTCATGATGCTTTTTCAGGTTATGGGTTCAAAATTCAAAAATTCTAAAAATAGATTTTTGTGACGTCATCACTTTAGTACTCTATAGGAGAGTCGTATTGTTTTCCGTTTCATCAACAGAATCCCAATACCACAAGAGATTATAACAATAATTATAAATGCACAGGAAAGATTAACACGAAATTTAGATTGAATAACACTGGGTAGAAGGAAGCCAGCTAAACTCTAAAAATGTAATCATCTCCTACAACATTTGATGCTGATACTTAAAATAAGCTGGCAGTCTGTAAAGATGAGTCAATGCGCTAGAACCTTTTCCTAGACCCCAATAAAAAGGGACCCCGAAACAATTTTCCATATATTTAGCTATATGCTGCAGACAGTCTACTGTTGATATTTACAAAAAGACTGAACACCATAGGTTAACAAAAACACAAATTTTAGAGATACCCGCAAAAAAACAACAGAAATGAAAATTTCACATAAATTTCTAATCGGAACATACTTTGCAACATACGAGGCGTTGACTGCAATGGAATTGGAGGACAGGCATGAAACGTGTCGCATCTTTGTCCCGTCTTCACCAGCATCATAAACCTTCAGAGCAATAAAGAAAGAAATGCATCAAAAGAAAGGGTGTATGGATGGATGCCTGGGGAGCAGCCTGGGGGATTTCGCTACGGGAAATGATACTCTTTGAGCTTTGAAAATAGCAATAAAAGCATGATAAATACGATAGCACCAGCCTACGATCATGAGGGCACTGTAAACAAATGATAACATCAGGGCTAGCACTAGCTATTGTGCTCAAGGGGATGCGCGGGTCTGCTTTGCCAACTAAATGGGTGAGTTATTCTTTAGTTACCAACGTGTTTCAAAATTTTTCGAAGAAACACACCTTGATGGCAAAAAATTCCTCACGTTTTGAATTTTTTCCAAGATAAAATTTAAAGAAACATGAACAGGTATTTTTTTAAATTATCATAGAATGAAATACACAAAGTTTAAAACTCACTATAAATATGTTAAATGCTTATCTAGAAGCTTTTTGGAAACACTGCAATTAAAAAACTCAATGAGCTGCGAAATAAAAACGTCTTTCCATATAATGAGTCAGTATTTGAAAATCTGACAATTCAATGTAAAGAACAACTTGTTTCAGTTTTGCTCCAATTGTCGAAATCTGGACTAAAAATAGTTGGGCTTAAATATTATGTTTGAATAAGATAAACGTCTCTATGACAGGAGGTCAAATTATCATGGAATATTTAGCGACGAGGGGGGGAAATTGGAAGTGGAGGGAGCATGCACCAAAAAGAGAAAATAAATTACCTGGATATTTCCATTCTCTGTTCTTCCATACAAAATATTTCTCGTATTATCAACAGCAATCTGGCATACTGGATCTAAAAAATAGTCAAAGGAGCCTCAGCTGCAAAGCTTTAAAAAGCACTCCTCACAATATAAATGGCGGATAATGACCAAAGGTAACCAGAAATTTATATCTAGATGGGGACCCGAAGTTATGTAAGAGGAGGAATAATGAACTTGATCAGTTCCTTGATATACAACGTGCCAAGAGAAAACAAGAACAACAAATATATATATACATAATTGATAACTGATATTTTTCATATGCTGTTTTTGCTTATTGTCTATGCTATTTCGAAAAACACAAATATGCATTAAACATTTTTGACTGCAAATGCTTGGACAATAAAGACATATCATTTGTTATACAAGATTAGATGCCAAATAGTTCTGCCAAAGAGTAAGAACCAATAGCCAGTCTGAAGTGAAAACCATTCTGAAATCAGCCTAAATCTTAGACAAACTGCTATATTTTTATGTTTAGCCCAATACAAACCTTCACTTGTAAAGGCTTTGGACACAAAAGATGGGACAAGAATTGACATCCAGCTTGCTGTGTGGTTTATCTTAGAGCACTTCTGTCTGAACCAGCTACTCTGTGCCTTAAAGAAAAAAATTATAATGAATTGGCACAAAAATCAGCATCAAGAGTTCCATTCAATGTCACTGGATGAGGTCATGATAACCATCATCAACTATCTAATTGCTTTTGGAAAGAATACTTTTTTGGGGTATTTTAATGTACGAGGAGGCCATCATTTGACAACAGATGAATCTACAAACAACAATTGAAAGCAAAAGGCCAACATCTGAAACTAATTCTATAAGTACCTGATATGCCAGCTCATACAAACATCCATCTGCCCCACTGAGAAATATTCGCCCATTCCACAATCCAGCAGTTGAGGTCATAAACACATTATCCGTTGGGACAGTAAACAATGGCTGAGGTTGTAAATGCATTTCTCCATAAACTTTGCCATCTTTAAAGTGAAACAAATTTACAAAATTGCATTATTTTTATCTAGAGAACAGGACTTCTATGAGCTCTCAATTCTTCCCATTTAATTCAATTACATCATGACGACTATCATTTCAGCAAAAAAAATTAAATTTAACTTGAATGCTTTAAAATCACATCAAAATTTTGCTAACAGAAATCTTGGAGACCTGAAGAATGATTTTTGAAGACTTATTTTAACTTCAGCTAGCACAAAGCGGCATTTACAGGATTTGTTCTTAAAAAGATTGGTACAGAAATTTGAGAAGAGGAGCAGTCTTATGCTAAAAAAGGAATGCATTATTTTCTAGCCTTGAAATTAAAAACTAAATAAAATATCATGTTAAAAAAGAAAGCAACTCAACATAAAAATGTTTTTATGAGATATGATGACTTTTCTGTATACCTTTTTCCTCAGAGAAGCTTACTCCAAGAACAACGATACTGAAAGGTGTTGCAATGCAAAGCAAAAATTGTATGTGTTCCTGGAAAACACCTAAAAAGAGAAGAAAATAATTAAAAAAGGATATCTACAAAATTATGTGTTCTGAGAATGGGACATTTTTTAGAGTTTCAGATTGCTTACCAAATACTGCCTCATTCTCTTCTAGAATCCAAAACAGAACAAAATCACACTGAATTTGCTGGCTGATTGCATTGCATAAAAATAGCTAATTGCAAACTCATACATCTACTTTTAATTCAACACACAGTTAAAATATGTAAACAGTCTTTTCATGGCACAAAATTTAAAAGCAAACATTTTTTGGCTTTGAAAAAAGCAAACATTTTTTGTCATACTTAAGCTTTGGTAGACCCTGAACATTGTTCTATCCAACAATTTTGGGATCTATCTACATAAACATGAAAACCTGCTATTGGGTAGAGAAAAGGAGTTTGTTTTCACCTTAGGACTTCACTGGTAACATTTTAAATAAGAAAGCAGCACTGATCGCAAAAACTTCACATTCATGTGCTCACAGTTCTAATTTGCCTTTTTTGATCCAAAACTGGGTATATATACTTCCTAGCTTAGTGTTTTGACAGTTAAAATGGTACAGAAACTTAATGAAATCATCAATTGAAAAGTTATGAGCTGTAAATTTAAAAACATTGAAAATTATTCTTACCTGGCTTTGGAGTTATAAGTCCTGCAGTTAAGATAACTTCGTCAAGGCCATCAAAATATGCCACATCAGTTCTAGAAAAAGAAATGAACAAGCAACAATCAGCTAGACAGATTGTACTGGATCTCACTGCATCTTTTATTCAATATCCAGAGGGTTAAAATGCAATTTGGTAAGAAAGGCATTGCTTAAATAATAGTTTAGCATTTTCTTTAAATGTAAATCTGAAAAAGATTTAATAAGATAGAAAAGTTTAGTCTATATTTTAATCTAATTTGCTGAGGCAACAAGGCCAAGATGTACTCTAACAAGCTACTACAGAAGAATGTTATTAAATAAATGTTTGGGAAAGCCCCCAGAGTCTTTAGCTAAGCACTAACAAGGAAAGAAAGAAGGAATTTGGAAGAGATGGAAGAAACATCAAAGAAGAAATATCTTGTTGATTCTAGGTAGAATAGTGACAGGCTATAAAAGTCTGTGAAGCAAAAAGAGGGTAGAGCATTTCAAAGTTTACAAGATCTGGGGAGGAAGGGGAGCTTTGGAACAAAGTTTGTGGATTGAAATTAGAGCCTGCAGAGTGCAGTGGCAGAAATATAACTATTAAAAACGAAAGGAAACTTTTAACTGCACCAATGTGCACTTTTTAGGTTAGTTAGATAAAATTTTAAGGGAGGGTGCTTTTATAATATTCTCAAGAAAGAATGAAAAGATTTATACTATTTATGTCACCACCACCTTTGATGACTGAGACACAACAATCCCAACATAATAAAGCAGTAAGTCTGCACGGATTAAAGAAGGATTCATAGTTATTTAAAATGTTGACATGAATTCATTTGTTCTGTGAATTGAGTGTTTGTGACCTTTTATTGGTTTGGCTGAGCTACATTCCTGTAAACACATCCAACTTGTACAAAAATGCTGTCTTCGGAATGGGAAACCATTAAAATCATCAAAAAAGAATAAAAATGGAAGCAACTCCTCTTAAAATGTCAAGCTGACAAATAGCTGTGGTACAAATCGATAAGCAAAAAAGGTAAGTGGACATTATTTTACAAAGGCTTACCCATCTTCAAAGTTCCAAACATAAATATCACTATCAATTGCCAGCCATGCTCTGCTTATTTCAGCAAAAAGACCCATTGTAACATTTGCTTGAACATCTTTCATTTGGTTAAGACAATATATATAAAATTATTGATGCTTCAAATAAAAAATGGAAAAAAGATCTAACATAACGAAGCTGGGATGGCAGATGATCTATACTCTATCTGGTGTGGTGATGTGTTGGTGTGGCAAATTTTATTGGTTCCATTTTTTAAAGCTCAATATCAAAGCTTTCATATGTTGCATTGTTTAAACTATTCATATCAGATAAATTCAGAAATAATTTTAAAATCCAAGTATTAAATTTAAAAAGCTTTGTTTTCATATCAATATTTATTGAGATAAGCTTCAATTTTGAGTTCAACATGTAGTGCCATTGCTGTTTTCAATACTAAACCAGTGAGTATCTTAATGTGTTATGATCATTAATCTAGATTACTGTTCATCGGTCAGTTAAGCTCAGCTTCCACAGGCTTGCCAATAAACCATGGAATATTGTTCCTCAATCAATAAAGATGTTGATTGCTCAGTATTTTTTCTGAGAATTAATTTCTGATCCCTTTTTCATATTGTTTCTTTGTTTCAAACTAATAATTCTTAACATTATTCACAAACACATTGACAGTAGAACAGTATTATGGCCTGTAAACCTGCCAATAATAATGGAAACTTTTCATTTTGAATTCCTTTTAGAACTACAATTACAAATCTCACTATTACAAGGTAATTTGCAATTGGCTAGCCTGGTTTTACAAGAAAAAAACTATAACAATTGTAAGGTAAAAGGAAAAACTGAGAAAAAAATATAAAACAACTAAAGTTAAAAAGGATGTAATTCCGGATTTGTCTATGGCTTATTTTTGCAGCAAAATATGTAGTACGTAGTACCGATGGCAATGTTGGAAAGTTTAGAAATGAGATACTGTTTTTGTTGCTGATCGATGAAGAGAGAGTCACACATTTTGAAGAATGAATTGCAGGAATTGCCGAAGATGCCAAGAGAGCTCATAGAAAGATTAACAAAGGAGACACATTTGAACTGCCGCTGTAAACCAGATAAGAGAGGAGCATACTTGCTGTGTTTTAATAATAATAATAATAACAAGAGAAATACTAATCAAGGGTAGTAGTCCATAGGAACTTGAGGGTTGATTTGACTCATCAATCAACACAATATTGACACTGATTGGTTTATTCTGATCTACAACTGAGTATATACATTTCTTAGCTAAAAATTTCAAGTATATATCAATGTGATGTTTTACATTTTGTTAAGTGTCAGGTGAAGAGCTTACATTTTTCAAAATTTTTCCTTCTTTTAAAGTGAATCTATTCCTAACACCACCTTCATAAAAGAGGAAACTATGCTTTAAAAAGTTGCCTGGTAATTGCATTCACAAAATACAGTGTTACAATGTTATCTTGTCATGTTCTAAACACCAACATGAAAAATATATTGATAATTTTAATGAAGGATACGTTTGAACTGCTCAAACAATTCTTCAGGGAGAGGAATTCTCTTAACACTATGCAACAAATTCAGATGCAAGCCACTTCTTTGTGGAGGTAGTTGGATGCCAAGAACATTTGGATAATCAAAGTCATTAACTCCACTAAATGTTGCTTGCCCTGTGAAAGAATATTTATTGATAATTTAATCATCTGAACTAAAAAAACTGAAATTTCAAACTTATAAATCTGCTTATTCTTTTTCTTAAACGTTAATGTTTGCTATACAAAATATGGAATGAAAGGAATAATTGAAGGTACAAAATTTATTTATTAAACAAAGTAACAATTTTTGCCAATGCCATTGCCATAATTTATAGTCTAAGCAAACCCAAGTATCTTCTACAAAACTACAACTTTTTATGACTTTTGAAACAATCTGCCCACATAATATCATTGCAGTAAAACGAGTGAATCTTAATACCTCAGGCTGGTATGAAAGTTTCAAGAAATTTTTTGTTTAAAAATAACTTTAAATATCTTGACCTGATGAGAACAACCCAGGTACAAAAACATGTATGATTTTGGCTAGGCAACAGCATCCCATCAACTCGATCTGCGAGTGAAGGCATTTCTTCTTCAACTTTCTGCTACACATATCATTTGAAGCCCCCTTGAGACTTGCATTACCACCTACTTCAGCAGCACCTTCTCCTGTGCTTTCCTCTAACCCTCCCATTGAGTTAAACTTTTAACAATTACTACTCTAATAGGCAATTTTCCTTTAACCTCCTCATTGTATTCCCTTTATTGTACCAACTCTATTGTATTAATTCTATTGTATTGGTTTTGTATATCTTCGCTCAATTTGATTTTCAAAGTATTACTGATGAAGACTTCAGTCAAAATGTTTAAGCGAAAGTGTTTTTTCTGAATATCTATATGCATATATATATATGACTATAGTATAATATACATAAATTGATTGATATTCACCGCTGTTACGCTGTTGAAGTCAGGACAGCATAGGCCCGTTCTCTGGCCACATCAGAGAAAATCGAAGATATCTCAAAATTTGAAAAAGCAAAGGAGAAGCTTTTTTTTTGTTTTGAACTCGCTACTTTCTGTATGCATTAAATTCTGTACTAGAAAGTTGAAATAGAATTCTAATTAAATTTTAGGATTTTTCACAAAGAAATTCTTTAACAGAATTTGTCTATCGGTACCACTGCTGAAGCCAACCAAACAAGGCTAATTGGAAATATTTTTGTATATATTGAACTATTTTTTTTAATTTTTTCACCTTCAAGTTGATATTTTCAACGCACCTAACAGAGAAGCAGAAGAGAAATACACTGCAAAGCAGATTTGCAGCTTTAAGAATCGCTAGGAAAACATTAAGTTTAAGGCTGACTGGTTCGGCAAAAATCAGCTCGCGCTTCCGCAGACAGGTTCATTTTGCTAGAAAAACATACCAAAATGACTCTTCTTTTGTAGGAGAATAAAATTTTTGGGGTGCCTTCTCAGACAGAAAAACCGTTGAAAGTGGTGAATCTTTAAAATTTTTCCCTAAAACCTGATAAAATTCAGAAAACAACAAATGAATGGAATGTAATAAACAGATGTTGGTCTTTGTTTCAAAATTATTTGAAATTTTCTGCAATAAATCTGCGATTTTGTACTTAATTTTGAAAAGCACTCAATTTTCGAAAGTTGCGAGTTGCAGTCTGTTAAATGGCAAAATATTGGCTGTTCTCATTTCCCTGAGAAAAATTGGCGTAACAGCCGTGTTGATTGAATTAATGGGTCAGGTGTGAGTGCAAAAAGCCAGGTCAGTTTGAAGCATGGACAACAAGTTGTCAAACCTGGCTTGGCTGGAACAACAACAAAACAATCTACCTTCGCTTTTATTTTCCTCCGTACAAATCTCTAATTTTCTCACATATTTCATGGCTAACTTTTTCTTTAAGTATTCCTTATCTTATTTTATTAACAGTAAGTTTATTTGAAATAACAGTAACTTATTAAAGTTGTTGCGTGTTTTAAAATGAAAGTAATCTAAACTGAACTATTCTGAGAAGATAGCACAGCCCTGTAGTTGATACATCAAGCTGCCATACATAACAAAGAATCAATGAACGCACGGAACTTCCTAGTGCAACTCTGCCAGCATGAAAAAAAATTGAAATGTGGCTTTGAATGCCTTAAGGTTTATCGATCTCTACCTATAAGATTCTTACCGTGGGAACCGACACCTAACTGGGTGCCAAAATCCCAGTACTGGCGGTCTTTCTCTAGTTGTGAATCAACTTCATCAGATGCAGATTTGAGACATTTATCTGGGGTTTTGACTGTTTGAGTTGTTTCGTTTAAAACTGGCATTTTCCCCCTGTAAATGCTCATCTGAAGTTCAGCGGAATTCCTCGTTGAATATCGGTGATCTCTTCTCGCGCCATACGTTAGACCTGAAATCGAGGTGACAATTCGCCCAAAACGAGGGTGTGACAAAAAGGATTTCAAAAAATTATGCCGCGGGAAACAATTGTCGCAAGCGATAATATTTGGGGGGGGGGGGGGGGGTCTTTTGGGGTTATCAGATAGTGTGATTGTGCGAGGATTTCTTTTACCGCTATTTTGCAAGGAAACTTCATACTACCGTAATACAGAGTTTTCCAAATAAAATTATGGGTTCAGGTAGGCCTAATTTGAATTTCAGGTAGGCCTAATTTCTGGGAAATTTTCACTTTCAAATCATGCAATATATGCCTATATAAAAATGAAAAGATGAATGGGTCGCTATAATCTGCTTTATATCAATATTAGTCATTTTAGATTGTGGGGAATTTCGCCCATATTTTTTTTAACATAAGTCATATTCTTACGATCTCGTTACTCCGTCCACTCTAAATAACCCTTGTTTTCAAGATCTTAAGATAGTAACAGCTGATTGAAATTTTTTTTCAGTTTTATGACAAAGTAACAGGTTTTTGTAGTTAAGGAACTCAACATGCTTTGTTATTCTTAATTGTCTGTCTCAAGTTTTGAACAGATAAATGTCAATTTGATTGAGGCAGACAGCTAAATAGTGAAATTTAAAAAGAATAGCTGGCAAATTGCCTTGTCCAACACACCAATTCAACTTATGGTCTCGTTCTAAAAATTACTCTAAATTTCAGATTCAGCTTTATTGTCATTCTTTTCAGCCAGATACCTTTTCGGATAGAAATGAAGCTTGAAAACATGTAAGGGAATTTTGACCGCAAAAATCGTATTGGGTGAAACCATGTGAAACTTTACCCCTTTAGTCACCAATCACGACCAAATTCCGTATAAAAGTTTTATCTTTATGTCGTTATAAAATCAATATCGTGAGCAAAAACATAATGAAAACTTGCTAGTAGACCAAAACCCTTGCTCTTGATCCAAATCTGCGGTCAAAAATTTTGTCAAAAAAATTGAAGAGCTTTTCAAAATGAGACTGTAAGTTGAATTGGCGTATATATATAAAAATTAAAAATAGGTTTCCAGATTAGAAGCAAGGAACAAAATTCACACAAGTACCAAAAGATTGAAATCGTCTGTCGACACAGTTATACATGGCATCTACAGAAATAATCCACTTATTTTTAATCCAAAGCTACAGAATCAAAATCCATCAATTGAGAATTGACAATTAATAAATGTTTGTTCATCATTTCCGGTATAAGATCTTTCATAATTTCGATCCTTCGTGGCAATATTTCGGAATTGTAGCTTTCCTCAGTTCCCTCATTATAAAGTTCTGAGAGTGTATTCTGTAGACAAAAAATAATCATGAGAGAAGAAGGAACTTTTTCACACGGAAAGGATTGACAAAAGTAGCAATGTATTTGCTGCCATTTAAACATTAATATGATGTTTAGAAATAAAATAATTAGTTAAGCAGCAGGGAAACATGTTTCCATCAGAAAAAAGCAAAATTGACATATCATGGCTGATGATAATAAGCAATTCATTTACAAACAAACGTTCAAGTACCGCAGCAAGAAAATACACTTTAGACCAAAAGGTCTACGATACACTTGCATGACAAAAGTATTAGGACGATGAGTAACAAAATGGCGGCTCCAAAACTAGCATTTTGGAATTTTCTTGAGATTTCCCGCTGTATCCGAAGATATTTCGTTGCAAAATTAATTCAGTGAGTTCCAGTGCAAATGGCGGCTGCCAGATTCCTGGCGGTCATCAGGCAAAATATGAAATAAAGCAAATTATGATTGTCTAAAAGAGTCCATTTTTACAATCTATTAAATATATCTTTATTTTTACAATTGAGTGAAATTGCAATTGAAGATCTCAACCAGCAATCTCGTTATGTTCCACCAATTTTTATGATGTTCTTTGAGCAAAGGGTTAACCACATTTGCTTTGAGGTGATCGTTCTAATACTTTTGTCACGTAAGTGTACCTCCAATATTTGCAAAATAATTGTAATGAAAAAACAAAATTCAGTTACATATTGAGATTATAACCTAAATTACGAACCTCCATTCTGGGTAATATACCGTACCCAAGGCAGGGCCTGGTAACCACTTTTTTCAATAATCTTCAGATATCTAACCTGAGCGATAATTCAGAAAAAGAAAATTTAGTAAGGCATTTAATATTGAAAATGGGACAAAATACAAAAATAACATGCCCCATGAGGTCACTGTTTGAACAACAAAGAAAGCAGATAAATAAACAAAAAATATATTGGTAAAGATACTGCAAGAATTGAAGTACCAAGTTGAACAATATATCTTACAAATATCACCATTTTTTAAACTTTACATTATCATGATTTATATTAACTTTATTTTGATATCTATGTAGATACGCAAAAGGACAGATGAAAGCAATGGGCTTGCAACGTTTTGCCACCTTTATGAAGTCTTTTATGACCTACTAGCTTTACGTTAATTTGCTCGTGTTCTTAAAGACACATCTCATTGTATACACAGCGATGTAGGGTTACCATTAAAGTAACAAGATTTGATAAAATAAAAAACTACTTTGTACAAGAAATGAATATTTAGTACGACGTTTCGAGCATAACTCTTCATCAGGTAAAAAGAATAGAAGGAGAAACGGTTAAGAAGAGAATAGAAGAGTAGAATCGAACGATTAATTATATGGAACGTAGTAGGAATAAGACGTAGAAATTCGTATTTCCTACTACGCTCTATATAGTTAATCTTTCATTTTCGACGTACAACACGCACAACTTCATTGATATCAATTTATAATTAAAGGCCCTTACAAGTTCTAACATCAAACAGATATCTTTAAGATTTTGACTTTCAATGCATAAAAAATTAAACATCCAAATGGAATTTTGAAAACAGAAAATAACAACACCTGGGGAGCGGTACAAAATTCCCACTCAAATGTAAACTGCTTAAATCTTTTTTTCGAAAATATGAGAAATCTTAAAAAAGAATTGCATTACTAAGACTTTCACGCTGCGTGTGGCAGACGCAGGGATAAAAAAAATATTTTAACTGCAGTAAAACTTACTTGAATACCAGAAACAGTGAAGTATGGGATTTCAAACTTGACTGAAATGGGCGGACGACCTTCAGATTCCTCTGAACAAATGAAGGATATGCACAAATCATTGTTATGTAACTAATGTAAATCAAGAATAAAAACACAAAAAATACCTGTATTTTCATCACATCAGTCATCATTAGGAAACATATATTCCCTTGAGTTCTTAGCACTTGGGATAATTATTTGAAATTCATACTTTTTTGGATAAAACGTAAAAATTTTTACCAGGCATGACAAAGGCTTGAATTTGATAACGTATTAGATAGATGTTTTATTATAATGACATTTCACACTATTTTTTGACAAAGATTTGCGTTTCATGCTATTTGGGACAAAGTTTCAAGTTTTTACCATTTTGAATAGATGTTTAAATTTTATACTACTTGGAGCAAATAATGGTATTCTCGTGCTATTTCTTACCATTTTAGACATAAGTTCATAACTTCATACCATATAGAATATAAGTTTGAATGGATTTTGAACAGAATATTGAGATTCATATCATGTGGTAAAATAGTTTGAATTATAAAACACTTAGAGCAATACATTGAAATGTAGACCTCCTTTGGCAATACTTGAAATGCTATAAAACAAAATTTACCTGAAAGGACACTTGGCAGTCCGAAGTGTGCTCTCATTAAGTACTCCTTTCCACCCTGAAAAATAACCGAATATTGTACTGGCAAAATCGAAATAACGATTCCATATTGTAGCACCTAAGTACCTAATGTTAAATGTGAAATAATACAAGAGCGTTTATGTAACTAAAAGTAATCAGAAATTTTATCATTTTATCAAACTTTCATCAAACGTTTTATCAAAGAAAAGTTTATCAGAAAATTGGCATAGACACTCTTCTAATACTACAGGTGTACCTGGAATGACTTGATTGTCCAAATAACCGATGACTGCTCAGGAGCATATTTGACATTCCCAATGGTAGTCTAAAAGAAGTAGAGTCTCGATGATTACATGGTGCACATTAAACGACGATATGGTCTCTTATGAGGGCCAAGCGAATAAATGAGGTAAAATCTTTAAAGCTTACAAAAAAAGCTAATCTGTTTCACTGAAGTTGCCAAACAGCAAATATGACCTGTCGTCTTAAAAATGCTGAATGCAAAACAAAGCAAAATGTATAGAGTGTTATGGGATATTGTAGTGCTCACATAATAGTTGACTAGGGAGGTAAAAAGCGGCGTGGAAAGTAGCCACCCTACAACACAATGCGGTGACTCCGGAAGATGCGTCCCCAACAGCGTATTCCCCAACGTTCGATATCGAATACGGAAATAGTCTTTACCTCTACCTTTAAGTGTTCACGTGCACCTTGTTTCGTAACCAATTATTACTAGCATGATCTAGTAGTGTCAATGCATATAAATACGACTCGTGAGTGTAACTAGCCAGTTGACTCATGACTGCATTAAGCAAGAAACCCGAAGTAGCAACTCAGTCCTATACACCACAGCATATACAGTACGCTTATATGACATAAAGTACGTTTATACGGCATCTGTTTATACATCAGGCGAGTAAACAGAAACTTTTACATATATCTAGGCCCGTTGGTTGACCATTTCTTGAACTTGACCGCGCCTTTGGATCTCAAATTTAATTGGAATCTATGTTGATCGCATTACGTCCATAAACTGTTCATATATCAGAAGGCGTTCGCCTTCACCATCGAACTCCATTAGGCAAGCAGCACTGATTAGGCAACCTTGGCAATCATTTGATCACGTTTCTGACTGGCCTTTTTCAACCAACAACTGGCTATAAAAATCTCCAAGCTACCCATTTATACATTTTCATTTCATTTGATAATATTTATACAGGTTAAAGGTTCATACATATGTTTTTCAACCTGACCTGTTTAAAAGATTAAAATAAGAGCTAATAACTATGTTATAATACTAATAACAAAAGAAATTTACCAATCAAACCTAATTTACAATATTTAATAATACTAAGGCTATAAAAAGTGAACGTAAAGATGAAATAAAAGTTGTCCCCGACTATAGTTGTTCTTTGAAGGTTTTCAGTGAGGGGGCCAATTTGGTAGCCCTTTCTAGACTGTTCCACAGTTTTGGACCGCGATAAGAAAAAGCCTTTTGTCCATTTATCGCTTTTAGCAGCAGTATCTTAAGATCATTTCTGATGAACGCAGAAACCGTTCTCTATCATCCGAACATTTTTCGATCAATTTTCTCAAGTAGTCTGGTGCAAGCATATTTAGAGATTTGTAAGTTAGCGTGGCTGTCTCCTTTCTTACAAGATTTCTGATGGTTAACCAGCCAAGATTCTGAATTATCGGAGCAGCAGGCGCATCGTATGGGCTGCTAGTTACAATTCTGGCAGCTCTATTTTGGATACAATAAAACTAATAAAATTGCAAGAAAGCAAACCTTGAACTTGGGGCAGTCGGCATCATCTGGGACAGGGATAACAATTTCGACATTGTTTGCAGTCGACCGTTTCTTAAACTGACTTTTTGCCTGTTGCAGAATAAACGAATGTCAGGATTAGAATTGTCATTAATGGTTAAGCTGAAGTTATCATAAAATCTTGTAGTTTATAACTGGGATCCTTAATGATAAGTAAGAACAAACCATGCACCTTAACTACCAAAAGTACTAAACGTCAAAGAAAGGTTTATAATTAAAACGTTTGAAACCATCATAGATGAATTTAAAACAGAAATACGCGGTTCTTTAGCAATATCTGTGTCATTACTAGAGTCTATAAAAATAGCCACTATCCTTTTTGTTTCCAATGGCAACCCTCCCCCTAAAAATGCTGCAAACCCCAGCCCTAAGAAACCATGCCGATAATAAATGTGAATAGCATACAAATGATGTAGGCTTGTTTTCCCCTCACCTTGCACCTACTCTGCAGTAAAACAATACTGTTTGAAGGTTCAGACGGGGGTAGTTGTAGATTGCCGTTACTTAGGTCAGATAATATAAGGCTTTAAAAGCATATAGATTCTTCAATAGCAAAGCTGATAGCGACAATAGACGGTAGCATTACCTTGATCATGTACTCTACTCTAGAATGTGGGTGCCTCTCAATGACGGACTCAATCCAGATCAATGGCTTCACGTGAGTACTAAGCCTGTAACCCATTAGCTCGAATTCACCATCAGGGGGAATAAAGGATATAGTGCGGTCGTTTTCGAACCTTGACAGTCGCACACATTGGTGGAACTTAACATCCTCAAGCTCCACGGACTTGCTTTTTGATCCTTAAAATAACAGAGATTTCAAAATCACATCCTTTTTCAAAGCCAGACTTGCATGGTTTCCTTTTTCATGTCATAAAGCCAAGGCAAATATTATCTTAGAATTCTACTTTCTAATAACAGTTTCCTTTGGAATGAAGATTAAAAATTTATGTTAATCAAATGAACTGAAGAAATTCACGGCAAAAACTCTAAAGAGCCCTCTAGAAGAAAAGGGAGTAAAAAAGGCGGCTTACAAACGAGGGGGCATGTAACAGAGGGAGGCATATTTCAAATCAAAATAAAGGATTTTTTGGCATTCTCACCGGTACATAAAAAGGAAACATAAATGTTGAGCTAAGCGCTTCTACGATCCTGTTGCATGATCAAAGGCACACGACGGATATAAAATTGCCTAGGCGGGCCAAAAAAGACAGACAACGATGGTCGGTTGTGAAAAATTGCAAGTGATTGCTTCTGTACTTTTTGTTTTGTTCTCTTTAATCAATCAACGCTAGACAATAACTTGTTAGTTATACAATAGCTAACAATCGGATCTGAAATAGTTTCACGAGTTGACAAATTTTTCAAATCTCGTTTAGGAATACAAAGCAACTTCAGTATGATTGTTTGGCAGCGGATGACATCATGTGAGCAATAGCCGATTTACCTTATGACGTAGTTTAGACCTTGCGCGCAATGCATTCTGGGAAAGGTAGCATCAAGCGATTCTATTGTTGTTGTGTGTTTTGTGTTTTGATGATGGGAAGGTGAAAGAGACCCGATGTAATTTACTGCAAATTTTTTAAAAAAATTCGAAGAAATGGAGGGTACAATTGCTTCTGAAATAAACCCTAGCTTTTTCGAAAGCTCTTGCCCGGTGCTGCGGTTGGGGTTTATGCGAGCAAGTATCCCTGAACGTCTCAACAACTAAAGAACAATTTGGCTCTACATCCGTCGTGTGTCTTTACGATAATAGGCAAGAAAAATATTGTTTATGTAACCATCTTAAAATACTTACTTCCAGTGTTTTCAAACAGTACTTTATCATTTAAACCGAGCCTCAACTCTGGCATACCGGACAGGTAACACTTCATTTTAACGGAACCAACAATTTCACTCTTTAATACATTTCCAGAAACACCAACCTAAATTAAGAGAGCAAAGTTTTGAATGACGATCTTAACCAAGTGAACTACGCTGGACACAGGTCCTTGTTTTCCAGCAGCTGTCCTTAGCTGACCAAGCAAAACAGTATAAATATTGATAAATTATTACAATATTATTATTATTATTATTAATATTATCAGTAGAAAGCAAAATTCAAACAAAAAAGAAGGACTCTTCTGCTTTAATTCTTCTTAATTGTTTTTGTTACTATGGCGTTTGGTCGATGAGCAAAGTAAACAAATGCATTTAAAGGCAATCTGTCACGACGTTGATTGATTATAAAAACAAAGGGATTTTTTATTGTTTCCAGTCCCTCTTTAATTTATCGCATTGTAAAAAATATGGCGGAGCGCCAGAATCGTGTTTAGGCTATTGTTCCAGCTATTGTTCTCGTTAACCAATCCACAACGAGACAGATTGCCTTTAACTCGCAGCAAACAATTTTCTTTCAGTGCCTGACGTTGTGAAAAGCAACATGGGAAACAGCACAAGCCAAGTCGTCCAACATAAAAACATGAGACGTTTGTCAGAAACCTCAATGTTCACAACGACTGAAAAAGAAGCGGTGATTAACTAACAAAAAGGAATTCAATAAAACATTTTAAAGTCGAAGAAATGTACGTAAAAAGGAAGAAAATTGTCAGACATACGAGCAGGTTGACAGATTCGATAACATCCAAAAAAACTTCATTCTTTCGATACTTGATTGATTCTGATCTCCAGGAGACTGCATTAGTTAGAGCCGGTGGTGGTTTGGGCGCAGCTTCTAGTTTCTGGCCTTGCTGTGTAATATATCTAAAACAACAGAATGTTAAAAGTAAATGTTGTCTGCTATACATTATGTATTTAGGTAGGTGACAGAAAACACTATTTTATAGGTCTAGCATGCTATCTAGTGGTCTGTGAAGCACACCGTATTTCCTTTAAAGAACGCCGCGGCGTTTATTACGAACTCCAAATTTTGGGTGCGGCGTTCAATAGAGGCCGGCGTTCATTAGAGGAAATACGGTAGGTAGTGTAGCCTACGCAGTTGGCAGTGTAGCCTACGCATTTGGCAGTGTAGCCTATGCAGTTGGCAATGTAGCCCACGCAGTTGGCAGTGTAGCCTACGCAATTGGCAGTGTAGCCGACGCAGTTGGCAGTGTAGCCTACGCAGTTGTCAGCGTAGCCGATGCAGTTGACAGTGTAGCCTACGCAGTTGGCAGTGTAGCCTACGCAGTTGGCAGTGTAGCCTACGCAATTGGCAATGTAGCCTACGCAGGTGGTAGTGTAGCCTGAGCCATGGGCAGTTTTGTACATCTGTTGACTGTTGATAGCATTGAGCGTGAAACTAAGTTGCAACTTAAAACCGCCCTGTTCTATACACAAAAGTGCGATGCAGCAAATAAACAAAATTCACAAATATAAAACATTATCTTAATGATGAAAGTTATACAAATCACAGTTAGCATTACTATTTAGTGCTGATGTTTCGTCCTCTGCCCAATTTGTTCAAAAATTACTAAGATACGAAAACATATTGGCATCGTTCCAAGATATTGAAAGCTACATTTAACACATTCGTTTTAGGAAGTTATATGTTATTCTTGCCAGATGAAAAAAATTGTTAAAAATCGATCTTTCAAATTTCTCATGATGAATAAACTCAAAGTTCAATCAGAATAAATCAATTCAAGACAGAAACAGTGGCGTAGCGTGACTTTTTCAACTGGGTATTCTCTATTTAACAAAAGGATGGGGCAGGGTGTGGCTCAATGGGGCTTGATGAAAACAAGGGGATAATAGGAAGATTAAAAGGACTAGCTATTGAAATTTTATCTAATTTTCTTTTTGGTTCATTTGCAAGTACTGCACTGTCAGGGCATTACTATGATGAAAACGATACTTTGCTGAAGAACCCAACGCAAATACACTCTTCGAACTCATACATTGCATCAAATTACCACTAACCATTTCATCAAAAGTAATTCGAATCAAAACATATCATTGAAAGTCAGTAACATTTTACTGGTCGAAATAAGTCCCAATAGTTGTTGTTGAATCGTCAAAAATTTGCACTGATGTAAAGAGGAAGTAACTGTAAACACCTACTCTTGATGCCTTAATACAAAAGGGCTTTCGAAAGTTTCGAAATTATTCACATAGAGCATTACACGAGTTATAAATGGTTTGTGGTATGCAGTAAAGACTTTTTTCTTCATGACCTAATAGTGATATTTTCGATACAGATTAATGGTTGAAAGAATCGAAGGTAATGAGATGAGACTGCACAATAATGCAACTGAATGCGCTCGAATAATGCAAGCAAAAAAGGCCAACAATATAACTGAATGCACCAGGCAACTATAAGGATATTATCCAAGCCAATCTGCATTTACTTTAATTCTATCACATAATGCAAACAGGAGCATCCCTGATTGACAAGCAATAACAAAATTGGTATTTCTAAAGGGCACAGATCTGAGTCAGTGTAGTATTATGCAGAAGCCTGCCTTTCCTTTCCACTTTGCTTTTGGTAGGTTAAGATCAGGGGTCAAATGAGAGAATGATTATTAAACAGTAATACGGACATTGCAATAGTTTTTGAATTAAGTCATATTTACTGTTTTTCATGAAGCTCCATCACTCCAACGGCTCCGACGTCCATTAACTGTTTATATCGATCTCAAAACGAGACTATTTTGAACTAACTTTGAGGCTGTACGCTGCATATTTCTCAGCGTACAGGAGCATTGTTTTAGCTGATTAACGGTAAATATTATTCATGGAAAGGATCATTTTGATTGGTTAAAGTACCGTCTAGGGTATTCACTGCGTATTCATGACCGATCTCCATTCAACATGAAGTAGCTCAATCTTCAAAATTAGCTTCAAAGACCTCCCAGCTTATCTATGCTTCGCAGCGTTATCGTTTCCATCAATTTCGTGATATTTTGTACTTATACAAAATGTAGAATATCGAAGGTAACGAATTCAACCAGAATCAATAGCCCAAAAACGTTTTTTACTTATTACAATTCTACGTCGTATTAATATTTTTTTCTGAGAAATCTCAGGGTATTCACTGAATACCTTGAATACCCCGACGCTACGCCACTGGACAGAAACAAGCTGCCACACACAAAATGTACTTGAAGTAAAATGAAAGGAATTTACAACTTTCTACACATACTCTTGTAAGATCTTGGTCTCTGTGCTTTGGGGATAGCCAAAGTCCATAAGCTCGTCCATCAACTCATAAATCAAAACAAAGTTGTCTCTGATACTTTCCTCTTCTAGTTCTCGAAAGTAGTCTACAAACACCTGTGCAAAAATTTTGAATGAGATAACCAAGCATGCAGCAAAGAAAATAATGATCAAATTTTCTCAGGGGCGTCGCCAGCCTGAAAAATGGGGGTGAATAAACGAATTTCTGGACCACGTCCTTCAGACTCTCGGTAAATGTTGGAAATGCCTTTTTAGCATTTTGTACGTATTTCGAAATATTCGCAAAAGCAGCTTTCTTAAGCAGCATTCTTCGTAACGGGGTTATCTTGAAAGAACGAAAATGGAAATCGATCTGATTACTCCATCCCCCCTCCCACCCAAAGGTTTTTCAAAAACATCCTGAAAAACAAAAGTTAGTTCATTCATTGAGTGCAGAACAGGATTAAAGATAATATACAAGAAAAAGAGAACACGAGTGTGTGTCATGACATGAAGGTCAGTCTGTTGGAGTGGCACAGCTTTAAGCTTGGTTTGAAACAGTGACTAGAAAACTCAGTTGGTTGAGCAACAGCGTAAAGTGTTTTTGTTTCAGGGTCCAGTCTTACCTTGGTTTAATCACTCACTAACATTCTGTCTCAATATAATTTATTGACTAGGAATGCTTCAAAATTAGTGATAAATGACAAATTTTGAAACTCACCTGAACTAACCTATGCAGAAAGACAAAAATCAGGGCAACATTAGCATTTGTCTTTGTTGTGGCAACAACTAACAAAAAGTTAAGGAAACCAAAACATTGAATTGATAAATAGCAGGGCTGAAAGACAAACTATTATTATATGTATCTTCTAATCAGATGAATGGCACGTAAAGGGTTAAAAAAGGGTGAAAACATAATCATTTACATGCTTGGACACTTTATTAATAATTTTAAAAATAATTCCTCACATAGTTTTATGGATATAGTTTCACAAAGATAATTTCTGATGAATACCATTTTGGAGAATTGCCTCCAAATTGGTAATGCATGCTGCTAAGATATTGCAAAATTGTTAAAGCATGGTATTTAGGTTTTTTTGAAGCATTGTCATAAAAAATATACTAATATATACATGTTTTATAAAATTGGATTCAGTATCACAGAATAGTACAAAGGCAGAAGGGAAACTCCATTAATAATAATGGGATGCTTTTTGCAAGCGCAAGTGCAAATTATTGCATTCAAGGCTAACTAAGTTTGTAATCAGCAAAAGAGCTAGGAACTCACAGATTGCAGCTAACCAATTGCTCTTTGCCTCACAAAACTTAAGAAAAGGAGTGATCACTTTATCTTTTAGTGTCTGTCACTCCTTATCTTAAACATGGGTAACCAAACAACAATTGTTTTTCTTGTGTTGAAAAATCAAAAAAGGAGCTGCACAGAATTTCCCCTGCTGCCCTTTCTCTATTCATGTCTATTTTAATTATCCTTCTCAGATAATGGAACCTAATCAAATAAACATAGGGGGTGCTAAAGTTGATAAACAAATGATCACAAAAGCCAAACTTGAAAAAAAACTTGACAACTGAAAGTCCTCAATACTTGCTTTGTGATACACAACTATGAAAGGATACTATATAGGTTATTATTTTTAATATACACAAATGTAACATCTCCATGAACAATAATTGGAGAAGTTGCCTCTTCTTCTTCTCTTTCCAGGACAAGTGGCAAAAACTTTTCAATTATACCAAAATCAATGTCTCCACGGTAATTACGGGATATAAGATTCTAAAAAATAAAAATCGAGTTTTCTTACTGAAGGAACACTTTTGATACAAATAACAGCTAAAATAATCCTGGAAAAATACTTAAGAATTGGTAAAATATCTTAAAAATCTATATTCTTCTATACTTTGAGCACAGTGAAGGATGCTATCAATGAACTGCAACTTACAGGGATGAATATTTCACCAAGTTAAATAAATGAAAATCTCATAGCCTACCTTTCCCTTTAGGTCAAGGACATACACTGCAGACATAGACATCTTGATAAAAAATGATTGAATGGTCTTTCTTAGTAGACTTTGTGGCACAATAAAGTGATCTCAGTCTGCAAGTAAGAATTTTCTCATACTAAAAAATGTCATACTAAAATAAGAACTTTAATCATAACAATACTTGTAAACGTCCTGCCTTAGAATTAGAAGAGCAGGGAAATAGTAGCATTAGCCTGCTTGAATTGATTCATCTAAAAGTTAAATTTTGACAGAGCTCTTGCTTCCCTCCAGGCTCTCCTTAAATGCTGGAGGGGAGCTCTAGATAGCTCTCCTAAATTGTCCTAAAAAGCAAGTTGTTCTCCTTGAAATAAATGTTTTCCATTTAACTACAAATAGCTCACTTGGAAATAACTAGGAGAGTTCTTTACTGCACCCCTGTTAAGAGTCATATGGACAGGTCTGTATCATATAATCAGAGGAAGATTGAAAAAATTCCTCTGTTGCTCTGTAAAGTAACTTTGCACTAAGCATCCTGTTTAGCCAGTTTACTCAAAATTTCACAAACAACAAAGTTAACTTGCTCAAAAACAACAGCATTTGAATAAGTCATTGTATGTACTTTTAATTGTTGATTTTAGAGAACAAAATACTATTTTCTTTCCAAAAAAATAGTGGTTGCCTAAAATTTCATGTCCACAATGCCCTGGCATACAGGTTTCACTTTTGATCTGATGAAGCCCTGTATACAGGGGCCAAAAATTAGCCATAACTGCTTTCGGTGTGTTTGTTGTTGTTTATTCTCTGTGCATTGCGGTGTTCCTTATTCACTACATTTTAGTTGTTTTTTTGCCGCAAGAATTCTATCAGAGTCTATCAAGCAGCCAGCTTTGTGGCCTTTTCTTTATTCACACATATCTATCATACCGTCTTTCAGTCAATTGTTCAGTCAATTCTGTCTTGTCTATAGCAAATCATAACTAAAACAGATTCAAAACTAATGCAGTGGTTTAAAAGTAAATAGAAATAGCCCTTGAATAGAAGCCATGATTTAAAATAAGTAAATACTTGAATTTATTTTAGAAAGTATAACGACTTTGAGTAAAGATCAGCTTTAAACCTGATATATACATAAATTGATAGGCTAAGCTAGATCACTCTTCTAAAAATGATTGAACAGTTAATTAAAAATTTCAGCACCCAAACATGGTTTAGGTAACAATGAGGATTGCTATTTGATATCCTGTGGCTCTTCATAAGAAAACAGGGCTGCGATGAGAGACCAATACAGTGCATGTCAGGGGTAGACACTTGGTCAAATATTGGCGGGGCAACCCTATTGTATTAATAAGATGATGTCCTATTTTCCCATTGTTTAGAACAAAATAGCATTGTCCTCTAAAGTATTGGAAGGGCAATCCCCCTGCCCCCAAGTGTCCATCACTGGTGCATGTACATTATATTCCCTGATGTACATGCACTGGCGATATTTGTTTAAATTTCAGTTAGAGACATTGTGTATTTACTTATAAGTAAATCATTATCTTGTAAAAATAGATTACAGCATTTCAGAGCTAAAAAAGCAAGCAACATTATGGAACATAACAGTAATGGCATGATTTGTGTTGGAGGGATAAAATGGTGCATTTAAATCTTTATTCAAAAATAGGCCCTGGGCTTATATTTAGAGGGGCTAACAATTGGAAGCAAGTTTACATCCAATGAATGGGGGACTTATATCAGAGGGAAAATACTTTGAGGGTGGGGGGCTAAAATCAGAATTTTACAGTATGATGGTAAACGTTTGCCATACTAGAGAAATTATAACAACCTTTTTCATGTAAAACTTCTGGGTATTTAGATCATATTGTCTTGAAAAGAGCGTTGTACATAAATCTTGTTTCTCCATGTAATGTGATTGCAACTTGGCGACATTTTAACAAATGATCAATGAAAACCATATTCAGATAGGTTTAACCAATTTTCTTAACATTGGGTTTTCGACACAACTTTATTACAATGTATTAATGGTTTTGGTGTCTTTCTGGTGCACATATGAATAATTTCTTAAATAAGCCATTCTTGAATTCCTTTATCAATACATTGCCAAAAAAGCAAAACAAAATCAATTGCGTGGATAGATACAACTATCTAAAAGCAAGACTAGGCCTGCACATGATAACCATGGTACCAGGTTAATTTGCGGGTGAATCTCTCGAAAGGGCATCACAATATTATGCAAGAGCTAGCACCAAATAGCTACTTGAGGTGATAAAAATGATTATTACCATCTATGTCTATTTATTCCCTCTTTTGTCATCAAATACTGGCTGCATTTGCGGCATACCAATGTGTCTTCCCTTTTCAGCCGAGAATCAGATCAATAAAGCAGCAAATTCCCTTGTTTCCTTGTTTCCTTGTCTCCTTCGCAGCAAATAGGGAGGCTAATAAGTCGCAAGTTGGAATAAGCTTAGTCAATAGTAAAAGACTATGAAATAATCTTTCTATTGACTATGAAATAAGTGGTTCGAAAAACAGTTACTCTCGAATCTGGAATCAATGTCTCTTTCCTCCGATTGTTAATTCGAAAAAAGTTCACCCATGACAGCCGTGTTCTAGATCCCCCGCTTCCCATTTTTGAGAAATTGCATTGCAAGTTGTATACAACAAAGCGCATGGATGCGTAAGGAAAATAATAGAAAGAAAGAAAGAGTGACATATTATTTAGAAATTAATATTCTGAAATGATTTGTTCTTTTCTAAGAAACCATTGTCTTGTATATACTTCTTCTATTCCAGATTCAAAGGACTACTGGCCATTCATGCCCTTTTAATTATATTTGGGAAAATTTCCACCCACCCTATTATTTCCAGTCCCCAGAATAGCAAAGCACCTTCCAATGATACTTGGTCTAAAGTCTTTATCTCAAAGTGGCAATTTTGCATATATAACTTGAAGATAGAGCAAATAACCAAAGTAAATAGGGAATTTTCCAAAGAGGTATACAGAATTGCCAAACAAATAAAAAGATGACCCCTTCTAGCATACAGCATACAAGGAAGAGTATATCATTCATCTATCATAACGAAAGTTTTTAGCAAATGTTTTCTAGCCGATAAGTACAATGAAACCCAACAGAATTTTCCGCCAGCTATTCTTGTTCCAACGTGCCTCAATCAACGTGCATCTTGACTTACAACATATTAAATAAATAGCCTAGGCCAAAAGAGCTTTTCATGCCTCTCGTGGTTTAGGTTAGACTCCTTTAAGATATACAGCCTTGTATCATGTCTTGTTTTCTTGTATCATATTTTTTAAGAATAATTTATTCAACATATGTTCTAGAATCAGTATCGTGTTTTGAGAGCTTAATTCAAAGGTTTCATATGCTAGACTAACTGATAAAAGTTGAATTTACAAAAATAATTTTCCTGTCATGCTTTTTACGATATGTGAAAACATTTATCTGAGCTTTTAGTTCCAAAAAAGGAAAAAAGTAAAACAACCTGTCAAGAATAACTCTGAAACTAGGATCTGTCAAAAAGAAGCCTTTGTATAGCTCTGCCTGTACTGCATCGAACAATTCAAAATAGACTGGTAAACAGTGATTTTCATCAACTAAGAATTACATCAGGCTGATATCATATCTATATGCTTGTGCCAAAGTGATCTTTCACAAGGTATATGAGAGTGCAATATTTTTTTGTGTGCAATGATTTTGTTGGTTGCTTTTCCTACAATTTCCCCTAAAACCATCGTTACTTACCAAGCCCAAACAAGAAAATTCATTCATTTTACCTGGAGTTCAACCCCTTTGTCTGTATGTACAAGGACCACACATTTTGCGTCTTTTCTGTGGGCAGAAGAACAACTTATCAAGAACGTGCTGAGAGCTTTCATTCTGACTATGCAATTGTTCATTAACTGGTTTCTAGCTTTCAAAATTCGACGAGAAGTTATAGGCCTCTTCTAACAAAGGGTAAAATTGATGATGAATTGAATTATATAATCTACAAGATATTAACCTTCAATGCCATCTGTCAAAGAATACTGAATTTTATTGCATCCTACTCTCTTAGTACAAGAGCCAAAAACATTAGAAAGGTACAGAAGATGATAAATTATTTTTTGCTTTCATTTCTTAGGCTCTGTTACCCAGGTTAACACTCACGACATTAAATTTTTAGCTAGTAATTTTAATATGTCTTTACTTCAGTGAATTATGCAGTAACTCCGAAAATAGAGCTGAAATTATATCGAAAATTTACCTTTGGAACAACTTTCAAAGTTCTGTCCAGAGTTTGCGCCACAAAAGGGGGCTGCTTCGCTTTGCCCTCCTCCCACCTTCTTGGTAAGCAAAACAACTCTCATGTAATGGCGGTTTTCTGTTTTTTATCCAATACTATTGTTAAAATTTGGAAATTTCTTAAAGAGAATCTTGGAAGATCATCACTTCCCGCAATTTTCTTGCATTTTTTAGCATTATGGTATAAAGAAAAAAAACTATGCGAGAATCATTGTAGACCAAATTATCAATCCCCCGTATTCTTTGAACAATTCTTAAACAACTTCCGTCGCTCTTTCAATTACTTTTTTCTCTACTTCAAACTGCATGTAAAAGATTCATCTTCACCTTTTGCTGTTTCTCCCATCGTTGAAGAAAAAGACTTTTGAAGGTCTTGACAATGAATACCTGTTTATGTGAACGAAAAGCTGAGTAGCTTTGCGGAAAGCCTATATTTTTGTTTTGACGGCTCATTGTCACGAAAATGCATTCAGTTCATTCAATTCGTGGATACATTTAAAAGAAGTTACTAATGACACTATTGTACCTTTTAGCGTATTTTTTACTGATTTGGAACGTGGTCTTAATTAGTTTTATACTTAACTTTCAAAACTTCCAGATTTTATATAAGAATCATAAGAATTTAAGCTGGTATCTTCATTCTAATATTACCTTCTTGGAGAAAGATATTATTATATTAATACATTAATGAATATGAAGAGCAACAGAATTCTTAAGTGATTACGTCACAAAAGGCTATTTCTAGAATTTTTTAATTGGGATCCATAACCTGCGAAATCAATATGAATTGCAACGAAATGTACAAAATCAGTGTCACATCGTTATGAACAGAGCCAAAAAATAGTTATCCGTCAAATTTTGCTGGCCATATTTCACCCAATTTTTTGGCATTTTTAACCGATTTTTACATATTTAGCAGAATTTCATGGTGTTATAATAGGCTATGTGGTAAAAAATCGATATATTCTAAAACAGATATTTTCATGAAATCACATTCAAGAACTTTAGAAATAAATCTCTCATAATGAGCAATGAAACATTTTAAAATTTTCTTCACTGCATATTTGTTACACGATCAACCAATTCAACTTACGGTGGCAATTTCACCAAATTGTACCACTTTTTAAGCTCAGATTTGGTTTTATCACCATAATTTTAGGCCGGATACAATTCTTCATATTGTTTATGCATGTATTTTAGATTTTACAAAGAAATGAAGTTTGAAAACTTGTGAGTGATTTGGCCGATTAAAGTTAAAAACATAGACTAAAAAACACCCCTGGTTAAAAATAGCAGGGATAGCATTAAAAAGGTCAATACAACCGTGTTTCTATAACGGTCCCTCCAGAAGTGTTATAAAAAGAAACGTGTTCATGAACAATGGAGTTTGTATCCAAAACTTGGAAAGAAAGTACTTCTGGAAAATGTTAACTAGAACCTTTTCGTTGGCTGATTTTAGGTTTTCAATAAAATATGTAGTGGCTATCATCTTGACTTTGTAGATCATCCAAGAATTTATTTTTGATTTTGTGTTTGAAACTATTGACGCTCTTTGTGCAGATTTTTGTTTTTACGGTAGATTGTTCCAAATTTTGGGACCAAGATATGAGAGGCAATTTTGCCCTATGTTTTTCTTTTGGAAAGGTTGATTCAGTTTGTTTTTAGAATTTCGAGTGACTCTGCTCTGGCCAACTGATAAGAACATCTCTGACATGTAGGGTGGGGATGAATTATCAAAAAATTTGAAAACCTTTGCAGTTAATAATGTTTTCATCTTCATGTCGTCATAAAATAAGTATCGTGAGCAAAAACATTATGACAATTTCCAAGTGGACTAAAATTCTTGCCTTCAATCATTGAAGAAGAAAAAAAACATTGAAGAATTTTTGAAAATGAGACTGTAAGTTAGCTGGTTTGAAAATGAGCTGGTTTATTATTGTGAAATTTTTTTGGCAGTACAGAACTTTCAAAAATTTTTAAAACATATTAAAAGCATTTTTCGTCTGACACTCTCTCCTCAGAATTAAAAACGTCAGAATGAAGGTCCGAAAGAACACGATGGAAAATATTTTCCCAGTTGTAGATCGAAATAGGCAAATCAGAAGAACGCAAGCACATTACCGCAAAACATTTTGTATGGCAAAAAAAATGTAAAGCCCAGACCAACTAAAAGTTTATGATTCACCCATGTGCTATAAGCGTATCTAATTGTCATTTTGTTGATTTTTCAAACGAGCACGATTTCCAAAACTCAATGATCTCTAGTCGACAAACACAGCACGCAGAACTATTTTTCGCCTCATTTTACAAGACAAAGCTGACCGCATCGATAGGGGCCTAAATGCCCAACAGATGGATGACAATTATTTTTGAAAATATTACTTTTTGGAGACGTTATTTGCAAAATTTCCAAATAACGAGAAAAAGATTGAGGAATTCTGATGAGAAGAAGTTGAATATCGAATCAGATTTGCCCATTCAAATCATCTATAGGATGAAAATTAATGGTGACTAATATTTAATTCAAGACGCTTGTGTCTCGATAAGTATAAAAGTTTATTCTAGAAGTCTTTGGTCTATCCTTCACTAGAGGTTTTAACTTTAAAACGCCCACTGCCTTGTTCTAGAAATTTGCATTCAAAATCTAGAAAATTCGAATCCAAAAACACATCAAATGAATAAGATGTTCTTTGAAATTTTTTAACAACAATCAAGTTGCTATAAAAAAGAATAAGCAAGAGAAATTATCTTTAGAACATTGACTGCTACAATTGATACAACAAATTGTTATTGTTATCCTGAAGGAATGTGCGGTTAAGAATAATTTGTACTGTATAGAAAATAAGTGATTAAATATTGCACCATTTAACATCAAAAGTGTGCTGCTGCAACAATTGATGCAACTCATTGTTCTAATGTTGTTTGCTTGCTTTCGTAAATGTCAGATAGGTAATGAAAAGCAAAGGAGAAAGTTAACAGCCCTGGAGGAATGTGCAGTTAAGTATAATTTGAACTGTAAAGAATCAAGCACTTATATCTTGCAACCATCTTTATTGTAAGTGTATTTCTGCCAAAATTGATGCAACTTACTGCTCATGCTTTGAGCAAATATTGCGTCAGGCTTTTAAAAACTTGATAAAGATGCTTTTTCTTTGGATTAATGTCAAATTGTCGGTAATGTACAGTCGGCTGCAGAGTCATTGTTACTGAATCGCTTTTCCTTCTGATTGTTTCAACTATTTCCCATACCATAAAAATGATCAAAGTACGAAGTTGAAATTCTACAATAACATCTTTGTATAACACAATACTATAACGATATACATAAAAAGATAATAGAAAGATAAAAAGAAAATAAAATAAGTTATAATTTTGTCTTCATTAAAACAGTTACAAAGAAGATTTGCTAGCAGGAGCCTTCGTCACATAACAATGTTTAGCAAATAAATGGTAGTTTCTTTTCAATCATAAGTCAAAAGAATTTGCAATGTCCTCATGCTTTCAACATCTGCTTCATCGTTGAGAAGACAGGAATTCATGGTATATGAACAGAACAAGTTTAGGTAGCTTGTCCTTTTGAAAAATGATCTTTTCGTGTAGGGTTTTGTAAAAATTGCAGCACTTGCACTGGCTGCTTGATTTACTAAGATGATCAAGGAAAGTAACAAATGTGATGCAATGCTTTAGTAAATCTGAAACTAAAAATTTGTCGATCAAAGTATCTAAATAGAAACTGCTTTTGAATGAACAAAAACACGAGGAAGATTCTACGCTGTTTGATCAAAAAGAAAATTCAGATAATACGAGTTCACTAATGGTTGCTTCAAGTTGGGTAGCCTTAGGCATCATCCCCTGGAGAGGTTATTTTGATGTAAGAGTGGTGTAAAATGTCGGAGCTTCTCTGTCAAAATAGTCTGATTACCAGGTGCAGTTTGCCACACTAAGCAATCATCTGTAATAATTGGCTGCCGCCTTGATTCATTGGTCAAAATCGTGAGAAAATACCTTACATTCACGGATGCATTTGCAATTGCGTAACGGCGGTATTGGTTGGTTTGCAAGCACTATTAAAAGGAGTGCAGTCGTAGTCAAAGCCACAAAGAGCACGAAGCTAAATGAACATTGCAAACGCCTTGAAATATATTCACAGGTTTGTATTACATGTTGTATTTGTCTTATCCAACTGAAGTATTGTCAATGCATGCTTTAATGGAAACATAGGTTCCAATATATTTGGAGCTTTAAATCATCATTATAATATATATTGAACTATATTAAAACATATTCTATGTTAGCCAGAAACATTGCCTTGCTTTTATTTTTATATGCTAACCTCAAAATTGTCATACAAAACAAATGATATTGATTGACTTAAAATATACTGAGACGCACGAAAGACGAGAAAATTAAAGCCTAAAAATGCATTTTAAATAGCTACTTTCTTATCAAATTGTAAACACGGAAAGCATTTGTTGGTTTTTTTCATTTTAAAGCAGCTTAGTTGTCTTATTTACTTAATAGGCAAATATATCTGCATTCCACGAAACGCATAAGTTTCTTGCTATTGGTCATAGAAGCTTTTTTATGTTGTCAGATCAACAAAACCATTTTTCACAGTTCGCATTAAAGTCTTCCCTTGAAAACTACTGTATTTTATTTGATTCTTAGCAAAGAACACTAGTACAGGTTATTGGTAACTTTTCAAACATGAAACTTTGGCAAATATAGACTCAGTAATGAGGTAAATGTCGATGCTCTGTAAGAGTAATCAGTAGGGGTAAGTAATTAGCGAGCTCCAAAACCGTTATTCAAAAACAAGCAACGAAGGATTATATAAAAGCGAAAGCAAGTAATTCGCAGAAATGGTTCAGTAAAAGATAGTTGTTAGACTAGCCTGGGTTATCTATTTATATATGTATCTATTCAATCTTTTGAGAGAGAGAGAGGCCTAGCACAAGATCATGCTGGTAGCTAGACCAATAACATTCTGATTCAATTTGCAAATCAATTGTTAAATGCAAAAAATCTTGCATTGTGCAAGAACCTTATCGATTGCAGTACTTCATTGTACTGAAAGGTCTGTATAAATAATTTTATATATGTATATTATTTGGCTGTCGGTGCGCCAATAGCAAAGAAGGCCATGAATAAAAACCCAACCATTTTTAGGGGATTGAGAAGAAGAAACGACGGCCTTCTTCCGCAGACCAGCAATACTTTATTAATGCAAAATTTGCAAGCCCCACGGCCATTAACTAATGCATGAAGAGGAATTAGAATGTTGACATGCATATAAAAACCTGAAAAATATCTAGAACTGGGTTGAGTGGGCAGGATTGCAAAGGAAAAACCTTTGCTCTCCATCGTCCAACTTCAGGTTGTCTTGTAACGTGCGAGAATGAAACTATGCCAACATAAAGTTTATATACCCAAGGCCAATGCACACTTGCACACTTTTTGCTTTGGGCGTAACAAATACACAATGTAATGTTACTTGAGCACTGCTACAATAAACACAAACTCCACAATCGTGCAATCTGTGCAAAAGAAGCCTAACAGACTCCAAAAAGATGTACTCTGTCATATATTGAAAATGATTAAACTTCATTTAATCAAGCTAAATATGTATAATAATTATTATTATTAATCTGACTTCTATCTCTGATTCCGGGTCATGCAAATCTGCGCGTGTATTTATCTCAATTCGGTTTCTAAAATGCTTTTGTTTCCGCGTTTACTTGTTTAGCAAGAGATGAAAAGATTTTCCACAACCACTAACAGATTATCCAAGTTGATAATTCAGTATTCTTAAAATCTATACACAATTTCTAGCCAAGCTTCTCGCGGAAACTTTGCGCCACCAGATTCTTAGAATTATAGCGAAAGTTTACAAATTCTGCGATAAGCTTTAAAAATTTGATTTCTGCGGAGAAGTTACAAGCAAGAACCCAAGTTTGCGTTGCCGTATCTTCTCGTGCTTAATGCAGCGGGAAAATGCAGTGAAGGAATTTATAAGTAAGGACCACTGACTACGGAGCATATCACAAACTGAGCACATATCACAGGGTCTAAAACGTTAGGGCGATTTTTGAATGGTTTTAAGCATGTTTTGGAATTGTTTTGGTGAGGGGGGTAGCTCACTCCGCTTCCGTGGTACCTCTTCTTAAGCATGCTTGCATTGCTTGCAATTAGAGAAATAACATGCATCAAGGCAATTTTACTCAAAAGCCTCTTTTGGTCTTCTGTGCAGTCAAGAGCACTAGCAATAACTCAAAAAGTTCAGTAAAGAAGATCTTAATTTAGGCTTAACTTGACTTGCAAAAAAAGCTGTCAAGATGCTTGTAGAAATTTTTATTAACTTAACGATAGCTAAAAGACTGTTTGTAATAGCTAAACAGGCCACATCGGTGTTCCGACAACTACTCAGAGAATCATCCATGGCATCCAACGCAATAATTATTTTATAAGAAATAAGTCTTTCACATTGAATATTTGTGGTTAAAAGCATTTTAGCACCGCTCAAGAAGTGCAAGCAAAGGTCTTTGGACAAAGGTTTTCAAATAACTTAAATAGTAAAGAGATATTTTTCATAAAATTCTTCAGAAAACCCAACTTGAAAACTAAACTTACTTTTTCTTTCTGTAAAGCAATCTAAATCTTTCTTATAACATCAATAATGTTTTTATCTTTGTCGCAAGAATTTGTGCGTCTCATTGCTAAGAGATGTGATAACCCCCCGATTATGAAAATTGCGCTTCAAATGACCCCCGGATTTGAGTATCTAAAACGGTAAAGCAAATCATAGAAAAAAGGTTTTCGAATTTCTTCGTGGTTTCTGCTCTTATGCTGCAGAAGGAGGATTATATATGCTTTAAAAGAATATTTTCTTTTACAAGATAAGTATGTATTTTTCTTAGATTACTGAAAGATTCGACACTAAGGTACTTCTCGGCATACGAAATCACATATAGGGTAAAGCGCCTGGATAAGGATCGTCCAAAAGGTACGTTAATACAAATCACACTCTTTTCTTCTTATAAGAACAATTTTAACACGAAATTGGTCAAAAGGACAAATTAAGAACAAGCTGAGGTTGAGCTACTGCAAAATGCATTTTTGAACAACATTTAATTTCAAAAAACGAAAATTTTTGCCGTGTGTGAGTGCTTTTTCGGTGAATATTCAAACTTTTTGGCAAATGTAGGCTGTCTCACTGACACTGTTGGCAAATGAGGCCTGAACACCTCCCTAAAACAAAAAAGCTAGCAATCGCACTGCTTGCACCCTATCAATTTAAGAACAAATCAATAACAATCCAGCCTCAGATTTTCGAAAAAATTAAAAAAAGTCAGCCTGAACAAAAATTTACTGGTTCTTGTAAAAAGAAAAGTGCGTGACACCAAGATCCTGTACGGCTGTAATGTGTATAAGAACTTTTTGCTTGACATTTTTCTCCGTTCTGTTTCAACAGCAGAATGACAAGAGCAATGGAAACTCTTTTTGTCATCGCACTGGCGTATTTCTTACTAACAGGTGAGAATATAAACTTTTGCTTCGGATATAAACTATACACAGGAACAGATTATACACAGGACAGGAGGGGGCAATGGGTGTAGGGATGTGGAACTCCCCCAAATTTTTGTAATTCCATCGGTAAATTTCGCTCTATTCGGTAAAAATTATTTTTGGTATTCAGCAGTAACAAAATAACGCAAAGGTTTTCCATTATTTATCTTCTTTTCTTCTTCATCGTACAGCTAAAAACGAATATTGAAAATGGGGGCCTCCACAATTTTTAAGTAGCCGGATGGGTGTGGCACCAACATCCAACAAGCATCTAACACCCTCCCTTCAATCATATTGCTTGAACCCGTCCTTGACTATACAACAAAAATATTGTTCAATCAGACGCTGAATATCTTTCTGTGCAACACAATATTTATTGATAATGTACACAGTACTGAACATTTTAACGTAATTTTTGTAGAAAAGTTTTAAATGATGAAATTTTGGGGTTGTTTTTCGGAATACCATTAGGAAATGGAAATTGCAAAATCTGCTTTGACAAAAAGAACAACATCTTCAACAGCTATGCCAGTGTGATATCAAAAATACAAGTAATGTGTATTTTTTCTTCGCAGAAAGTGGTATGTTGATTATAATCTAGAAATTAAAATGAATTTACACAAGGAAAGCCATTTTCTTTTAAAAAATGAGACTGCTGTTTACTGGTCTGACATCAGATGGTCAATGCCATATAGGCAGAGTTGTTAATGCTTTTGCGAGAAGAACAGGACACCGCAAGTTGCAACCTTCCTCTTCTATTCACCCAGTTTTTTTAGCTTCCTGTTTGTTTTAGCACCAATAAGTTATTAATGTTGCTCAACTACCAAATGTCAAAGAGTTGCTTTTTAGAAAAGTAAAACTCAAGATAACACGAATAAAACTACTTAGTCAGTCACTAGCACACATATATTAAAAATCAGTTGAACCGAAAATTGTGTCCTTATCTTTGAAAAGAACAATTTCCATAGTACCTTTGAAAGATGGAAATTAAAGCAGTTTGTTAATGTGAGTATTAAGGTTAAGAAAGAAAATATTTTCTGCCAACGTTGAAACGGACAGCCACGAGGTGTGTACTTTCAGGTCTCATTGATTTTCTTATGTTCAAACGAATACAATATAACTCTGTATTTTAATTATAATTATAAATTTGTAGCTAATGGAATGTACTTGGAAACGCCCGAAGATGCAGTTGCAAAAAGCGACGAACAAACACGAGAGACATCAATAGAAACACGAAGCATGCGTCAATGGATCCGAGTTGATAAGGTCCGGTATAACTGCATGGACTTCCGGGAGCTGTACGGATGCAGTTGTCAATTTCTGTTTTGCAACCCGGGCATCCGGTCATGTGGGTCTTGTGCAGTCGTGAAGCCGGACAAATGGAAGAACGCTGTTACTGGCAAAGATTGCATATGTTACCAGGCTTATCAGAATTATTTCTACCCGAGCTACTACAAAAAGTAATGTCTGGACGCTAGCTTGTTCCTGGTTATTTTCTTTAAATAAAAGAACAAATGTCTTAATTAGCAATAACATTGGACGACACTCAGCTGACTTTGTGAAACATATATAGTGGCAAATAACTGCTTTTCTCATAAAAGAAAAGATTAAATGTTTTTGTGTTTCAATTAATTGTCTTTAATTTTTGCATCCTTCAACTGTCTGTTTTTTGCAATCAAACAGAGAACTAAAAGTTTCATCAGTGTTTTGCGTAAGAAGTTTAGTGGATCAAACGCTAGAACTTTGGAAATAAGACTCAGTTGACCAAGGCAAGATGCATGACTTAGTGAGCTTGGAGGGGGTGGGGTGGGGTGGGATGGTGTTGGTGGTAGACGGAGCGTTGAAAAGCGAATTGAAAATTAAAAATGTTTTAATTTAATGTAGCAAGAGCATCTATTTATACGAATTCAGAACTTGGAAAAGAGCTTCATACAGCACACGTCAGGGCTGTTTTTGTTAGGAAATGGTTTTGAAAATGGTAAAAAAATCAGTTTACCATGACATTTGCAACAGTTTTCTTGATTATAACAGATGGCAGATACACCTTGATTGTAACGGTTGGCTGAAAAACATTTTAAAGGCACTTATGATCATTTTAAAGATTTTATTTCGTTGATGTTTTAAATTACATCTAGATCGTTGACAGCTTAAATGATGATATTTTTCAAATTTTGTGTTTTGAAAGATCAACAAGTAAGGAAACACTGACAGCTACACTGAAGGGAACGCTGAAAATCGCTGACGGAAACGCTGACAAAACGCTAATGGAAACGCTGACAACACGCTGACGGAAACGCTGCTTATCAATAGCCTAGTACATGCAATTTTCAAATGTTCTCACCAATGCATACAAGGAAAAATCCCGACAGTAACGCCGACGAAAGCGTGAAATGCTCAATCAATCAAACTTTGAACAAACTGTTTTTTAGGCGAGATAATAAACTAATGATTGTGTTGGCTAGAGCTTTAGGCGAAATAAATTGCTAATACGAGTATAAAGCAATGGCATAGAATTTCCATGATTCTGTATAGTATATACCAAGAACTTTTGCAAGCATTGTGATTCTGTACACAAAAGACAATGCATCTATCACTAAGCCATAAATGAAAAGGCTTTTATATATAGTGAACGTATAGAAGAGAACAGATACTCTTTGAAGAAATAACCATCGATTTTATTTATTGTGCTCATTTCATTTTAAGCGCTGTGCGAAAATGTTTCGAGCGTTACTTGGTGTTTTAAAATGTTTCAGAGCTACACCTTCACATCATATGAACACTAAATTAATATTAATTGAATTCTCAGCTATGAAAACAGCTAACTAAAACAGCATTCTCAGTTGCTCTGAAGACGACCACATACCAGTCAAAACAGGTTAGGATTAGAATTAGGATTAGGATTAGGATTAGGATTAGGATTAGGGTTAGGATTAGGGTTAGGGTCTCGCGATCATCATCATGCTACCCTGGATAACCGAGTGTGGGTATAATAGAAAGGAGGTCAAAGGCGAGGAGGGTCTGCTTAGAAAGACATTATCATCATTCGCCACATGCATCCATGTACTGATGACCTTTACTTATGTCATCTTACTTTCCAAATCTATGTAAGTTTTAATTCTTCAAATGTCCACTTTATTTCCTTGGTGATCTGCCATTCTCCATTATAAAATCTGTCTTGGTTGTTTCCCTGCGTGCATCGATCTTACTCAAACGAAAGTGAGGATGTTTACTAGATGGGTCCCACGATTAATCACGATTAGTGTACCTCATCATGCTTAAACATGTGTCAGTGTCAGCCTTGTGTATATGCAAGATAAATATAAAAGAATGTTTTTGGAAGAACCCAAAGTTTATTTAGGCCACTAAGTTCCCTTGGCCTTTTTCTTTCATGGATGTCAACTCAGATGATCACTATACCCACTTGGTGTCACTCAGTCTAACTAGCTTTTCTTGGTTCGCTCATCAATAGTTTTTCCATACTTTGTAGGACCACAGCTTTCTCTGTTGTTATTTTGCTGCTGTTAAGGAAAAGCTGTTAAGGCAAAGCTGTTAAGAAGAATATGACCATGATTTCACTTTAAACAAATTGGTATTCTAACATCTTTCAATCATAAGCCTTACTATATTTCCTTTGTATCTATATTCATTCATCTTTTCCACTTCTTCATAAGCAATCACAATACCTCTTGGTCTTCTTCTAGTCAAGTACCATCCATCTATTTTCCTTCCTTATTTAGGCCTCCCAGCAGAATTAAAGCCTTTTTTCTTCTCCGCAAACAATATGATACCATGTCCCCAGCGTATCCACGCATTCAATTATGTACCCGAGCTCGTCTGAGAGATCTAAAAAGACCCATAACCTCTGCATTATATGTGAACGTTTTATGCCCTTTACATTGAGATAAAATACTAAATAATTATTCTGAGGTTATAATGAGGTTCCAAAACCGGGGGGTCTAAATTATGAAGTTACATATACTGAATACTCAAAATGCATTTAAATCAGTTTTTTATAGAAACCATATCAACAGAACAAATGATAATGCAAAATGTTTGGAAGCTAAGAAAATTGATAAAACAAACGGTTTTTGCGGACAGGAATTATTGTGGGCTCGGGTAACTTGCGCACTAAGTCTTCTAAGCCTTAAATACAATCTTACGAAATTCCCCACACACATCCTCAAACTTCAGCTGTATTATTCGTTTTATTTTCCGGTATAAATCGCAAAAGTTTTGATTTTTTTTCACTACAGTTTTTAACATGAAAGTGCCAAAATCAATCAATCAGTTGGGGGTTAAAAAAACTTTCAGAAATTAATTAGCTGGAGGGGGGAGGGGGGGCGGCAATTAGGCACCAAAGAGTAAGTTTGTAGGTTTGTTCAGAATGGTGATAAGTGAAAACGGAACACTTTGTGAAACAAAAATGCCAACATTTCTATTATAAGTTGCAAATGCCCTTATACTAACAAAAGCTATTACGTCCAAATAGTGTATTGAATCAAATTGGCGTGGTGCTCTTTCTAAAGTATCTTTTGTATTCATATCTGTAGCAATGGGCAAATTCCATGCATAAATATGATTTTATGCATCAGATGATGTGATGTTGTTAGCAAAGAGGAATCTTGGCCTAGATTGGTTTTAGAAAATACCCACTTTCAGTGATTTCTTTCCAATTCCAAAAGTTGCCAAGTTTCACTGTCATAGATTTGAGTAAAAAATCCACCTTTCTCATTACGTTGAGCTTTGGTTCCCGTCGGAGTGGACACGCAGGAGCCAACCAAAGGTTTTCTATTTCCTTTCCGTTAGAAGCAGCCTAGCTGCTTATTCTCTTGGAAATCTCTTCTACTGCTGGTGTAAACAAATCTAGTGCTAATGTCATTTTCTTACAATGGCCTTTTGCTTAGTGAAGTTATGTTCTCATTTTTCTGTGCTTGCGTTGAGCCTTTAATTTTGGCAGGGGCACCTGTGCAAGAAAAGGGCAGGAGAAAACTTGGGAATAGGTCTCTAAAAATTAATCAAATCTTATTGTTTTATCCTTCTATCCTGGTGCAGTATGCATCCTTGCTTTTAAATCTTTACTGGCACTATGCACTTTTGTCAAAACTTCTGCAGAAAATTCCCTGCCTATTAGCCAGTAACGCACATTATCTCATGTTGGTTTTATTAAAAATTGTTTCATTCAACAACCTTTTTCTATTCAAAATATTCAATTCAGTTCAAAGAAACTCATTCACACTCAGGTTCCGATGCAAAGCGTTCATTAATTTATCGCTTTTACCAAGTTTCTCGACAATCACAACCCAATTCCTTGTTATATTACCAAATTAATATGTAAAAATGAAGTATCACTGACTACATAGATTGAAAGGCAGGATCCAGAACAAATTTGAAGGAGGGAATATGGTAGAGAGGGCGTTTAAAATTGAAGTAGAACGCTGTATACACAATTTTAGACCCTTATTACTGACAGAAGGCTCTTTATTCTTTTTCTAAAGAATTTTTCAAAATAATTGTGCCAAAACAATGATATTTAGTCTGAGCATGCCTGAAGGCATCTTATTAATATTTCTCTCCTAATAGATAAATTTTCCGGCTGAAAATTCGCTGCTCCGCCATAATGGCTCCGACTCTGCTAGAGCACACTGCAAAAGGGGCCGGAAAGTCGAATTTTGGGGGCCCAGCAGGTTTGCCGCTTTGGTTTAATCTTTAACTGGGATATGGCTGTATAGTTACACAGTACTTTAATGAATGCGCCTATAATTCAATAGTATGTCTTTACTGCAAAAAAATAAGATTGACTGTTCAGAGCTTGATGAAGGCATCCACTATGGTTGGCGACAGAAAATGTTTCGCAACTATGACATTCTATTCAAGAGATAGCCGGAAATGGGTCTGGGGTATTTACAAAATCGACAGAGAACCAAGAATCCTAGGCACAAGAGACAGATATTCTATCACAATTCTACCTCATCTTCATTACGTCACTTCGGATAACATGAGAAGCGCAGCGCATGCGTAACTGATCAGTGTGTAGTATTTGCGAAACTGAAACAGGCGTGCTTCAGTCGATTCGGGAATCAAGAACCAACTCCGCAACCAGGTCGTAGAACAAATTTCTTTCACTCGTTTTTATACTTATCTAAGTAATCGTTGGCCTATTAATTAATTTCTCAGGTGCAATCTAGCATGATGTCTGGCAACGAGCCTTCTACTCCAGGGCCTAGCGGTAATGAGGCCTGCTCAGGTGACGCTGCAACTCTGCAATCTTTACAGCAGAATATTGCAAGCATGGCCTCGGTCATGCAACAGTTTATTGAATCATTTAGCCAACAAGGCCACAGAAATAGCCAAAATATTGATAGCCAACAAGGCACAAGCATGGAATTACGCCATGACGAGGATACTGCTTGCTCTATAGGTCCTGATAATTATTCTGATCTTGACCTTGGGTCCTCTTCTGATGAAGACGACAAGCCTCAGAAAAGAAGGAGGCTCACCTCACCAATTAATTATGGGCCAGCATCTGATATTGATGCTCTTCTAGCCCCAGCATCCAGCACAAAACCCAAAGATACATCTGGGGATATTCTTCAGGAGATCAATGAAGAAGTGTATGGTGAGGAATGTTTGGCAGCCTCAGTGTCTAATCAGCTTGCTGGCATAGTTAATAAACGCTGGCAAACAAAAATGCCATCAGAAAAGCTGAAGTCACTACTGGCTAAATATAATAGACCAGAAAACTGTGAAAAATTGACAGTTCCTCGTGTTAACGCACAAATTTGGAACAACCTAGCTAAACAACACAAGATGGCTGATGTGAGAATGTCACATGTTCAAGAGTCGATGGTTAAAGCTTGCATTGCTGTTGTAAGATCATTAGATCATCTAATAGCTGCTCAAAATGACAGTGGTAAGGTTGAGCATAGATTTCTGGTGGAGCAGCTAATTGAAGCCACAGCTCTACTTGGCTATTCTAACTACGAAATGAGCCTTATCAGGCGACATAAGCTTAAACCTGCCATCAAGAAAGAGTATGCTGACCTTTGCTCCTCATCAGCCCCTGTAACAAGCTTGCTATTTGGGGATGACTTGAATAAGCAGCTTGAAGCCTGAGGAAAGGTGCATCTCTCTCTGCAGTAGCCACTAGGCCTGCAGCCTCAGGTTATCGTCAACCTTATGACAATCGCAATGTCAGAAAGTCTTTTTTAGGGCGAGGCCAAAAGTTCAATGCCTTCAGGAAAAAGCAACAACAGTACAGTGTTGGACACAACAGGAAATGATTGATGTCCTATCAAATATCAAGTACATGGTAAGCAACTATGATACCATTGTAGAGTCATTACAAAAATATTTTCAAATGAAAGCTGATAGGTTTGAGGCAGGCAGACTAAGACATTTTGCCAATGAATGGCAAAAAATCACATCTGATAAGAGTATCTTACAGATAGTAACAGGAGTGAAGTTAGAATTCCTTATGACCCCTACTAAACAGGAAGTCATAAGTACCAACTATGACAGTGGTACTAGGGAAAAAATTGAAAGTGAGATTCAATCTCTTTTCAAAAAGGGTGTCATCACTAAATGTGCTGATAATTCAGACCTAGTTAGATCTCCCATATTTTTGCGAGACAAAAAGGATGGCAAATTCAGACTAATTTTGAATTTGAGACACCTAAATGAATCCATAGCCTATCATCACTTTAAAATGGATACACTCAAGACAGTTATCCAGCTTTTAACTAAAAACTGTTACATGGCATCTATTGATCTGAAGGATGCATATTACACAGTACCCATACACAAAGACTTCCAAAAGTACCTTGCATTTGAATGGGATGATGAAATTTATGTATACACATGCGCACCAAATGGCTTAGGCCCTGCTCCAAGACTATTCACAAAGCTATTAAAGCCTCCAATTCATAAGTTACACAAGGCAGGGCACATTCTATCTGCATATATCGATGACATCTATCTACAAGGATCTAGTTTTGAAGAATGTGCTGCTAATGTTGCAGACACAATCATATGTTTTGATAAGCTTGGATTTATAATTCACCCAACTAAGTCTGAGTTTATACCCAGACAAAGCATAACCTTTTTAGGATTTATTTTAGACTCTACAAATATGACTGTTAGACCAAATGCTGATAAAATAGGCAAGGTCACTGACACTTGCAAGAGATTGCTAGCTAAAAATGATTGTACCATTAGAGAACTAGCAAGTGCCATAGGCTTGCTTGTGTCTTGCTTCCCAGGTATTGCACATGGCCCTCTTTACTACAGAGAGTTGGAACACAACAAAGTGTGTGCTTTGAAAGCATTCAAAGGGGATTTTAACAAACATACTAATATCTATCCTATGGCTATTGTAGAACTGAAATGGTGGGTGTCAAATATAAAAAAGGGTTATAAATGTATCTCTCAACCCCCACCATCTATTATAATCTCCACTGATGCCTCAATGACTGGATGGGGTGCTATTTGGAATGACGCTAAAATTGGAGGCCATTGGAATGACCGCGAAGCAAGACATCATATAAATTATTTAGAATTACTTGCAGTGTATAATGCTCTCACATCATTCTTTAAGGATGTCAAATCCATGCATATTCGCATATATTCAGACAATACAACAGCTGTTTGCTCAATAAATAATATGGGCACTAGCCATTCACCCACTTGTAACTCATTAGTAAGAAAAATTTGGCTTTGGGCCATTGAGAGGGACATTTGGGTCAGCACTGCCCATATTCCAGGGGTGCTAAACATAGAGGCTGATAAAAAATCTAGGGAAAAGCCCAAAGATTCGGAGTGGAAATTGGATAGAGGTGTTTTTGAGAAGGCTGTCAAACATTTTGACTTCTATCCTGAAATTGACCTATTTGCGTCACGTCATAATTTTCAGGTTGATAAGTATGTCTCATTCACACAAGACCCTGAAGCTCATGCCATAGATGCATTTTCTATGAGCTGGAAAAATTTAAAATTTTATGCTTTTCCTCCTTTCAGCATCATTCTTCCAATGCTGCAGAGAATTCAACAGGAACAGGCACAGGGTCTCTGTGTTTGCCCAGATTGGCCAACACAGAGCTGGTATCCAATCATGACAAAGATGTTGCTGGTACCCCCATTGCACATCAAGCACAGCAAGACACTACTGAAATTTCCAAACTTTTTACAAAGATAACTCATCCTTTGCACAAAAAACTGGATCTGCTAATTTGCCTCTTGTCTGGAAACATTTGAATTCTTCTGAATTGTCTACAGAAAGTAAGGAAATCATCCTGTCATCATGGCGAAAGGGAACTGTTAAACAATATGAAGTACACCACAGAAAATGGGCACAGTTTTGTCTGGAAAATGGCATCAGCACATATTCTTCTAATATCGACCATGGCATAGAATTCCTCACATCACTTTATAAAGGTGGATTAAAATACAGCAGCCTCAATGCAGCCAGGTCAGCGTTGTCTACGATTATCAGGGACCCGCATGGTACTCCTTTTGGACAGCACTACCTGGTGAAGCGGTTCATGAAAGGGGTGTTTGAAAAAAGACCCTGGTTTCCAAAGACAACAACTGTTTGGAATATAGGCCAAGTTCTCAGTTACCTTCAAACACTTGGGCCTGCTGACAACCTATCGCTCAAATTGCTTACCCAGAGACTAACTTTCCTGCTGTGTCTACTTGCTGGTCAGCGTATACAAACCATTCATGCATTGTCACTTGATGATATGTCTTTAAATGAGTCCTCATGTACGTTTTCTGTCAACAATATCTTAAAAACCACCAAACCAGGAATACACTTACAACCCTTGAAATACCTTGCTTTTCCTGACAACAAAGACCTTTGCATAATAAATAATATAACCTGCTACCTTGCAAAGACAGAGACTCTGCGAAATACATGCCGGAAACTCCTTATCAGCACCGTTAAGCCTTTTCGGCCTGTCAGTAGAAGTACAGTTAGCCGTTGGTGTAAGGAGGTTTTGTCTAATGCAGGAGTGGACATCAATGTTATTGGTGCTCATAGCATTAGATCTGCAGCAACATCGTATGCGAAATGTAATGGTATGCCAATAAATGTTATTATGAAGGCAGCAGGCTGGACTCATGAGACAACGTTTGAGAAGTATTATAACAAAACTGTTGATAAGTATGATGACATTAATTTTGGACAGTTTATACTGAATGCTTAAATTTGCTTTGGTTGATAGATACTATTATGTTTGAAAAAATGATGTTCTGTTTAGTAGTTTTGTTTCAGTTATTATTGTTGTGGTTGAGATGTTCATGGTTACTTCCCATGTTGATTTCTTTCTTTCCGTTCAAAGTCTGACACATACACTCTAAAATCTCATGTTATCCGAAGTGACGTAATGAAGATGAGGTAGAATTTAAAATTAGACGAGACTTACCTGTAAGTTGAAGTGTGATTGTAATTCTACCTCATCTTCATGCAGGAACGGAGGTATAACATGCCCTCCCCTGCAGTACCCATCCCATACTTTATGTATACTGTCACTTATTGACGCTATTGTATGTGCAGACTTTCCTCTAAAGCCTGATCAGTCACGCATGCGCTGCGCTTCTCATGTTATACCTCCGTTCCTGCATGAAGATGAGGTAGAATTACAATCACACTTCAACTTACAGGTAAGTCTCGTCTAATTTTAAATTATGCTCCACAGTTCTATTTGGTTTGATATATGACAAAACGATTGGACAACTTTTTAGCGCAAGAAATTGAAAACTGTTTGAATGAAGGCAGGGAGTAAAGAACACAGCCTTATGGATGCCTTAGTTATCTTCCAAAACGTGAACTTCCTTTTCTAGCAAAACATGATCAATTTTTGGAATAAACAACTTAACTTTGAGTTACTCCTTGAAATAAATTAACCTAAAGATCTCATAAACTTTTCCATCTGATTCTCATTCTTCAAAAGGAGCGCACAATTTCCAAAAAGGTCGCCAGACAGTTGGAAAAGTCGAAAACAGCCCATGGTAGGCTGTTCACGGAAGGTAGAAAAAGGGTGGGGGGTTGCTCTTGGGCCTGGTGCAAATAAAGGGTCCATAAAACTGCTGAAGCAGTGCTCTTTCGTCTGTTTTAATTAACCGAGATCGATATTTTGGTGCAGAACAAAAACATGTTAAAATATGACCTGGGTTTCTTTCTGTGTTCAAGCACTAGAGTGACACATTGTGCTTTGTTTGCATGCGGCATGATTTCAACTTAATTAATTTACACCATCAGATCAAAAGAGTTAGCTAGGTCAGTAACTATTTTGCCAATCTATTTTGATGATGGCTGCTTCATAAAAACCGATATTAAAACTTATTTAATTGAAATGTTTATCTCTTATTTGCAATCAATTTTTCGGCAGTACAGGATTAAAAAAATGGCCTTGAAAAGCAGTCATTTTAAAACATGTTTAAGCGTTTTATTTGACACTCTTCAAAAAATGAGCATCAGAATATAGATCAAAAAATTCTATGCTAGGAAATAAATATATCCATTTGTGGATCAAAATAGGCAAATCAGAAACGGAGCACAATTCATGCCGCTGGCATATTGAAAATGCTAACAATGGAATCGAATGGTAGGTTGAAGTCTTCTTCTTCTGTAATAGGCCTGATTGGGCTACAAATATCGAAGCGAAATGTGCTGGAGAAAATTTAGAATTTGGACTTGCAGCTGAGAGATTGGGCCGACAAGGTTATGTCTAGGGCAGAGAACATTTTGACTATCAGCCACTATAAACAGAGACTTTAAAAATGAAATTGATATATTTCTTGGGAAATCCATTAAAATAGCTTTTCAGCACGGATTTAAAAGCCATTCAATTAAGTGCAGCGATGTTATTGAAAATGTCTTGGATATCTATCCGTTGAAAGAGAAAAGCAATCCCAAATAGCCTTGTCGAGACAGGTGCAACAACTGAATGCAGCAGTGGATCAAGAAACTATGGATTTCCTGACTAAAGTCCCTGCAGATGCAACATTTGAAGCTAATTTAAACATTGCTAATGTCCAGCTTCCTCAAAACGATTATCACATCCAGAAGGTTGCCAAGACCTTTAAAATGGAAACAGGTTGAGGGAATTCAAAGTTGCAGATTAGTGTACAATATTCCACATATTTGAAAATGGCTTTGAAAAAAGCAAACATTTTACAACATACTTAAAGCTTTTTCTTCTGACACTACTCAGAGCATAAAACGTCAGAATAGGTTCCGAAAAACACGTTTGAAAAATATATACCCAGTTGTGGATCGAAATAGGCCAATCAGAAAAACGCAAGCACAAGACCGGTATAGTTGACCAATCAGTGCCGCGAGCCTAAAGAAAAATTACCAATGGAGTCCAAGAGAGAAAACGAACTCCTTTTGTCTACACAATGGCGGCTTTTTCGTTTTTATATAGATTGACTCCAAGCTTTAAGTATGTTGTAAAATGTTTGCTTTTTTCAAAGCCATTTTCAAATTCTGTACCGCAAAAAAAATATATTCAAGCCTCGAAAACAGATTCCATATTAAACTTTGCTTATTAGACGGTTCATTTATTATCAACATAGCTCTATGTTATGCTTATCATATCTTACCTACAAGAAAACAAAGACTTGCCTATTGAGAATGTTACCAATGGAGTCCTAAGGTGAGCATTGGTAACCATTGGTAACATTCTCAATAGGCAAGCGGCACTGATTGGGCAGCCTCAACAGTCATGCGCTTGCGTTTCTGATTGGCCTATTTCGATCCACAACTGGGTATATATATTTCTTAGCGTAGAGTTTTCGATCTATGTTCTGACGTTTTAGACTCTGAAGAGTGTCAGACGAAAAGCTGTAGTTTACTAAATGTTTGCTTTTTTCAAAACCATTACCAAGAAAATTCGTGAAAATCCATCAATATGATTAGTTGGTTGGTAGAATCACAACAATTGGCGTAAACACTTGAAGGCATTATGTCTAGTCAGTCAACCGTTCAGTGTTATTAAATGGCAAGTAAAATGCTTTTGGATATGGTGCCTCTGAGACAATAGAAACGTTTACCAGTCTAACTTTTTGCCGCGGTATAACCCTCCCCGAATAGGATCTGTTGGAAAATTTCCCAGCATTAAATGTAGGGACCCAAATGTCAAAGTTGACGACATTATGAAATCATATAAGCCAATTACCATCTTTCGAAAGTGTCTTTTTGCTAGAACTACGAGGCTCTTTAAACTTCGCAGCATTTCTGGCAAAAATAAATGATGCCAACAAATCAAATGCGTACATTCTGCTTAGACATCTAATTCATTGAGATCTCTTCGGTATTTTTTGCTACCGAGTCAAATTTCTTACAAAATAGTGACGCTTTGCCTTTCCAGTATTAAGGTGTTAATGTGAAGGGGGCAGGAGTTATGAACTTGGGCTCTATGCATTCTGTAGTTTCACTTAGTTGAGAAGACAGCAAACAATGAAGCTCATGAAAATACAATAGAAATAGAAAGGTGATTACTATGAAAAATTCAAACCTTATTCCTGATGTTGACAGATCCATAGTTCTTTCATCGTCGCGAATCTTGCAAACTTCTCAAGTGAAATATCGAATGCATGAAATATTTGGCAGTGCATAAAATAGCTTGAAAATTTCGATATTGAATATTATCTGCAAACTAGGTAGGCATTGTGCAGTGTTGATTCCAGAAATACAGGCTGTTGGTTAATTGTAGGGCCTATATACAGGCTGGCAAACGTGTTCTATGAGAAAGAAAGAAGACAAACGAGGCCTTCTTATACCCGAAGGGAATACACGCTTTCATGTGCATTTTCATGCACATGTGGATAAGCAACAATGATGTATTTCTAAAGAAATTTAACTTAACTTCTGCAAAGAATTCAACGACGTTAAAGAAAAATGGCGGATAAAGAGCAAAGTTCTTTTAAAATAGCTCAATTGTTGCAACGTCCAGGGAAAACTGTTTGCCTGAAATCATCAGTTGCCAAACAATCATTCTGTAGTTGTTTTGTCTTCCTAAATCACGTTGAAACAAAGTTTATCAAGTCTTGAAAACCAGGGACGCCTGCACAAGATTAAGGCAGGAGGGACAGTGCTGGTGCTGAGAGCAATTTGTAAAATTTTTCTATTTGCATAATCAAGTATTCCTGATGGAGAAGGGGGCGAGGGGTCATATAATAAAGTATTAAATTGATATGTGCCTCCCATACAGCTGGGTTTTTTACCATATTTCATCCAATCGCTAGCTTTGTCAGTCAAGTAATTTTCTAGTTTTGATTGACTAGAAAGAACAATGTAAAAGAATAAGAATACAATCACCTGCAAAGGCTTATAACCGACCCCCATTGGTCGTCTATTTCTGGCCTGCCTGGGCTACTTTGATTTCCAATCATCTAACAGGAATAGGTTCTCCAGTTGCTTTCAATTTCCATCTCTGGTTTTTTGGGTATTTTACAAGCTCTCAAAGTCAAATTTTACAATTCAATCGCAGTATTTCAGTGGCGTTGCTGTTAGTTGTGCCGAGCTCTAAGACCCTGAGGAAAACCTGAAAAGCGTGCGAGCAGAACATACTGCGACCGCGCCCTTTAGAATAGTTAAAAAGCTATTTCAAAATTATTGCCTGCAGTCACTTTTTTCGATCGGTTAAGTCGTGAACAATTTTTTTGCAAACCCAAAGTATTTTTGATTAAATCCATTTTAATTATGGAACTCATTACTTTTCGAGGCCCTCTAGGCAACAAGAACCTGGGGCAAATATGCCCCCTGCCCCATCTCGGCGGCCCTGCTAGCGATTGGTGCAATAAGCAAATTGCCACTTAAATAATTTAGGAATATAACTATTTTCGTAACTCACAATTGACAATTTAGAGGAGCAAGTTTATTCTTCAAACCTGACACAAGTTGTGATGAAGTGCATGGACAATGCCTGTCAAAAATACTTGCAATATCCAAATCCCTGTGCCTTGTTTTCTTTTTAATGTTTCCTTTCCAGAATGCCACTTGTCTCTCTATCTCTACTTCCTGGAAAAAGGTTGAAAGTTAGGATAATATCACGAACATCATAAACATGTCAGTAAAAACTCACTACTCTCATACGTCGCTTTGCAATGAAATGGCTTTTATAGATTTGAAGTTGGAAAGGGGATTGTTGAATTTGACTTTATAAGTGCCGTTGGAGCTCTAAGACATTTTGCAGTGATTGCATCACAAATCTATATTTTTCGTCTGTCAATACCATTAATACATCAAGAACAAATGTAAGTGCAATCATAATTGTTTAAGTTTTCATATTTTTAATTCTTATAAACAAGATATTAAAAGTAATAGCATTGTCACCCTTAACCTAAAGAACTGCTCGGAAATCTTTATTCTAAAGTTTGATGTTTTATTGACACAGATAAATAGAAAGAACTCCTTGTGTCTTATTAGGTGTTCTGTTTGAAGTTACATCATATTCTGCTTTTGTGTTTTTAAAAATCAGCTTTTTAGCATTTGATATTAAAGAAACCTTCAAGTCAATTTTGGCATTTAAATCAACAAAAAATAACGAAACTAAGTGCGAAAAGTGAGTTTATGAAATTATAACTTTCAAAAGTTTGTGGGTATAACAAAAAATGGAAAGGAAAGGTCACCAAGACACTAAAGAAAGTTCTTGCAAGCATTTTGGAGGCGTTGCTAGGTTAAAAAGCCTTATCTTTAAGCCATTATAGATAAGATGCCTTCAAATAGGCATAAGCGGGTTTAGGAAACGAAAGAGATGTTTACCAAATAAAAACAACTGGCTCTTATAATGGAAAAGATCTTGTAGATCCTGACAACTATTTACATTAACTTTTATACGAACTACTTACAGTGATTTTAATCTTTATCACAATTGACTAAGGATAAGGGTTTATTATAAGGATAAGGATAAGGGATTAAGGATAACGAAATCCCGCCAACATTGTAGTCTTTTTTTTATTATCAAGATGGTTGCCAATACACCCAGAAAAGAGGCTAGGGGGTAATGGCTGCATCTATTCCTTGTAGTTTTGCAGGGCTTGTAGATTTTGATCTAAAATTTTCCTACAAAGACAAGATCGTCGGAGTAGATTAAATGCGTTAGTGTGTCTCTTTCAATGATTACCAACACGTTGTTCTATTACGGACTTGAGAAGATGAATAGACCCTTCAAGATGTCACACTTCCTCTCTTTCAATTGCCTTTGATGTACGCTGAGACCTCGGGTACCCCGTGGTTAAGAATGCGAGGGCTTGAGGGGTGGTCGGGTTTATCGTGGGTATTGTAATAAGCATTCCGAATTTAAAAAAATTAGTCAAATGTTTTAATAATCGAAACAGGAGGGTTGAAATAACGAACAGGAAAAGAGGTCTTCAAAAACCCGAAGAATATGCTTGGTTGGGGAAGTAATTCCACTCCTTGGGGGTAGATATCTTGAAATTCTTTAATAAGGCAATTGGCATCAGAGAGGGTATCAATTTACCGCCATGGGCATTTTTTGACGCGTGTAAAATTGTTCCTATCTTCCAAAAGCAAAAAATATCAATAATATTAGCGAAGACACATTTATACTAAAGATGGTATATTGTGTTTGGCATTCACATTTTTTTGCATGCCTAGCTACAGGAAGTATCCAAAATCCTGTTGATGATTGTAAACTCTTGTTGACATAATGGTAGGTAATTGGTATTTGGAGTAAACATAACGAAAAGTAGGTAGGTATAAAATAATGGATTTTGCTAGATAAATATCCAACTTAGCTACAAGCTTGAGAGGTAGAGCAAATAGGCCTACATTGTGCATACTTGCACAAAATTGCTACATTGCAACTACATTTCTTCGATCCTTATCTTTGTTGCATCTCTGCTTCAGCAATAAAGAGGAAAAAAGATTATCCTTGAGGCCCTGTATTTCCTTGGTAAATGCCTTGTCAGGTGACATATCTATTTACTTCTCTAGTTCTTTTATTGCATTGGTATGCTTAAATGTATCACGTAATCAAGGAGAGTGATATTTGTCTTCATTACTGGATATACCACAGTATTAGATCCAGCAAAGCACTTGATCCAACTGGTGTCATGTTCCTGCATTTAAGAATACAATGATGGTTTTTGATTCACTTTCTTATCTGGTAATGTTAGGGAAAGGTCCGGGTGCCTGTATCAAAGTCCTGTATCAAGACGGTAGAAGAGGGAGAGGCATTAAGAAGAAAGGAGGGAAAGATGAAGTTTGTTGACATTTTTGCAATAAATACATGTTTTAAGGGTCTGGGTAGCCTTTGATCTGGGGTGGGGGGGGGGAAGGCGACAGACTTTTTGAATATGGCAAAAGGACTTGGAAAGGGTGTGTACTGGAAGAGTTGCTTTTGAAGCAAGACAAATATTTGTTTTCCTGCTACCACTGTAAAAACCTGATTACTTATCTTATCTAAACGATACTCTATCATAATCAATATCGTTATTATCTACTGACGTCTCGTCGTTGCAGTTAACTTCTGTCCTACTTTCCGGTATCATAGTTTGTAACAAGGTTCCGTTTTGTTCTCTCGTGTCATTTCTATTTACATTCTTATAATTTTGTGGCATTAACTGCTTTTTGTTTAACGTTTCTGCTGAAGAGCTCTTTTCAATATCCGAATTATTTTTGATTTGAGAAACAGAGCCGAAATATTCCACTTCATTCATCGGTGGAGTGCGTATTGTATCCAATCTGTTGTCAAAGGTTTCGTTGTCTAACCCCCTGCCATCTGATCTCGTATCATCTCCATCTTCAGTGACTTGAAGCTTTATAACCGGGTGTATTCTCTGGCCTCCTGATCGGTTTCTTCTCCTTCCACTTGGTGGTTTCTCAGCAATCGACCCATTGGGCTTGGTGTGCCCATCGCACTTCTGTTCTACGTTGCTATCTGAACTTTGCGTTTGATTCTGCTCTTTTTCATCGGCCTCCTTCTGATTATCAACCGGCGACTCTGCCTCGGTTGTTCCAGTGATGTTTGATGTTCTGGTAAGAGAATCGCGTTGCTCCTTCTCACTGTCACTTGATAGGCCAGTGACGCCCGTGCTTCGTGACCTTAGAACCCTTCGTGAATTCCTAACAACTCCACCTGCATAGAGTGAGTGCCTGTCACGACGATATCTGAAAAGGAAAGAGGAGTGAGTTTATAAAAGATGTATTTTGAATGAAAGACCAAGGTGCATGGTTTAGCAGGTTTCTCCAGCGATGGGATAGTGTCAATATTAGGACATTTTTCTCTCTTCTCTGCAATGTTGAAAGTTCGCGTATTGTTTAATCTACGATGTAATATGGCCTCAAATCATTAAAAATTAAATTTTGCACCTTGACATATTTTTAAAAACTTATATCAAGCCATCATCCAACCTTTGTAGCCTATTTTTGGACGAAAGGTGTGTTAGCGTGATATTTCTTCCTTTTTTTGATGTTGTTATAATTGATTCGAGATTGACCGATCTCAGGTGTAATTAACTCGACGTCATCATTTTGCAAATTTATTCTTCTCACAGCCAATTTCTTAGGTTTAAGACCACATTCTTCAGGTTTAGATAATGTGAACTCAATTAATAGCAAGTGAAAGAAGATCGATAAATAGATAAACCTTTGGCTTCCTTTTCGTTCCTTTTCGTTCAATCTTATGTTTAGGAGCCGGTGTACATACACTTTCCTAATCTTCTACTTTTCCGCGAATCCGCGAGATCCGCGAAAAGGACAGTTGGGATCCGCGTCAGGCGGGATGGAAATTATTCATGTAAACGTAATTAGGTGGGCTAGCCCACTCACTGAATGTCAATACGCTTGCGTAGAGGAAGTTGGTGCCAAACTAAACCAAGTCATAATGTCGTATGAATTTGCAGCAACAGTTTGGGTTCTTCTGCTAAAACCGTAGCAAAAGCGTAGAGAAACATAGAGAATCGCGTTTCCTTAATTGAATTGACACTAGCATTTCGATCGCATATTTTTGATAGATATCAGAATTTGATAGAAATCAGATATCAGAACACAAAATCAGAATTCCGTGTACGAATCCGAGCATACCGGCTAATTTGTGGGTCAGAAAAGGAATCAAATTGTTTTTCGCCATTGTTGAGGAAAACTGTTATTCATTTTTGTGGCGCCAAAAACTAAAAAAAATTGCGTGGAATAAATTGCGTCTTTATGTAAACGGTTGCGGATACGATCTCACCTGCAAAAACTAGCCCACTTCATGTAAACAGGCCTTTAGTCTTACGCTGCCGATTGGATACATAACAATAGGTATATTGTTTAGTGCAACCAATGGGAAATTCAAACGGCCAGCGAAGTCTGTTTATCCGTACGGGATAAGAAGGGTTCGTCAGATTTCTCCTGCGCAGTCAAGTTCTCGCTTTGCATCTCAGAGACTCTGCCTTACGCATTTAACATAAGTTCTGTCTACAAGCTCTGTCTATATGAATGCAAGCTTTTGAATTAAAAAAGAGAAGAATTGTTTTACCCTTCGTCTGGATCCTTCAATGAGGATTTAGAAAATTCAAAATTGTCTCCATGTTGACGTGGTCTTAATTAGATAAGAAGCTTCTGGAAGAAACTTGACTTTAAGGGTCCAACAATCACATTGAACAGCGATGAAAATTTGCCTATTCCATCTAATTATCTGCCAACTGCGAAATTGACTATCGCAACATCGAATCTCGTGATAATAGCGAATTTGTAGGCCTTTCAAGACGACATAACGAGAAATAATCGTATGCAGACTCACCTTTTAGCTACAGACAGATTAGCTTCACCTGCCCCGGAATTATTATCATCACTTCCACTCCCGTTTTCTTCTTCGCTGCCATCGAGGTCGGGCGAATGGCTTGAATTCGTGTCTGCCATCAAAACATTGGCAGCACCCACCAATGCATTGTGGGATTTCTTTGGCAGTTTTAGCCGTGCTTGTGCGTAGGAGTAGAACAATGAAAAGTTGTTACCTGCGAAGGACAAGCAGGATAATTATACAATTGCTGATGGATTCTAAACAAAGAAGTCTATTTTATATGATATCGAATACACAACATTCAAAAACATCAACCTAATGGTATAGTTCGATTTCATTTAACTACATTTAACTGTGCTTTTCAATATCCTGACATTGAATTGGGCACGAATTACACAAACCACGCAGTAAATAGAAATTCGCACGGAATTTAGTTCTGTCTAGTAACGACTTCTATAATCTTAATCAATTTGGTCCTCTTTTTCATAGTCAAGAAATCTGCAAATGACGTCACTTTGGAGAATGAGTAAAGGAAATAACGTTTTATCTTTTCTGCGGCTAGGTAGCTAGTTTTAATGCCTTCAAATTTTAAATTAGAAAAAAAACGTAAAATGCATCTGCTTCATGTAAATACACCATAAAATTCCTGGTATTGTTTTCAAAATATGTCTTAATTTGAATCGTTGGACACAATGGGTGTTTAAAATCATTATGTTTTTTTAAAAGAATTACTAGTGTATTGATTGCAGTTTAGCGAGCATGAAATAATAACATGATCGTTATTTTGATCAACTTAGTTTGATCGTTTGATTAATAAACTATAATAGTAAGTTAAATAAAATTTGCAGCTGATTAAATCCAACGTGAAATATATATTTCTGAAGCAAGAAATCGATCAATTATTCATGTCACAAGAATTTAACAAATAAAGTTTACTAAAGAATTTACCAAATAACAAAGAACCAAGACTAGAGCTAAAACATTTGACTAAAATAATATCAAAAAGATATCTGCAATAAAAAAGTACATCAAAAAATTAACACAGGCATATCTTTTGCAATTTAAATATAAAAAGAATCTTCTTTATCTATCGGAAAGATAAAACATATGTGTGATTCATTGAATTAAATTTGCAGTTTTCACATCCTTGCGAAAGGCAATTGCATTATTGAGCTTCCTTTTGCATACGACATTAAGATTCTCTGCAGGAAATTGAGCAGCAAAACTTTGACTCGTCCGTTTCTTTGAAAATGGGCACCGCACAGTTTAAGTGGATTAATATCCTGCTTTCAGGGTGAGAAAATGATACAAAGAAGATTTGTTTGAGAGCTCAACTTCATAGCAATGCCTTCACAGGCCATAAAGCATATTTGATATGTTACAAAAAAGTTTTGTTGTACACGTAAATTAGAGTTCTAAGAAGCATAAACAAACATTTCAAGCAATTTGAATAATATGCAACATTTATGACATCTTCATTCTGAAAACAACGAAACTCACTTGGGTCATTTTCTACGAAATGCAATATTGATGAAATTCTCGCAACAAAACGTGTTTAGCAAATTCACACGTGATATTGCTTAGCTTTTTAATTCACTCGGCGAACTTGCAATTGATTAAAATTGTGCCGTAAATTATTTGATTTCATCAGATTAAGGAAGGCTGTTGAAATTAAATCTAAAATAATGAATATTGGTTAAGGAAACCTGAAGGTGTTATCTCACTAAAAGGGCCATCGACAGATACTGAAATGGCTAAAGCCATTGGTTAATCAACATTGGCCAATCAGTAAGCGTGACCTATACGCTTCTTGATTGGCCAATATTGATTGACAGATGTCATTAACGAAGAGTACTTTTGTCCTTAAAAGGAGAAACCTTTACGTCTAAAAGCTGTTTTTCTGTCTATTAGCTTCCATACTGTGTATAGACTTTGTCCTTACGCATTTCATGTGTGCCTTCTCTTGTTTTGCCGTTTAAGCCCAAAACCTAATATACTTGTTCTGAAAATAAATTTCCGATGTAGAAATAGATTAAGTATGTAAAAGTATATTGCATTTTATTCACATCTCTCCAGTCCAATGACAGGATAGAATCAAACAGAAAGACTAGGACTTCGATAGTTTTCATAGATTAGAATGTTTTGTAAAAGGTTTAGAAATGCCGTCATACGTAAAAATCGATGTCTTGATGAAACATTCACCAGTAAGGACGACTTTTGCTCCTTTCATACTGACGAAATTTGGTCACCTAAATTCTCATTGGTTGGATTATACAATAGGCTATTGTTTTGTCTAGCAAATTGGCAATGTGGGAATAATTCTCAGTTATGTCTGGTTGCAAACGCGGCTCAGTGTCTGTATTGTACGCGATAGGTAGGCTCCGAGGGGAACACAATGCCTTGATAGCATTATCATCCTGGGATTTCCGTTAGTTTGCAATAATCAACTTACCTATTATGGAAACAGGAAGGGCAAGAATAAGCAAACTGCATGATGCACAGAATGCGCCAAATGCTTTTCCGAAAGTCGTTTTCGGTGCCATATCTCCATATCCAACTGTAGTCATGGTGACAATGGCCCACCAAAGGGATTCTGGTATAGTTTTAAACTTTGTGCTTGGATCCTGTAATACAAAAAAGGTGAATGAAATAAAATAATATACTACAATATATTCCTATAAATGTTTTATATGTCCATGATTTCTCCTTATACTTAAGATTCTGTGTTTTCTTCTGACAGATTGTCTTAGAGCTTGCAATTTTTCAGGAAATTCTAAATCTTTTATTATCATCCATTCTGTTCTATCTCTTTCATCATATACGTCTTAAAATGTTGAATAAGTCTGTAAAATCAGACATCATTGACAAATAAATACATCAATTAGCAATATCCTCAAGTATCATTCTAAAGGGCCCAGATATCTTTTAACAAGGCCACTTCACTAGGTCGTCAATATAGATTGTTGTTTATTGCTTCTTAATGCCAAAGAGTAGGGCCTCTTTCCACACTGTATCCGAGGTGTTTTGCAATCAAAAACGCCACGCTGTGCAGTAAGTTCTTGGTCTCTGTGTCACTCTACGAAGAGCTCTAGCATTGAAAGACGCAAAACGGGTATAAGAGTGCCTTGCACAATGGCTTTCGGCTGGTCAAAAATAGACAACCAGTGAGATTCGGTTGTGTGACTTCGCATGTGATCGTTTTTTTCTTTTGTGTTGTTCTTTTTGATGAATCCGTGAAAAGGTGGTCGGCGGAAAACAGGCAATGATTAGCTGTGAGACGTTTTCAAAGCTTGATAAACTCCGTTCAAACGAAGTAGGAACAGCACAAAACAACGGAAAAGAGTAGCAATGCTTTCCACCTCGTAATAGCATGCTCTCATATTTCAAAGAACGTTGAAATTTTAGCTTTTAACAAAATCTTCATCCATCGTGTGTCTTTAGGATTAAGTGGAAACGCATTTTAGGCCAACTTTCTGCAAAAGACGCGTTTGTGAAAGCAGATTAAGAGTTTTCTGCATTATTTAGAATTAAAAAGGGATCATTGAGTAATTGTAGGCCGCTACTCAATAAGCCTCTTTTTAATATTTTATAATTTGCATGAATTATGCCTGATATACTATATTCGATATTTTACATATGCTTGCGAATGCGAAAGACGTCAAAACGTAGTTTTCCCTCAGAGCGAAGTGACGACAAGACTATATATGCGCGGTTGTTTTAAACTCTAAAATGAAATTTCACCTGTTTCAAGTTTCGGTAAATGACTTTAGCTTTAAGAATTTAAGAATTTTGGCTGCCATAACAGTAAATTGTTTTTGCTTTAGATTCCTGCCTGTCATAACAATTTTTTGAGCTGTTCAATGATAAACATTCAAGCATCTGCGACGACAACCTAGATTAAATTAACCCGAACTAAGTATGGATTAAACATCTGAAGATTTAGAACTCTCGAATGCGATTAAAACTTTTCTGTAACCATGAAAAGGGTGTGATAGCAAGCATAAGAAAAGGAGAAAGCAGTTTGCGTAGTATTGCATGAAAGATTTACCGAAATATATCGATATTACAATAATGTCATGCGATTTCTAGTCAGCTTTGTATCTGCTTTATAATCATGCTCCAGTCCCTCTTTTTGCTCAAGAGCATAAGTGTTATTAGTATTAGATCAATAACATTTCAAGCAGCGAGGGTCATAGGTTTATCCTTTAACACAATGAAAATTAACTGTAAAATAACGTTTGGATGCTCGAGTATAATCTGTTACTTTGAGGTATCTTCGAAGTTCGAAGACACATTAGCCATCACGTTGCCAAACAAGACTAGCAAATCTAATATAAAATAATATTTATCAACAATTGTGCAATAAACACCTAAATAATCATCATTTTTTTCACAATGTCAAATAACTGAGTATGCCATGTTTTTGCTTTAAACTTTGCAGCATTAAAGTCCTATTCAAAACTGTAAAGAATAAATCATCTGAGAAATTCCATCTTGAAGTATAAAAACGTGCAGACGAGTAAAAGGCCTACCTGTCTCTCACAGAAGTGTACAATGGTTGCAAAAAGAGTGACTGGTATCATCAGCATCATAAGAAGCAAAATGATCTCCTTTGAGCTTGCTATCATCGTATGCTTTAAGACTTCGAGGCCTGATGATAGGCGAAAGAATCTAAAGAGACGAAATAGCCTAAACGCAGCAATCATTTCGATTTCGTCGCTCAGTTTGCCGTCATTTTTCAATGCTAGATATATGAACTGTGGGATGAACGTCAACATTGATATGACATCAATCCAGTTGATTACTGAGACGAAGAATCTTTTTCTTGTGGGATGGTAGACCAGTATTCGTACAATTATCTCGAACAAAAACCAAGTAAAGCAGATTAAGTCCATTATTCTCACCACTAGGAACATAGTCTTTGCAAATTCGCTGTTCTTCTCAAATTTGTATTGCAAAATTGAGTGCATAAAGATTGAGATCACAGAAACGATTATGAAGAAGAGGGAAAATGACGTCCAAACCTGGAATAAACGAGATTTAGATTGAAGTCTGATAGTACGAAATTCAACATTCTTCATTTTTCATTCAATATTCATTTATTTAAAGATGCTTAAAAAATTCAAAGAAATAAAGAAATAATTTCGCTTGATATCTAATTTCACAGTCCTTTGTAATCTTTATTGACAGTCAAAGAATATTGTTAAAAGAAAGTTTGATTTGAACAAGCATTGCTGGATAAGCGAATTGGTCAACACCATCTTTAATTTTTGACTGCACTTAAGTAATATATCCTAAGAAAAACAGGAAAACCCTAATCTCCTAGACAAGATGAAAACAAAGCTTGCATGATGGATATTGAAAGATTTAGAAAGTATGATATGTATTTTCGTTTATGTTCTTAATTGTTAGCTCAAAACATTGTTTACGCTCAGCTGTATAGACGCGTTGCGAAGCCAGGCTAAATCTTTTAACTTTTTTACAGTGCATTTCTCTTTGGCTGCCATGGTGATAACATCAATAATTATAATTTTGGTGATTACCACCAAGTTCTTTGCTTAACGATATCTTATTTGTTTTCTTCTCAATTGAATAAATAAATCTGACGCTATTAGAAATCTAAATAACACTGCATTTACAATTGAAGTGTTTTCAAAACTTTCTGCTAAGGGTAAGCCCGCAGCTTGGTAATAACTTCATCCGGCATCTTGACTTTACTTAGCAAGTCTATGGCAGCTGTCAAATTCTCAATGCATTAGCAATCCTTCTTATTTGCATCTTTTCAAGTATTGTTGTGAATCCAATATAATTGATTGCAACTTCAAAATTCATCTCTATTCAAACTTCAAAATCAAACTTGCGCTCTAAAAACCAAGTTTCAATTGAAATAAATATACTCTTGATCTTTGCAGTCGCTTACGGTTAAAACCAAGCTAATTACCTAAGATGAAAATCTGCCAGAAGGAAGCCAACATTTTTAGATATTGGGTATACTGAATATTATTTTTGGGTTATTTTCAGCATAATTGGACCTGACTCCTTTAACTAATACTATCAAATATCAGATTTTTTCAGCTTTCAAATATCATAGTATATTTTGAACTCAAAATTGTTATCAGTAGTCAAACATTATTAGGTATCTATCGCCATCAAATATTAAACATTACCTATCAAGTACTTGCACGTACCGTAATACCATCCATGTATTAATGTTAAAGATAAATAATACTGTTGAGTAAAAGATATTGTCTAGCAAGAGCATCTGATACTTTTGTGTATCAAACAATATATATTTGTTTAAGATAAGCAAACCAATTGACAGTACATGCGATTAGAGAGAAAAAATTTCTTTCTCAAGAAGGCAATATTTGGTTTTTCTAAAGGCTTCCCATCTTTTTTATTCACGTAAACAATGACTACATGAGTAATCTGATAATGGATGTAAAGATCTTTCCAGATAGCTGCACTCAATACATTAAACAAACTTATCAACGAATCAAGCCATGGGGCTAAATAAGATGCTAGCAATGTATTCTTCTATCGACAATGGGAAACTATGAAGGTGTCTTAAAACATTTGGGCAAGCAGACAGCTGGTGCAAGATTTTTAAATACCTTTATCAGCGAGTAATGGCCTATTCAGCCACTGTATGAAAATTATTGTAAATATTTAATGAAGATTAATCAAAAGAGGCTGGGTCACTGATGACAAAGCAGAGAAATAGAGTTTCATGTGCCAAGCAGCACGGAAGAGATAAACTTTTTGCTCTTCAAAGGCCTAACAAGATTACTAAAAGCTACTTTGCTGATGGAATCATCTTCAAGGAGCTAGAATTTGCTGGAATCTTCATGTCCTAAAATCTGCTCTATATAATCTAGAAATAACATATGACGGATAAACGAGACATTTGTAGTAACTAATTGTTTTTGATTCAATTGTTGTTTTTAAAGGTCGATCGTTCAATCCAAAACTGCTAAAGCCTTTGTATTTGACTAATTAATTTCAAAATATATAAAAAATAAACTGAAATCCTTGCATCAAGTAGGTTTTAGTGGCTCGCCCGAGCGATAAATTCTCGGATAACACAAATCTTCTTTTCTGATTATTTACAAGGTGCAAAGAGCTAAGCACTTTCAACTATATTCAGCCAGCTTTCTTCAACGTGCATTTACAATCATTTCATCTTTGCCTCTTTGTAGAAGATTTTTTGGAAACAAAACTGTGATCTCCAACTAAACTATTAACATTTATAACGTTTAGAAATCAATTCAAAGGTTTTTCGGTTATCTGGAGACAGGGTTTTTATGTTCCCAATAACACATAACTGTTATCTTTCATCTTTCTGTAAATGTGTTGTTAAAAAGAAAGGTTGTTTAACTTGGACTTAACGGAAAAGAATTTCAATGAAATTGCACACTATGCAGCTGCTTCAATCAACCTATTAGATGAACACAATTTGATTTCGAGGTGCATGCTTTAAGTAAAAGATAAAAAGCTGAGTTTCAAAGCTTCCAATGGTTTTAGTTTTCAACACTAATAATATGTGTTTGCATGTAGCTGCAATTTTTACATGTAACTTATAATACTCATTTGCTAAAAAAGTATGAAAATTTAGTGACAAGAATAAAAATTGTTTGCCTGTTTCCAAAAAGATAAAATCATCAGTTATTCTAAAGTATGAAAACTTTTAACAAGTATGGAAATATCAGAACATATATGCTAAAGCATGAATGTAAACAAATTTAATACTTGTAAAATATAGTTATTGATTTCTAAGGATGTGCGCAGATTTCTAAACAAACTCTGCATATTCCTAAACTAGTACCGCAAATTCATAGATTTTGTCAAATGAGACGTTGCAGACAAAAGGCAGTTTAGAGACTACGGTCAATTATTTTTCATGAAATATTTTTTGTAAGTTGAATTTCGTAAAATGCGACAAAATGAAAACATATTATTAGTTGCAGAAAATGAAACAGCCTAGCTTGAAATTTTCTGTCTTTTTTTATTACTTGATGTTTTATGAAATGTAATGCTTCTTCTAGCAGTATTTTGCTATGAAAACTAAGTTACTTGTTGCCATGATATGCTACTAGATATTTGATTTTAGAAAAATGATATTATTTGCCATCGCTTTGTTATAATTTTTTTTTTAGTTTTACAATTTTTATACCAAGACCGGTTTTGACACCTTTCGAACTGTTTCTGTAAAGATAAACATTTCTGATCTGAAAAAGTATGCAAAAACTGTGAAAAAAGAATGGATTTCATTACTATCTTTTGAAAAAACATAGCTGCTGATGGAACTGAATAAAGAACTCAAGCAACGTTTTTTAAGATTTCACAGTAAAGCATATTTTCGTGAATTTAGCATATGAAAATTTTGTATGTGTAGTCTCGTGCGATTCTGTAATAGGCTATGTAAAAAATGACGCGATGTAACACGTTTTTCATGACTCATTTACTAAGCTTCAACCTGCTAAATTAGAACTTGCACATAAAACATACAACATAATTTCTGCGGTTGCAGGATAATAACTTAATCTTTCAAAGCACGATTAAAATCAACTAATCATGTGAATAAATTTGCAACGAGCAAGAACTGTAATAGAGATTACGGAAAATATGATAAAACAAGCAATGAGAAATTGAGATTAAGAGAGAAAAACAAAGAATCTAGCGGGCAGTTTAAAGTGATGTAAAATTTACTTAACAGCAATTTGATTAGCGAGGCGGCTGGTTGCGTATTTGTGTATATCACCAAAACAGGCCTCTCGAATGGTCTTCAAGTCGTAAAAGATTTTTACTTTGAAACTCATTTATCTTGGAAAGCTAGATCTAGATCTAGCGCTTATCTAGTTGCGAAAACTCTGATATTGTTTTGCTTGATGACGTGTTCCTATAATATCACCTTGACGTTGATTTTTTATTATTCGAGACCTTCATTCCAAAAATTTTCAACAAACATTTGCCATGCTATTAAATTTGGCAAAAGACGCATACCAAAAAACGTCCTGAAAAAGCAGAATTTATTTATTAATTTGTCACTGGTGCTGATTAAAGTACAAAGATTTGTACAACTGATAAAATTTTATGAAAATTTAATGCTGATACAATCAAACTTGCATTCAAGTGCTTGTACGAGACGTCATTTGATTATTGGCTACTAAAATTACATTAGCCTCTTTGTGAAACCTGTAAATATAAACGAGACGATCAGTTCCATTAATTGCACAGGTTTCCTTTTTACGTTCATTTTCTAAGGAAGATGTTGTGCCAGTTTTTGTGCCTTATATGAAGTTGAGACATCGTTCAGAAAACAATGCGAAATGCCAGATTGACCGTTTTCAGAACTCACAAATAAAGAAAGAGAGCTTTAAATGAAACAATAAATTAGTTATTTGGAATGAAAGACAAACCTTAGCCGCCAAAGATGATCTGTGATCTTCAATCAGGGTAAACATTTTCCTTTTATGCATCTTCCAGTTGCTTGATTCGAAATAAGAAGGCTTGACCTTAGTTATAAAACTCTCGAAGCAAGAAGCAATTGCGGATTTTTGTCTCGGAGACACCTCCTCCATAGTCAAATAGGCAGGCAATCCTGCTGGCACAGCATCGTCATCGGCATTAGGAGGACCATCTTCAAATACCTTTAAATTAGCCTGAGCGTCTCTGTGCTCTGTATATTTGGCCCAACAACATGGCTCCATCTGTTTCTCATCAATTCCCCAGAACTGCAACTCTTCTTCAAACAATGGCCCGCATACGTCCGACGGAGAGTGCAATTTCCCAGTTCGATAGTAATTCAATATTTGTATAAAAACACCAGGATGTCGATCAAAAAAATACTCATTTTTTGTAGCATCGAAACCTTCAAAATTGCTACTTTTATTTTCAGCGATCCACGCAAGCCTTGTATCCGGAATCATTTTTAATGTCGACCGGTATGTTTCATGCTTTACCCCGCCAACGTTTATAAGCACCCGCTCTTTGGCTAAGTTCAGATTATCTCTTTCCATCATCATGTCGGAATTTTGTATATGGCGCCTAACGGCCTAGAACAAAATATTAAAAGCGATTACTTATATTGTCAATAGCTATTCAAAAAAAATAAATATTGAAGAAAGTTTTGTATAATTTTCTGTCATTGTTTCGTGTAAGTTGGAAATTGTTTTATCAAGTATAAGTAGAAAGGCCTATACAGAGTTGTTGAGCTTAAAACAAGCTATGCATATTATTTTGAAAATAAGCAGTAATTATTCTTTTTTGTTAGAGAGTTTTCTTTAATTTTACGGACAGGCCATTAACTGAGACTGATATCGTTGCAAAACTCGATGGGAGCCCGTTAGAACTTTAATTATATTCTGGAAAAATATTCAGTTTGAATAGAAAAGCAAAATTATAAACCTTCAGATGAATCATTTATGTCAATTTTTCTCAAAAAGTGGGATTTACTTGGAACCAAATCGTTCCAGGACATCTTTGAATTTGAACATAATGTCATGGTAACAACTAAAAGGATTCATTGCCGGTCTTCTAATACCCTCAATCGAAGAGCATTACTGTCTGCTGACTTCAAATTAATGTCCGAAGAAGAATTCAAACGATTAGAATTCAAATGATATCTGCCAAAAATTCGTTGTAACATTAAAATTGAATGGCTTAAGCTTGCATCACAAGTTTCCCATAAAAAAACCAATCGTTATAAAGTTTGCAACTGCATCATCGAATAAAAGAAGCCCAGAAACAAAACTTCATGAGCACAAAAACTGGAAGCAACAGCTTCCACCGTCTATCTTTCAATGAAGTTGAAAATGTCTTTGGTTTCTCAGTCAAAAAAAAGCATGAAGGAAACTCAGTCAAAAAATTACCATTAAGGGGACTTTTTTTCTTTCGTTATTCGTTACCTGTTTACGCAGTCATAAATCTGTTGCATCATGTCTTGCATAAAGCAAATAAAAGTTTGAATTTTATTTTGGATACCAGTCCAAATTGTTTAAGGCTAAACGTAGATTTTGAATATTTGCAAGAGATTGTTTCACCTGCAAGTTTTATCTTCTTCTACGTCAGAAGTAGCGCGATATTTGTTAAAAATTCAATACTTTTGCGTTTTTAACGGTCTGACTTGGCAAAATGACCGGGTCCTATGTTAACCTTTTATAGAAATTAACTGATGATCTAAAATGATAACAAATAACTCGTTTCGTAAGATAAGAAAATCTTAAATGACTTGCATTAAAAAGCAAGCCAGTTTTCAAAAGTTAAGTGTGGAAAACAAATATTTTAGAGACAATCAATCCTTTACAATATGTGTCAAAACATTGGAGATTTCTTCAGTTGCCTGTTAATATACTCTTATCAATTTGAATCGTTCGAAACCAACAGTTTTCTATAGTTGGTAATATTATGAAGATCGAGAAAGTTATCATTTCTAAGTCCTGAATATATCAATGTAAACAAGCATTCTCTTAGGCGGAAAATGACGTTTGTTCTTTAAACCCAAGCTATTTTGATTATAAATGATTAAATTTGCAAACATTTTGGCCCATGTAAAACATCACCAAACATCAAAGAGGAAATGACCCATTCATATGCTTCTTAAACTTTTGCTAAAGAAGATTTGAAATAGGAATGAATCAGAAGTTGCATTTTAGTAAAATTCCTAGCAAGAGTTTACTAGAATTTTTTTTAGTTGCTTTATGATAATATCGTGGTAACCATTTCCCAATAGTCACAAATTGCTTAGGTGAAAAAGTTATGAAAAACTACCATTTTATGGGTATCACTTTGACATTGCAGACCCTTATTCAGAAAAATCGGAGAACAAAAAAATAGCTGCATTTAAACTGAAAACATATTGAAGATTGTTGAACATTTTGTGAAAGGACAGAGGGACTAATGAATTGTCTGGGATGAGATTAGGAAATATTTTCATCAAGAAATGCTCTTTTTACATCTATATTTTATGTAAATTCTTTTCCAACCGTATACTAATACAGAACTTTTCTGTTGACTTTCTCCATTTGACTACGTACACCTTTAAATAATTGATTATGGTATGATTTGAGAGCTCAAAAAGGGCAAACTGCTATAGCTCGAAATCTGAAGCAATGACGTCAAACAAAGCTACAATGTTTAGAGACTTCTTTATACAGTAAAATATGGGACACATAACGATTGCATAGGCAAAAGAAGAACCTGGGCTACAAGGAAAGCAAACACGATGATATAAATCTTTCAAATGTCTGTATTGTATTGCGCCATACAATACAATACAATAAAATACAGACCTTGTCACCTGCGTTCAGCTATCAAGAACATTAATGGTTTTTCAAGAAATAAAATATCAGAGGACAAACAATAGTGAAATTGCAAGATGTTTTTTGCCTTATAAAAGAATGATTTTTTGTAATACAAGGTTTGATGGATGATGAAAAGCTTCTCTTTTAGACAAGCCATTATAGAAGTACCAGGGCAAAAAAATGCTTGGATAGTATTTGAAAGAACGTTTACCCGGATCACAGTGTAATATTCGGAAGATAGGGTTGGTAAAAATTCTCAATTAAATTTCACATTATAATTCTCTGGAAAACAGAAAGGGAACCAAAGTTAATGTTTAATGGGATAAGGAAACAAAAATAAGCTACCTTTAAAGTGACATAAATAGTGCAGTGGCAAGGATGCCAAATTATGCCTAAAGAGGCACGATAAGAATTGTGCATTCAAAACATGTATAGCTGAAAGATGTCCGTTAAAAAGGATGTGCATTTAAGATCTGCGAAGAGAATCAATAAATTTCATATCTATTATTTTCTTGGATGTTAAAAAACCAGATATCTAGTGCTTGAAAAGTAGTTACCAAATACAGCACTAGAAATATACTGCTACTCCTTATACAATTCTGATTGTTCGAGATTGCCAGCTCATAGAAAGGGTTGCCAAAAACGAGGTCAGAAAATCGTACGTTTTGTTGCAGGAATGAAAGCCCCGGGGAGGCAGGTGTAAAAAGATTCTGTAAATTGGCAGGAAGCCATATTGAAAAGCAAATATTGCCATTGCATTTTCTGTAGCAGTTATGTTGCATTGTATAAAATGCAATTGCAAAAAGGAAGGAAGAGCTTTAAACAGGCAAAGGGAAGTAAATTGCTTCGATGCAACCACTGGTTGTTAAAGATTGGATTAGAGTGTGCCACAAAAATCACCTGTTTAGGGTTAAAAAATGTGTGCCACAAAAATCTGTCTAATCATAACCATAAGTTTGTGCTACATAGCCTAAAAGTGCATTGTGAAACACCTATAAATGTGCATAATCAGTTTTGTGTGTTAAAATTTGACTTTGATATGAACAAATGTGCACAAGTTCTTTCCCTACCAATTCACTGTCAATTGGTGTTCGTTCAAAATCCAAAATCCAGGCCAGAACATCAATAATCCAAAATCAAAGGTCAGTTCAAAGAAATCACAGTCATTGTGCAACAGGTTGACCCGATTTTCGCACTTTTAGTAGATTTTTGTAGCGTTCTTACAAGTAGGGTGGTCAAACAACAAACAAAAATTAATGTTTTGACGACATCACACTTTGGTACTCGATATGCAGTCTGCCAACAGATGCAAATATCATTTAGAAAATAGGATCTGTAGTTAATCAATTGTTTTATGGCTTGGTGCAGTATGCTTAAATTTGTTCACTGAAGGGTAGTTGCTCATTTCATTTTATGCTTTGGTTGAAATGATGAACAAGCATGATGGTGAGAAGTACGGTGGCGAGTTTATTGACGATCATCAGCTTACTGCCAATATTCACGAGGAAAAAACAGATGGTGAAGATACTGAACGCGAAATGGAGTTGAACACCTGCAGACATCACCCAGCTTAAAGCAGAAAAACACGCCATCAATATGTTCCATGTGCATTTAAAGTGCTTTGTGAGTGAATTTACACAGCGGGGCACTTGCTATCTCTACAATATACGTCAGTAAGGGGTGGATATAAAAACGAAAGCTTGTAGGTGCGAACAACTTTTGCTTCATGAATTCTCGTAGAAACGTCAATAAATACTGAGTAGGATGCAGAATTTCGCGTAGGTTTTAATGATTGCAACGAAGAAGCTGTTGCTGCAATCAACTTCGTTTTACGGAAGAAAACATAGGAAATTTAACAATTTATAGTGTCATTGCTCAGAGTGATCTCTTAATCTCAGGAGTCTTTGTTTTATTACATAATGCGTGCACATTACACAAGTGTTTGCCTTTATCAATTCTGCTTTCATTTTCAGATGTTTTTAAAGGGAAATGCATATTAAATCGTGAATCTTAATGTAATGTGTGAAACCGAGTCTTTTAGATGAATATGGCAACAGAGTGGAATTAATAGAAAAAATGTTTGATTATAAAACAAGTACTGAAAGTTGCGAAATTTCTAAATGATGTCGAGGTGTGCAAATGCTCAACTGAGTAAATTTGAAAATTACATAACTTAAAAACGCCATGTTCACGGACCCTAGGAGCTACCAACTTCAAATTGCATTAATTTCAGGTATCGTTCATTGAATCTAACAATAACAAAAGGCGTGGTTTATTTTGCAGCAATCTAAATAAAACATTGAACGATAAACAGGTTGTTCACGCTTTACCGGCAAAACATACATCACACAAGTTTTTTAATGCCGAGCTAGGCCAATGTAAGGTTTATTATGAATCGATATCAGGTTTGCAAGACTCAACACAATTATATCGACTTGTAATCTGAATTCAATCTCCATAATAGTGCCAAGCTTGATAATTATGAAAGCTTATCGGAACTACACAATAACTCGATTTTAAAACCGTAAAGTGTAGAAAACCTTGCCATGGTAAGACCAAAAAACCAGGAAGACCACTTCATTCTTTTGATGAACCCTGTCGAGATTTATGAATCGAACCACATACCAAGCTAATCGGATTAACTAAATTTGCTGTCTCTACATCGTAAAATTTCCCCTTAACGTAAAATTTTCGCTAATAATCATCGGGTAGGCGTAATGTGGCTTTTGCCGGTTAAATCACATTTGAATGTTCCTATTTCATATGATATTCAAACGCAAACTCGGTGTGTTTGAATTTCCAGAGTTAAGCAAATGAAATCACGTTTGTGTTGCGTCAATTTGAGCTTCACAACAGAAGTGTTAAGGCACAATAGCCGCTTTGAGATCTTAACGATAGAAGAACAAGTAGACATTTAAAATAGCAGTCTTTACTGTAAGAAGGCTATGAATAGTGTATCAAAGGTATTGTATAGTGAAAAGTACCTGATTTGAGCTATTATTCCACAATTTGCTTTATATTATGCAGATATCATATTTAATTATTCGAGTCCGCTGATAGCGGCACAATTAGTTGCCGCAGCTATCAACTCGAAGTTTAGATCAGAAGATTTTATCAAGCAATACAGCCGAGCAAAAATGAAACACAAAAACTGGATGCAAAAAGCTGCAGAAAGGAAAAGATTTCTTAAGATGAATAAATTTAGAGCCGAGTTTCGCTTCTGTCTGGTCTGTATTGCAAACGCAAACTCAGTTTATTGTAATTGCACAGGTTGTTAAACAAACAACGGAATGCATCGGTCTTGCTAGCTCTATTTAGCAGGTTAAATCATGTCGAATATATAATGTTGCTTGCCCTTGCGTTTGATCAGTGAAGGTGCAATTTTTAAGTTACTTCTAAACTGTTTGTATTTTTCGTACAAATAATAACAAAAAAGTAAAAGAACTATTCACAAGGGACGTCTTTATTGCAAAATTTAACAAGCATTGAATGGACGAGTTTTCAATTATTCAGGAAGGTATGCACCAGGGAATAATATATCGCCTAGAGACAGGTATCTGTAGTAATAAATCGCTTACAGAAGAATACCGACAATCTATAAGGATTATCAATTAGGTATTTTCAAGGATGAAACCCAGTGAATGCCAAACAGGCATCTGGAAAGAAATTTTTCAAGTGGCAGCAATGTCCTTAAGGTGCAAGCAAGGCTTTGTTTGCTTACAGATATATTACTTTCTTTTTATTAGTTCTTAAATCCTATTTTGCAAAATAATGCCATTTGCACTTATCAATGATAATAGCGCTGCCTGAAAAGAGAATTGGATTATATCGTAAAACAATAGATTAAGCATTAAATTAGGTGAAAGTAAAAACGAGAATCGAAGGGGCTACCTCAGTAATCTTAGTTACTTTTATACTTTCGTGCGTTTCTTTTGTCGTAAACTATGCAAAGAGACGTATTTCAGAAACAAAGTCTGGAAAAACCGATTCTATATTATTCAAGACTATAAAAAGCGGTAGATATTTCCTTAGAGTTCATGCTGATATTCAACCGACGCCAATCTCTTACAAGCGCATTCCAATTTTGTGGCTTTTCTAAATATCATGCTTTCTGGAAAGAAAATCAGACCATTTTGTAAATTCCAATATTTTGACTGCGTGGAGAGAAGAATTGCATTATTGCACAAGAGGAGAGCAGATCAGAAGAGTTGGGAAGAAAAGCTATCGAATACTCCAGCCATTAGGCATCATGTGTGAAACTAAGAAAATATAATTGAATAAAACATAACCATTTTTATCTTGCTTGAATAAAATATAATCAAAAACATAACCATTTTTATCTTGCTTGAATAAAATATAATCAAGAAAGTTGTTCAGAATAAGCACATCTCCATGCTTTGATTAACTGTAGCAACTCCCTCAAATTCAAGAACTGATTTTAAAAAAGGACTATTTTGCCATTAAAGATTCTTGGCCGTTTTAAAGATAGCTAACTTTGATGTATTCCGGAGAACCGTTAGAATTCATGAAAAGGCAAGCAAAATGTTTATGCGAGATGCAAATTTGGCATGGATAAAAACAAAAACCAACTCACCAAAACCCAATTAGAACCACGAAAATGAAGCTAGCACTAAAACAACAGAATTGTTTAATTTCCGCTTGATATGCATGCAGTTAAACTTTGTATGTGATGCCCGAATACCATGTCTAGTAAATTGAATGTGTTCCTTTAAGTCTGAACCGATGAAGATCGGCACGCAATAACTGTGTCCCTGGATACAAACAAACTATCACTCAAACACATGAGTCTAAAGACATCCAAGAGCTGGATTCAAAGCAAGCAGCCTTCATAAATTATTCAGGAGATCCGTACACCTGCAGCTGACTAGAAGGGATTTCCATGCAAATCTTTCTTGAATTTGAATTGAAAAATCTACAGTTGGCTGGTGGGCTCTTTGCAACGAAGAGCAGCTAGGGAATGCTATGTTGCCTTTCGAGAAAGCTAGTTGAAAAAGGAATCTTTGACAAGCGATTTCTGTAGATTGAATAAACTGGTACTGTAAAGATCTAGCTAGACCTGTTCATTTAATAATGCAGGTATCATTTGCAAGGGACTTACATCCCAGATAGCAGCCTTGGCAAAAGAAAACCTGGATTTTAGAATGTTTTGCTAGCTTTAAGAAACTGATGCATTTAATTTGTTTTCCAAAGAAATGGTTTAAAAATACGCCACTTTAATCACTGTTAAATGTTTAGATTATCAGCAATAAAATACAACGTTCGGTGTTCAACGCTAGAAATATATTTTTTGAAAGCACGAAATCCCATAGATAGTTTGAATACCCAAATAGATTATTGTTATGTGTATTTTAAAAAAACCCGGCTCTCAAATTTTGTAATCTGTAAAATATGTGAAACTTTCCTGGCTCCAAAATTGCGAATGATAATGAAGTTAACCAATTAAATAAAAACATGAAATAATATTTTCTAGCTCTCGTAACATAATGTGCGCTATTTTTCAGCAGAGGTGATTTTTACAGATAAGCTTCATATATCCTTGGCCAAGAAACTTTTTTGTCGCCCTGGAATATTTGACCTTTCCACTTTTTGATAACAGGAGTCCGTCAATTAAGCTGCATGCCTTTCATTGCTAGTTGCAAGGAAAGCCTTTATGGTCAAGGGCAGGTTCCATACAGTTTGGCTTCATGCAGAGGATTGGCATGCTATTAACAGGAAAACTAATTTGCGATGTAGATCAAAACTAGAATCTTTTTCATTACCGTGATCCTTGTTTACCGCTATCCATTACCGTGAAACTTATTCTGCAACGGATAATACCTATGGCAAAGGTTTCGCATGTCCCTTACGTTTTCTTTGTGATTGCCTATAATCTCTGCAAATTTCTCATATTATCCGCAACCTAGCCCTCTTGAAATTGGTCATTTCGTATCAGAGAATATTTTTACCAAAGACAATACTGGTTTTTTCATTTGAAATTATCCTGTTCAAGTTTTTTATAAGATAAGATAGAGTGAAATTTCTCACAATATGTTTATGAATGTTTGCTCGTCTCTTAAACTTTTCATGTTATTAGTACAGACTTTTTTTTCATTTGAAAATTTAATTTGCAAAATTGTAGTTCGAGATAGTAAATCAACAGCAGCGAAAAGGTTCCCGGTAACTTTTGTTTAGCTTTACCTGTCATTTCTAATAATCAAAGCAAACCATCTAATCGTTAATCTAGAATCGAATCAAGTACAGTTTTAGGCATCTAAGCGATGCTCAAATTGATATAACTGGAGGTATAATTGAATCAAACTGCTGTCTTTGCAATTTAATACAGCTTTAGGCATCCAAGCGATGCTCAAAATGATATAACTGGAGGTATAATTGAATCAAACTGCTGTCTTTGCAATTTAATACAGTTTTAGGCATCTTAGCGATGCTCAAGTTGATATTACTAGAAAGTCTGTTTATAGCAGGTAAAATAGCGAAGAGACTTGTGAAAACGCTGAATTTCTCAGTATAACGAAAAGTTGTGCAGAAGAAAATATGGCATTGTTTGCAGTTTCCATGACCGAAACATTCATAAACAAACAACAACTTACTCGATGGACTGGGATTAAAATTAGGGCAGCTTATTAAAACGCAAGATAAGTTTCTTGACGAACTAGCAAAAAGTTATTCGTTTGATCATTTGAAAGAGTATGCTTCTCATTTTCCATAACAAAGGATGCTTCTGTTACCGATAACATAAACTGTTCAGATGAAAGCAACGGTACAAAACATCTCTTTGTTAACAAAAACAAGAAATTTGGAACTAGAAAGCAACTAATACGAGCACATTACTATCAGATATGAAATACAGGATTATCTGAAAGTTAAACAAAGACAAAAAACTGTTGCCAAGGTATTTGTTTAGATGATAACTAAAACATAATGTTATAAACCTGCTCCTTAATTGGCAAAGAAAACATAAAACACAAAATGTCTACGATATGTAAAGGATTATTCTTCATTGCTATTCTCTTTCACACTGCCGATCGACAATAATTGTTTTGAAAGAAACATAAACAATACTCGTGAACAATAGGGCCATTCTCTGCAAGCTTAGCATGTAACTGTGTATTGAACATCTACTCATCAGGGTTTTATCAACAATAGTTTTTGTCCAAGCTAACATAGCTCTTAAATTAGTTTAGTAACATAATCTTCTTTTTGACCAAAGAACCGAGCATGAATTTCTTGGCATTGCAGCCTCTTCAGGATTATCTGAAAGTTATCTTTCTTAATCATCTTTTTGGTTGGTAACGAAGAAACAAAGATTATATATGCGTAAACAAAGCAAAAGCAAAATAGATAGTGAAGACAATACCATTCAGTTGAAGATGAAATGGCCGAAAAGAAATTATTTTAAACTGACAAAATAAACCCCTGATTTTTTGTCACATCGATACAGAGAAAGTATTTCAATTCATTTGATTCCGCACAAAATAAGGTTTTTCAACTTTAATTATTTATCAAAATGCCCTACAAATTTTGATATTTATCGTGGCTCTAAATGGTTTTTCAATGTACAGTACAGTAGATATTTATGCAAGGTAGTTTCATTCTAAAATCGCGTTAGCATGTTGTCCTACTTGCAATATATAGACAGCAGGTTATGCAGAACAAGTGTTGAGATAACCTGCTAGTTATGAAATTGTCATGTAAAGTGTCACGAGTTTGTAAAGTTGTAGAATTTTCTACTTTCTAGTGGGGTTGATAGCCATAGAAGCTAGTTTAAACTCCTGTGGACCTCTAAATTATAACGTTGCCTGGCCTAAAAAATGCTTAGCGTGTTATGCAGAAAGAATATCAAATGAAGCCTTAAGGTAAATATGTTCATGTAGCGTTGATTACTTTGAGGGAAAGCTGTATTCTTAAGACCTCAACTTTAACAGCTTTAGCAAAGCCTAAGTGCAGACACTACTGTAGTCTATGCTTCTGCAGCTTTGTACAGACACTTCTGTTTTCAACCTGGCTCCACTGGCTCGTATTTGACATTGAGCTGAATATCAATTTTTTCTATTTTCAGTAGAATACTACTGACTTTCCCAGTAAACTATGGTTCTGCCGCTTTGTTCAACCTGGCTCCACTGGCTCGTATTTGAGATTGAGCTGACTGAATATAAATTTTGCTATGCTCAGTAGAATACTACTGACTTTCCCAGTAAACTATGGTTCTGCCGCTTTGTTCAACCTGGCTCCACTGGCTCGTATTTGAGATTGAGCTGACTGAATATCAATTTTTCTATGCTCAGTAGAATACTACTGACTTTCCCAGTAAACTATGGTTCTGCCGCTTTGTTCAACCTGGCTCCACTGGCTCGTATTTGACATTGAGCTGAATATCAATTTTTCCTATGCTCAGTAGAATACTACTGACGTTCCCAGTAAACTATGGTTCTGCCGCTTTGTTCAACCTGGCTCCACTGGCTCGTATTTGACATTGAGCTGAATATCAATTTTTCCTATGCTCAGTAGAATACTACTGACGTTCCCAGTAAACTATGGTTCTGCCGCTTTGTACAGACACTTCTGTTCTCAACCTGGCTCCATTGGCTCCTACGTAGTGTTGAGTCGAGTATTATTGTTCTGTGCTAAGAACAATAAAATTTGAATGTCTCAGAAGAACACTGTTTCTCTACCGGGAGCAGAACAATTAATCTAACTCAATTACAGACAAAGTAGGAGACAATGGAGCCATGTTGAAAACAGAAGTGTCTTCCTCTTTCTCCCTCGCAGCTCCTCCACTTTTTCTTTTCTTCCGCAGTTCATTTAATCCTATCCTTTTTCCCTCCCTTTCTCCCTCCCCAATAACCTCTGCGGAGAAAAGTTGCCAAAAAGGTCCACTATCCAAATTTGGGTCGTCAGTTACTTTATCAGGGCCCGCGCCACGAATTTGAAAGTAGGGGGGGGGGGGGCCAAGGCTAAAGAAGTAGGAAGCCAAGGCTTCTTACTCCTTTGACTGCAGCTTTAAAGCTACTTGCATTTGCAAAAAAGTGGATGGGCCCTGTTTTGAGACAGATCTCAAACGTTGCATTGCAAGACAGATCCCAAACGGATACTAAAGTGTTTAAATTCAAATGATATCAGGAGATTTTAGAACTTTTATGATAAGCTTGCTTTTCAAACTATTGATGTTCTGTTATCTTTTGCTCAGTTTTGCAAGCTTTTACTGCTAGGAACATCAGATTCGAAAATGTTGAAAAAAGAAAACTTTGCCGACTTTGTTTTTTATACTTCTGGGAACGTGACTTCCGATCATCTGCCAGAACATTCCCAAGGCTTCGAACAAGCAGTGACCTTTATTTTGTTTGATTTAAACTTTACAAATTTCTTAAGGCAAGTTATTAGATGGTTAAGCTAAAATCCCTGTCAATTAGAGCAGTCAGGTCTGGAATCACGAAAATTTGTCTCATCAACTGGAAACTAGTTTTTTTTGCGAAAAAAGTAATGAAGCTCACAGTCTTTGGACTTTTTTACTAAAACAAGCCCCCTATAAAGAGCAAGGATTATAATCTACTTAACTTTCAGTATCGTTTTGGTCACGATATTAACTTTATGATGACATGTGATAAGATGGAAATTTTATAAGGGAATTGACCGTGATTGGTGACTAGGGCGGGGGAGGGGGGGGGAAGCGGGGTAAAGGTTTTACCCAGAATGACTTTTGCGGTCAAATTTTCAACCTTACAAGTTTTCAAACTTCATTTCTCCTTAAAATCTAAAATGCAAGCACAAACAATATGAAAATTGCATCCAGCCTATAATTATGGTGATAAAACCAAGTCTGGGCTTAAAAACGTCGTACAATGAAGTTTGGAGAAATTTTCAATACGAGGCCGTAAGTCGAATTGGTGTAATGAATGGTTTTGAAGCAAAAATGTTAAAAATACTGATCCAAAGTTTCTATGGGGGGTGGGGGGGGGGAGAAGAGGTAAAAATACTGATGCAACATTCTTTTGGGGGGAGATGAGGTAAAAATACTGATGCAATTTTTTTTGGGGGGGAGATGAGGGGGTGGGAGGTTTGAATTTACCAGTGGAGTAGAAAACTGCAAAATTTCTATTTTATCTCAACAATTATGTTTAAAATTGCATATCTTTATTTGAGCTTTATAGATTTGACAGGTAAATCATTAGTTATGCTAGCGGCGTTGATGGTTTTATGTTTCCTCTAATTCATTGTTTTACTTATGACGAAAATTATTAATAAACAGTTTGTAAACCAGCCAAATCGCTTTGGTGCAACCTCGATTTTAAAGCCTCGCCCCATTGTTGCTAGCGTCATGCGATGTTATTGTAAAGATCAACCCTATTCACCTTAGAATTAAACTGAAATAACTTGGTAACATAAGGTGTTGTCTGATATGCTTACCGAAGCAGGTGGAAAGATTTTCATATCAGTGAATTGAAACCAGCTTATGCTAATTATACTGTTCTATTCACTAAAACATTATCAGGAAACAGGCTACCAGTGAAATCTGTCTCACAAGGGACATCCTACACCACATAGCCAATTTAATCACTTTATCTTATCTCGCTCTTCATGGATCGAGATTTAAGATCATGCTGTATTAACCAGCTTTGAAATGTACACTAATCTACTTGATGAGTCACTATTATCAAACTTTTTTTAAAAATCATGATTCTAATTATGATAATTTTTTGCCTTTAGAATATTAACTTTGATAATTGATTCCTTTATATTTCTTATCATTAATTTTATTGAATGATTCTAAAATCATACTTGCAATACAAATCTTGTTATTTCCACATGTTCCACAGCCTTTTAATCTGCAAAGCTATTACATTGTTAATTTTTTAATTGTTATTTCTTATCTTATTGCACTCAATCTCTCGAGTTTTAACCGTTAGATTTAATTGCAATTATAAATGTGATAGTCATGCTGCCAATGAAAGTCTCTGAATTGCTCATATAAATTAACAAATATTAAATATTTTTCTTTGAGTTAACAAATAGGAAAGAGGCAACACTTTTTATGGCCACCTCCTTCCTCCTCTCTTTCCCTACAATGCCTGCCAAAATTAAAATTGAAATACTGATACTTTCAATTTATTTTCACAAATGCTAATACTGCCGTCACCTCCCGCCAGATAATGTTGATAGGTTAAGAAAACGTCAGACAAATCAGAAGAAAGCAAACGAGAAGCATACTTTAAAAGTAAGCTTTTTGAGGTTGTGCTGCACGCAAATACGAATAAGAGGGGAGGGGAGGGGAGAGGGAAGGGAGGGGGAGGTTGTTGGTAGTGTGTGATGTTAGAGATTGGGTGGTATTAAAAGGTAGAAATAGCGTTGTCATGGGGCTTTTTAAGAGGTTTTGGCAAGGATTGTAGTAAGCAGAATGCACATAAGTATCGGGACTCGCACAGCGCAGCCTTTTTAGGCAGGACAATGAGTTTCCTTTCAGGCTCTTTCGGGTCAATTTTATCTTAACGAAGCAATAATATTCAAGACAGCTCCATGCTAAGCCCTCACTAGGCCAACTAAAAAGCAGCATGTACCCGTCCAAAGGCAATCTGATTTACATTCAAGCACAAAGGAAACATGAAATTGCAGGTACTTTTCAGCATTCGATTGACTTCGCTTTATAATATTGCATTAGAAAGCATTTTTCATGCTTATTGTTTTCACGTGAGTCTTGTAGGATTTGGCTGCCAGTTTCAACTTCTTTGCAAATAAACTCTTTTTTCGAGCTGTTTCTATACCATCTTCAAACCGTGTTAGCAATAAGCATAAAGATAATTATTCGTTTAATACAATAGAAACTCGAATATTCCGTCCAAGCTAAATTCAGTCAAACCCGGCCAAACCCAGCCAAACTCAGCCAAACCCAGCCAAACCCAGCCAAACCCAGCCAAACCCAGCCAAACCCAGCCAAACCCAGCCAAACCCAGCCAAACCCAGCCAAACCCAGCCAAACCTAGCCACACCTAGCCTTGTTCAGTCAAAGAGAATACCAAATTGAAAAAGACCCCTTGCCCCTTGATCATTTCAGCGTCCCTGAAAACATTTGTCACACAACAGGAAATGTCACATGCAATCGTCAATCATCTTTATAACAAAGTTTTGTTTACCTTAATCATTTGACATGGCGGGTAGACTAGGAACCGTTTTGCAAAAAAATTTGTGAAACTTGAATGTCACATGAAAATTTGTCCTTGTTTGACCGGGTTTCTAACCATTTCACTGTCTTAAAATGACTGTGATCGTCACAACATCTATCGCTATGTTCTTAAAACCATCCAAATATCAATAGAGTTCTTTAAATTCTTATTTCTTTTAGCAGTGTTTATCACGATCTAAATCTTGCGAGATTCCACGAAGCACCGAATTAAACAATCCATAGCCTTGCAATGACCAATATATCTTTAAATTAGAAAGGCTTGTCTTTAAATAACGAAGATCAATTCTCCCGCTTATTGTCATAAGTTTGAAAATAACATTATTTGACTTTTTGATTACAAAGTCAGCCAATTTTAATTTGAAACATCTGTGCTTCTCTGTTCTTTTAACTGTTTTTAGTTGACAATTGCGTTAAAATAGCTTTCCCGAAGTCAGCCATGTGTGGAGTCAATCAGTCAGCCACGTCTTACATTATGAAGCATACTGAGTTATACTAAAGGCCATTTTACAATAGTTCTTTTTACAAACACTGAATCTTGGTGGATAGCTGTTTTCTGTTGAACTATGCGGTTTTCAGCTCAAATCTATAGAATATTGTTCGGAGGGGGGGGGGGGGGGGGGGGTTCCTTGATTTGCAGACAAAAATTGCGTTTAAGGTAAGTTCAAAACATTGGGACAATAGATAACAATCTTAGAATCTAGAATTTTTTGTGCATACCTACAAATCCTCGAGTTTGGAGTGCAGCGCTGACTGCCTCCTCCCTTTTTTTAGAGCCTATATGTGATTCTGATTTCAACGTAACTTTGTTTGAGGACAATGTTTTATGAACTGGCCGAAAGAGTAAAAAAATGCAGTGATAGCGTTTTATTTTGTTGCAGTGATAGCGTTCTCAATATTGTTGATCAAATTTCGATGGAAATCTGATTTCGTAAAACATCATCAAACAAAGCACAACAACTTAAAGCATTATGGCTTTACAAACACAGGTTTCAATCTCATATTAGTTTATTTTGATCCGCAACTGAGTATTTATTTTCCCTACCTTTAGAGCTTCAATCTATGTCCTGATGTTTTGCGCTCTGAAGAGTGTCAGAAGAAACGCTATACTTTGTTTTAAAATTATTGCTTTTTTCAAAGCCATTGTTGATCGATAAACCACCAAAAATTGTTTGCATGATATGTAAATATTGAGACGGCCTCTAGAACCATAAAACTTACATTTTGGAGTAGAATTTATGTTTTTCTGCTTGATACAAGTTTGCACTTTGTTAGAAAAATTCGAGTTAAATTATGTTCATTTCCTGCCTATGCTCGGGGTTCGAACCAGACAAAAGCGACAATTCTTCTTTCTCCGTTTAGCTTATTTTTCCCATAAACGTATTGTTTGTTCTGACCTCACTCCAGGAAATTTGCAAGTTTCTTTATTAAGTTTGTAATTTCTAAAGCGAGCCTCGTTTTCACTACTTCTTTTTCTAAAAAAACCAGTAGCCATTCATCAATTTTGTTCAAGTTGTATCCACAGTAACGGAAAAACATTCTTAAAAGTGAAGGTTTCTGAAAAGCTGTTGAAACAGATCTTTTAAAATATGCTCCTTTGAAATTGAAACATTTCAAACGTTGAAAAACAAGATTTTGAAAACGCTGCCATAGCAACTAGAGTCTTCAGAATCGAAAACAAAGAGCCGGAAAGATCATATAGAAAATGTCTGCAAGACAATGCAACGTAGCGTTTTTGTTGCAAAATGGTTCAAGAAAACGAACAAAGATGAAAATTGCCTTCGATGAAGAATTGTGGCCTATTACAGGATTTTGAAATTTTTCAGATAAAATTTCGTAAAATGTCAAAAAACTTTGTGTTGGCACAAGTCATTTCCCTGAATTTCATTACAATACGAATCATGAAAGTTTTCTGATACAAATCGTTATATTTGTTTCATTGAGCTATTACAAAATGTCCGAAGATTTGTCTTGCTGCATTAAGCCTGGTTTCCATATAGCCGTAAGGCTGCCTGCGACTGCCTGCGACTGCCTGCGACTGCTTGCGACAGCTTTCTGCCATCTTCCACTCTTACAGCAGCGCCGTTCTGTTTTCAATTGCCTGCGGTATCGGTAACTATGCCGGTAACTAGGTAAAGTTTGAGCGGGAAAAACTGGCGGGCAAAATTCAACAACAAAGCCCTGTTTCAATTGGTTCTTGCACATCACATGATCCGTCTGAACAAAAGAATGCCGCAGGCAGTCGCAGGCAAGGCGTTTCCATTTGTAATTTGTCTGCCGGCGGTACCGGGAGGCTGCCGTAAGAGCCGGGAAAAGTTGAACTTCTGCCGGCGATACCGTGAGGATGGAAGATGGCAGAAAGCAGTCTCTGGCAGCCGCAGGCAGTCTTACGGCTATATGGAAACCAGGCTTTATGCAATTTATGCCTTATTAAAAAAATTGTTGAAGTAACATTTTTGTTCACGGATAATAAAGCAATTGCTGCGATACATTGCAAAATAAGTGTAAAATCCGTCTCAGAGCTTAATATGAAATGAGCAAACATAAACATATGAGCAAGAAATATATAATCTTAAACAATTCAACTATGCAACATTCAAGACAGTGGCAATATATTAAGTGAAACCAGCTTTACGTCACAGGAGCCAAAATTGTCGGTATGTAGTGGGGCAAGACCCCATATCTAAACAAAGACGGAAGTTTTCTAAAAAGATTCTAAAAAGGTAGAAAATAGAACATGAATGCTCAAAAGAGTGTTTTAACGAGAAGAAGACTTTATTGAATCCAGAACCTCCTTGCGCATCAACTTCTGGCTCAAGTCATATTTTTATTTACTCTTGTTAATTGAGTAGACATACCCCCTCCCCCCTCCCGAAAATGATCTGTTTCATTTCAGTATAAATTCCTTTTACAAAACCACTTTTTTGTGCTGTTCTTTGTGATTTGCATTACTCCGACTAAGCAGAAACACTTTCAGCTGGTGTTCAGTCTATCAAATTAAGTGCAGGCTAGTTCAGTACTATATTTGCATGGGATTGACGGTCCTTCTCTATTTCAAAATAATCAGTAAACAATGATACATATGAAACAGACACCCTTGCTTTGTTTAAGATGTGTCTTGTTAATAGAAAAAAGAGACAAATTATAAAATTACAAAAATATATATTTTATGATTTCACATTTGATAAATTTATTGAATGTATTATAGGCATTGCTAAAGTAATCACTAAATTGATATGAGGTGTAGTCAGATGGGTCCCCTTCAAAAGCCCTTGAAACGCCCAAATGCTTAAGTGTTGTCTCGCATCCGACATAACACCCTTTCTCCCCCAAATCAATATTGTAGCGTAACAGAATAAACAAAATTTCAGTGTTCAAATTGATTCGATGATTACATCACTCTGGCCCTTTAGAACGAAGAATAACTTCAAATTTCATTTTTATCAGTTCAGTTACCAAATCTTTTTAGAAGGGTTAGATGTATTTAAAGAACATAAATAGGCAAGATTTAGATAAGGAAATAACAAGACTAAATGTGGAGGAGGAGATTGCTGAGAAGTTTGTCGAGGCCATCGAGGTCAAATATTTATATCCAAACTTCAACCCTTATATATATATCCAAAATCCTTGAATGCAGATGATTTTGTTGATCGATTGGAACACGAACGCGTGTATTGAATAAAAGTTGATTATGTTTCGAGAATATATGGATATTGTTTAGTAATCGTTTAATGTTTAGTAATCGGTTATGTTGGAATCTAGATTGAAGATTCATTGTTTACAAATACCACTGATTGAGAGAACCTTGGAATTATAACCAGTTTGTTTTCTTCTTGTTGATCTTGAACTGAATTTATCGTACGGGAACATTGCTCGGTTTAATTATTCCGGCAGAAATAGTTTATTTGGCAATGTTATCCATCAAAGATAAATTCTTATTAACTAAAGTTTAAAAATTGCTTAAAGTTACTTACTTACGCTTAAAAGTATTGCATAAAAAATAACAGATACTCAAAAACTTAGGCAAGATAAGATTGTCGTTTCTGTTGAAAAATAGCTTGTAGGTCTTGAAGGGCAAGCTAATGATCTGAGAACTGTCACATATTCGATAACAAAGAGCGTTATATTAAAAGAAAGTAACCCAAATTGCTTTTTCAAAGTTGCATCGATAAATACTCTCTATCTCTTGTTTTTTTTGTTCAATAGATAAACAGGACATGTCAGATATCCAACCTAAAAATGTCAATTTTAAAGATCTGTTTTAAATAGCTAGGCTGAAATAATTTTATTCATAAAATTGCTCATAAATTCTAAGCTCACGCAGCAAATTTGCACAATAATTAAAATGCACTGTCTTTAGTGATGCTAAAGACGAAAACACTTCCAATCTGCTTAGTAAAATAATCAAACCTAATAGGCTTGACCTTTTGAATTATTGATGATATTTTCTTTCGCAAATGTAATTTCCAGTCATAAACGTTTTTTACAAACATAAACAATTAAAAGCAAACAAGAATTAAAACATTAAGTTATTAGTTGATGATGATAAATATGACATGAAAGACTAACTTGTGATATGATTAAAATTATCCCAATTGTGGCTCAATAAAATTACATTTTGCCAAAAGCACAAGAATAGAAGATTCACCATTTCAGTTATCATTAATTTTTTCGAAAATATCGATTGGTATTTTATGTTTTTTAAAAGCTAAAAAGACAGGATTGCTTATGTATAAATTTTGGCATAAGGCACTGTAAAAATCCCTTTATTGAAAATACGGCTAAAAATAATATTTGAACTTATATCGGCTTTTTCATAGATAAAATTAAGCATTTCAGTGTGTTTGTATTCTCCTATCTATAGGTTAGGGTTCTTTGACCCCCACGGGTAGAATAGAAGATAAACATTTCAGTGCCCAACTGATGCAAGGATGGAATTAGACTAAAAAACATGGATATTCATTAAGGCGAAATTCATTAAGGAAAAGACATATTCTTTAACAAAGGAAAAAGCTGCAGGGCTTGTAGACAGGGAATTTTCTACAAGAATCAGGCAAATGCCTAACCTTAGTTTTTGGGTACTTTAAGTCTTGCTGGATATTTCAACCCTGGGATTCATTTTTGTAACACAATAAAAAAACACGTGATCGATGACATCAATTTCTCCTGGTAATCAAAATTTTATACTTTTCTTTTTTGAAAAATTGCTTCAACCATCCGGTTGGGCATTGTAATTGGAGCAAAAAGTTCTAAAGAAAAAACCATTTCAGGCTTGCAGATAACGAGATATTGCTATTTAAGTTTGCATGACGGAATCAAAATGGCGATTCTGCAGTTTTCAAGCACGTGGAATTCAAAGACTTTTTTGTCGGTGAATAAGAGGCTATTGAAATACTGCCTATCAAAGGAAAGGAATGCATAAAAAGGCTGGGAGGAAAAGGTAAAAAATGATACAAAAAAGGCCAGAAGGAAATTAAATCACAATTTTAAAAAGTTGCAATCGAAGTTACAGCCAAATATGCTTTACCGACGAACTTTGAAATATTGAACTGAATATACGCATGGTTTATTTAAAACCACAACGCGAAGAACTAAATCCGTTGACTCACTTTCTAGCCATCTAATATTTGGAAGACCACCCAGGCAAATCTTTGCCACTGACTTCATAATTTTACAAGATAAAGAGCTCTGTACCAAAATATGACATTGTTATGGGATTAAAATGGATTAAGTTGACGAAGAATTGGAATAATGCACGAAGAATTCATTCAATGCATTCAAAAAATCCAGATGATATTTAATTGCCTCGTCTAGATACAGATGTACAATGCCTGCCAATGTACAATGTACAATTTCTTTCAGAACCTAGCAAGTTGCGCTGTGTTTTTCTATTCTTCACTTTTTTTAAAAAATACTTCTACTTCTACCACCTTCTCTCAGAAAAATTTTGGTAGTCCAGACAAATATCACAAAACTTACAAGAAAGAACGTACTTTTTAATCTCCATCGTTGTTTTATAGTAATCCAGCATTGTTCCAAGGGGGTGGGGTGGCTGATTTGACGCTCGAGAAGTATCGAGTTACTTGCAGAGTGACACTCAGAATAACAACTTAGATTTGTCTTGTTTTATAACTTTTTTGTTTAAAAACTTTTCCCCTCCAATCTTTTTCTCTAAATATTGGAATTCTATTATCGAATAAAAGAAAGAAAGAAAGAAAGAAAGAGAGAGAGAGATAGAGAGAGAGAGAGATAGAGAGAGAGAGAGAGAGAGAGAGAGAGAGAGAGAGAGAGAGAGAGAGAGAGGAGAGAGAAGAGAGAGAGAGAGAGAGAGAGAGAGAGAGAGAGAGAGAGAGAGAGAGAGAGAGAGAGAGAGAGAGAGAGAGAGAGTTCTCAAATCTGCCCTTTTGCTAAACGGTCAAAGTATTATCTAGTGTATTTGTGACAGCAATATGGTAATGCAATGGCAGGCTCATTATAGATTTATAACGTGTATAGTGCATCTCACCTCGGCGCAAATCATTTTATTCTTTTGCAGCCAAAAATTGAATTTAAAGAAAGAATAAAGACAAAATTCATACTTCAAGATTCAGTCAAATGACAGCCATAAAAGAAAATTTCATACCCTTTTCCTCAATCTATTTATTCTTGCACTTTGAGAAGGACTGAAAAACAGAATAAACATAATTAAAAAAAGAAATGTACAAATTCACGATGGTTTGAGAATATCTAAAAATGATATTAATCATCAAATTTTCACAGTTAAACAGATGCCAAACTTCTCATATATATGCTTTGTGGTATAAGCCAAGATTTATGCCATAAAGCAACATTCTTATCACAACCTTTTTATGATACTAATTTTTTGCACTTCTATCGTCATAAATTGTTTAGCTTTGAAAATTGCAGTTAATAAAGTTGCTTGCAATATCTCTAGCATCATTCAATAAAATTTGAAAACAATCTTTTCATGATACAGAATTTGAAATTGGCTCTGTAAAATGCAAACATTTTATAAAATAATTAAGTTTTTCATCTCAGACTCTTCTGAGTATAAAACTGCAGAACACAGATCGAAGCTCTAACGTAGGAAATATATATACCCAGTTGTGGATCGAAATAGGCCAATCAGAAACGCCAGCACATGACTGTTGAGGCTGCAAAATCAGTGCCGATTGTCTATTGAACTGTTAACTATTGCTAACATTGAATGTAAATGTTACCTGATTTACTGGTAACATTTTGAAACGGCAAGCAGAACTGATTGGGCTACCCTAATAGTCATTTGCTCGTATTTCTGATTGGCCAATCGCGATCCACAACTACCCAACTATAAACATTTTATAGCTTAGAGTTTTCGATCTATGTTCTGACCTTTTATACTCTGAAGAGTGTCAGACGACAAGTTTAAGTATGTTCTAAATTATTTGCTTCTTGCAAAGTCATTTTTAAATTAAATTTGCTGTTATAAATAGCATGACCATATTTGTGTGGATTTCACTTAAGAAACGAACCCTAAGATTTTTCTGTCAAATATACGTCTTTATGTTAGTTATGAATAATATCTAAAAAAAATTAACTTACATACAAATATGAAAAATCATATTACATATTTCATTTAATCTTTAACCACATAAACTCGGCCCATCGTAATGAAAGTGCCATCTTGGAAGCAAATTATTTGTTTTTCTTTGCAGAAAATTAATTAATTCCCTACAATGCTCTGGATTTTTATTTTGGATTTGCATATTACCCCAGTTAAACAAAGTTCCATCAACAATTGGTTATACAGGGCGTTTTAAAGTAAGAAAATGAAGCAGAGGGTGCCGATGGGAGCAGTAACAATAGCCTATTGTACTTCTTAACCAATGAGTTGAGGTCAAGTTGCTTCTAAAGAAAGATAATTTTGCAGAAAGAAGTTTAAACTTTTCATTTAACTACAGAATCACTTTTATAAATACACACAGAACAAGAAACAATGTTTCTAATTGTTGAAAACATTCACATTTCGTCGAAAATGTGTTTAAGCAGTAAGACTCTATAAATCTATAAATTCACCAGTATAGTTTGGTATAAGTGGCCACTATCAGTGGCGTAGTGTGAGGGCAGCACTTAGGCATGCGGTAACACATAATATACGGCTATGTTGAATGAATGAACTTATAATTTCAGCTTTTTAAAAGTACAAGCGGTAATTAATGATAATTGTGATAATTAATTTTGATTTTGAAAATAACAAATTATTTGTACTCCAATCCTAATCAATCAAGGTGTCTATTCTTTGCATCAGAGGCACCGGCACAGGTTGGAGAGTGGAGGGGGGCCAAGGGAGAAATTATCACCCATGCAAAAGGTTTTGAAAAAAGCTTTAAAAATTTTTTTTGCAAACTTTTCAGAATAATTTCTAGAGGTAAAACCCGTTTCGAAAAAGACCTTATTCATATCCAGAGAGGCATCACCAAATGCCCACTTAATGTAAGATTTTTTGACGCTGTAATGCATATGGGGATTCCTGCAAGGAGGAACTCTCCACATTGCGCACACTGCAAAGCCTAAGCGAACAGGAGCAAAGGTTTCGGCAGAAGTGTTACAAGAATTTTAGAATTTGTCTACAAATTTGTTCGCTCGTGCTGCAAGCGTAATATACATAGACGCTACGCTACTGGCCACTATGTTGGTTTATACTGATGAAACTCTCGCTTTTTTGTTTAGAAATATCTGGATGCAGTCAGTTAATACAATTAATAGTGTATGTACAAGAATACTCTTAAGGTTCTGGAAATGTCCTAACTTTGATTCTCTTCGGAGACCAAAAATGGTCCTCAAGATTATAAATTTATCTTTTTCTTCCATCAATATAAAAAAATTAAAACATAGAATTCTGATACATTCCACTGTGCCATCCAAAGCAGGAAAGGACACAAGGTCATCTGGTCCTTATTTTGGATGAGACTTACAATTTTCGTACTTTAGCAAAAAAAGTTTAGAATCTGAGGTAGCTTCATACCTAATGATACAAAACTCTAAATTTATCTTGATTGCCCACGTTTAATAAGATCGCAGAATTTCTGCTCTACATATCATGAAACGTTTGTTTTATAATTTCTATAACATATTTATTTGTTTTGTCGTCATCAATTTGGTTTGAAAAATAAAGAATGATTTACTGCGTTTATTAATTAGACTCGCATGTATGCAATGCAAATATTGCTTCCAAACCGCGTTCAAAAAGAAAACGTTTTATCAGGACTCCTTAAAAACAGAACCATTTCCGATAAGTAAAAAAAAACAGAAAATCATACTTTGTCGATCCATTTTTGCCAATTTTTCGTACAATAGCATGTCAATCTAAATCAGAGTTCTATCCACTTTCGTTTAGTGTAGTGGAATTAGATATAAAAACGGTCCAACCCGGATAAAAATAATATAATGCTGTAATTTGGCACAGGTGTTCTATACTAAGTTGGAAATGACCAGAAAAAAGCCCCTTGGACATTGGAAATTCCTTATTTGGGTAAATACCATAATGGCGCACTGATCAGTAGTGGTTCAAAATTTTAATGCTGCTGAAACCACATAGTATGTACATATTTTGAAAGATAATTTCATGCTGAATAACTTTTATTTAACATACGTACCCTTAAAATATGCAAATTTAGTGGTGATTGGGCAGAAACAAAGTGGGACGAGTGAATATTGAAAAGCGCGCGGAAAAAGTGGCTGATTCTTTTGCTAAATAGTTTCATTTTATATCGCAAATTCTATCGATGCAAAATCAAGTGTGTGAATAAAATAAAGTATGATAATACCCACTCAGCCCGGGCTGACTCAACCCGGGTCCACTCAGCCCGGGCTGACTCAACCCGGGCCCACTCAGCCCAGGCTGACTCAACCCGGGCCCACTCAGCCCGGGCTGACTCAACCCGGGCCCACTCAGCCCAGGCTGACTCAACCCAGGCCCACTCAGCCCGGGCTGACTCTAGTGAAATTTTTTTACTGCAACAGCAAGTTCCGGTCAAATCCAAAGAAATATCTAAATATTCAAAACAAAGTAACTCGCGACCGAACGGTCCAAACAACATGATTTTTTCATTATAAACGGAAATGAAAAACGGAAAACCCGAACTTGGAAATTGGAAAATCCTGAGACAAATATATATACTTCAACGTGGTTCACCTTTTCCCGTGCTCTGCATCAAAAGACCTTCGTACCCGCAGTTATTACCAGCAAGATAATTTGTCTGCAAGGCACAGGGTAGATCCTGGCCTTTTTTTCATATGGGAAATTTTTCATATATTGCGGAAATCTGGCAATTTCTCAACGGAAAGAGGGAATTCTACACACTTGCCGGACGCAGATTTTCTCAAAATAATACACGGATTGCAGAAATTTCAAAATGTTTAGCGGGATTCTTAACGTGCTCCTTGTTGGATAGGATTTCATCATCGCATTTTTTGATCTTGTTAATATTTAAGTTGTTCATAAATAAACTTATATACATTCAGAGGTGGCGCCAGAAATCTTCCGACAGAGGGGCTGGAGCTTCCAACAGGAGGAATAAATTGACTATAATATGCAGTTTTCGTGCGTTATTTTGTCAAATTTGCTTCGACAATAACCTAAAATTTTCTTCCGATAAGGGGGCTAGATGCTTCCGATGGATGGACTGTAGCGCCCTAGCCCTCTCCTGGCGCCACCACTGTATACATTCTATTGCCCAGTTGCCCCCTATCTGCTATTTTTGACCAGAAAGTACTTATTTCCACATTGTAAGGGCGTGTATGCTGAATAAAAGTTGCTCAGCATGAAACTGTCTTTCAGAATATGTACATATAATGTGGTTTTAGCGACATCAAAATTTGAAACCCTGCTGATCAGTGCACCATATGGGATTTGCCCAAATAAGGAATTCCCAATGTCCAATCAATGGGCCCTTTTCTGGTTACTCCCAGTATTGTATGGAACCTATGTGCCAAATTACAGCTTTTTATTATTTTTGTCCGGGTAAAATCGTAATTCCACCACACTAATTCATTACTCAACATCTCAAAATTGAAGAGCAAAGCAAAAATGGCGTCAGTATACAACAGAACGGCTCATTTTTTAGTAAAATATTAAAATTGACCTCTTAGTACTTAGGTGTTCAAATCATTGTTCAAGTACTTAGGTTTGAAAATTGACATTTTGGTACATTCTTTTCAAAAAATCTGGATCCATATGGTTATAAAAATTATCTGAGAAATTCAGCCTTGATTAACCATCTTTACTTTTGAATAGCAAGACCATCAACTGTGACACAAACTTGATAGTCAATGGGTGTTTTTTGTGGCATTCAAGTCTTTACATCTACGCAATGTTCTTGTTCAATTAACTGCTTTAGTACAACCTGTCACCTTTTCAGCTGCTTCTTTTTGAATTATAACGCCTAGATGACCTGACATTGTCAACAGAACTTCAACTACAACGAAAGCTTATTAAAACACAAGCCTTTTGCATCGGCTTTATTAGATGATGGATTAGCATTTCGACTCATTTTAAAACAAGATCAACGAATTAAACACAGGATCTGCCAGTTAAGAGTTCTAAGATATTAATGTACTGCAAAGAATGATGTTCTAACTTTTTATCGTAACAGTGTGAACAGAAAAAGTTTCTCAACTGCAATTCAGATTTTGTTCTTTTACCAATGATATAAGTAATTTTCAAGATAACGATATACTGTAAATTGTTTTATAAGGTTGGTTTTTTGGGAGAAACGTTTATCCAACCACTAACTTAAGCTAGCTAGTTGACAATTTTATTTATTTACCTGTGTTTCTTATCAGTTTGTTTGTTAAATAATTTCTTTTATGCTGGCTTAAACTTGCATGTCACGATAGTAACCTAGAAAAATATATAGCTCAATAACGTCACTTGATGAACGAGATCTGATAGAAAATATTGAACTGAACTGAACTGAATATTCTTTCTCTAATTTAAGAGAATATCAATTTAAGGATTTGACTCGATATGAAGAAAATCATTGCCTGTGTTAGATTTTGAATTTCGTCACTTTGTCAGGTCTTTGCTAATTATCTCTGCAATATATCGTTGCTAATATGTGTATCAAGGTGCAATCAAATTTGAATTTTGTATTCAAAATATAGCAGTCAGACAAGATAAGCATAAATTCAACTTTCTGCGGTCTAATCATCTGTTATACACTAACAAAATTTTTCTTGGCAGGTGAAGAATTTCAACACATTTGATGAAAAACAGTATGAAAATTTTCATAATTAATTGTCACATATAGGATTTATTCTGTTCATAAAATATAAAGATGAGTATTTCGATGTCAAAGCAACATGTGGCTTGCAATGTCATAAACTTGCTTAGGCTACAAAGGCTCAGAATATTAGTGTTATCCAATGACGCGTGACAGATGTTTGTAATGGCATTTCCGCCAAAGCAGCACAAAGTGACGGCTCTTTGCTTCGTAATATTTTTGGGTCACATAACAGCAGCATTGCTAAGCCGGTAATTATATAGCTGTTTTCCTATGTCGTGGGTCACTAGCTTCTTCTCAGGTCAAGGACCAACGCTAAAACATTCCCTGCTCAAAACTTCATTACAAAAACCAAAATATAACAAGACTGCAATAGGTGTTTTCCTTAAATTTTGCAGACAGAATATCCAGGAAAAGCTGAACTCTGTTAGTGTATATTAGAATGAAATTTTCAATTGGACTATATCTGCAGCGTCAGAAAATGGAACGTTTAATTGATTTGTTGCTTGAAAAACTGGTGCCAATCTTTTACAATTGAGAATGTCCCTACATATTGCTTAATGCTGCACCCTTTTTCGATATTTTCTCGTTATGTTAAGCGAGCTGGGTTAGTGAAAAAAGAGAAAACTTGAAATTGTCTGCAAAATGATTTTAAATCAACAGTGACTTGGTTTAATTCACTCTGGATTCATCATTGAAAAATGCCTGAATCATATCATAGTTGAGAATCATTGCCCTGCTCAAATAATACCGAATTCCTCTTGTGTTAGATTCCTGCAAAATCAAGTTTTCCAAAATCATCGAAACTGTTTTTTTATGACATCAGATTCATATACAAAGCACCTCTACGCTGTACTCTGCACAGTTGCTTACAAATCCTTCGATAAAAACATAGCACTCTAAGAAGGTTCTGAAGCGACAGCATATCAAACTCGCGCGTTGAAAACAGTGCAAGAGTGATCCGAGCTTTTACAAACTGCATTCAAGAGCTTCATTCAAAAATTCTTTACCAAGCATTTTGCTTCATGCAGACAGAATGTGCATCTTGCTTACAAGATAGTTTGCTCCTGGACCGCATTTAAATTAGTATGACTCCAATCAATTACAAAGACAGTCTGGAATGTATCGGTTTCGTATAAAAAGAACAGATATTTACTATGAAACGAAAACTGATCCTAAATAGATAAGTTTTCGTCTTGATAGCCAGTTTTTTTCGAAGCAGTGTTCTTACTGACGCTCTTGGAAACACAAACGTAAAACTTTATTTGGTTTTCTGCACTTTCGTACAGAAAAAATATTGAGTTATATATCATTCTCTAAATTTTCACTTCCTTCAAACGCTGGTTAAAAGTCTAAGACCCTATTTTTACTCAATTTCAAATTTTATGCAAATAGGCACGTTTTTTCATAAAAACAGTGACAAGTAGCTGCGACCAGGCAACTGTGAAGTTGTCATCGATATAGAAAAAGTACAACGAGTGTTGATATTTGGTTTAAAAATCAATTGTAGAAAAAACCACTGAAATGATACAAAAATTGCCATAATTGAAACGCATGTAATCAAGAGAACTATTCAAATTGGTTTTTGAGAAATTCTTCTTTGTGAACACCAATGGTTACGTCTAGGAGCAGATTAGTTAACAGACTGCCAATGAAAAAACAATAAAATATTGTCAGTTTAAACCTCTTATATACAGGCTTGGGTCCGAACGGGCACAGACAAACTATAGATGCATTCATGTGTAAACACCATTAAAGACCGATTTGGGCACAAATCAGTGTGCATTTTAACTTCAACCATTCGATCGCATGATGCAAAAGTTTGAAGCACAGTCGTAAAAAATGATGAAACCTCTGCTTTTCCATAGTAAAAGACTTTCGTTAGAAAGGGAAGAAATTTTTAGTTTTGACTTCTATGGATGGTGTTTGCTTTCTGTGTGAGTTATTAAAGCTATTAAGAACTGTCACTAGCACCCGGTCACGTATGTGATCCGTACCATTTGGATTGAAACCGGATTGAAACCAGCATACACCTTGAAAAACGTTCCAATAACAGGTACCGATAACAGATCCACACTGGAACGGGTCTAGTAGTTACAGTTAAGCCCGCCGCACACGGCAGACTTTTGTCTTAAAAAGACGAAGATTTTATCTTCGCTCACCAGGCCTCACAAAAGGTGTTGGTTGATCTACACAGCAGGACAGTGGCCATGGAAGTCGGAATCTGCTAAGGAGTGTTGGAGTAACCCGCACACGACAGATTTTCGTCTTTGAAAGACGAAGATTTGTGCCTTCACAGAGGGCGCACATGACAGGTCTTCATCTTTGAAGCACAGACAGGGAATCGCTTGGCGGGAAGTTTCAAGAGAACTTCTTCATGTGATCAAAACTTAATCGATTATTGGCCAGTCAATCTGTTTTCGAAAAATTTTTGTCTTTTGGATCCGCACACGGCAGACTTCTGTCTCTATTTGAAAGACAAAAATATTTGTCTTTGACAAGCGAATACGGCAGATATCTGTCTATGGGATGCTAAAGACAAAAATCTTCGTAGACGAAGGTCTGCCGTGTGCGCTGGGCTTTAAACGGAGAGCCTCTCTCTTCCAGTGTACACTGGGCTTTAAACGGAGAGCCTCTCTCTTCCAGTGTGCGCTGGGCTTTAAACGGGTGCCTCTCTCTTCCAGTGTGTGCTGGGCTTTAAACGGAGAGCCTCTCTCTGCCAGTGCGAACGGAGTATTAAATTAACTGGAATCATGAAAAGGAGTCTTTAATTTAGTTAGTCGTCAAGAGAGCCAGTAAAATGTGCCGTTTATCCATTTAAGTCAAAGATTTATGAACCGCAAATATAGCGCATTCTCGTGGGTGCAATACGAAATGGTCAGTATCGTCGTAAAATATAGTAAAAAGATTGTCGGAAAAAACTATAATCTAATATCAAAAATTAAAATGGATTATTAGCATAGGCTTGGAATGTTAGAAGAAAAAACTAAAGTTTGGACTTGATATACAAACAAACAAACAAAGTCTCTATTGTGTAGACAGAAGGAGTTGTTTTCTCACTTGGACTCCAGTGGCAGTTTTCTTTAGGCACGTGGCACTGATTGGACAACTACACCGGTCATGTGCTCGCGTTGTTTTGATTGGCCTATTTCGATCCACAACTGAGTATATATTTTTCATCTTGTTTTTTTAAGAACCTTCTTCAGACGTTTCGTAATCTGAGAAGTATCAGGCGAAAAAGCTTTAGGTTAGTATGCTGTAATATATTTGCTTTTTTAAAAGCCATTTTCAACTTGTTCGCAAAAAAATTGCCATCAATAATTAACTCAACATTTCAAGCTAGATGGGCGGTAGTTGCAGAGAGATCTTTGAAGATAAGATTAATGACAACTTTGCACTAGCGAAAAACACAGAATATGTTGTGGTGATAAAAGGAAGTGTTTCATTAATCGACCTTAATTTCCTGGATTCGCCTATTATTTGACAAGCTGTAGACTAGGATTGTGCCTGAAAAATGCGTCACAAGACGTGTAATGTATTTCCTCCCAGTTAATCACGAACGTCTCGGGTGGAAAAAGACATTTTGGTGATACAAAAATCAAACAACGGTTTCAAAGAATTAGAAAATGGCCACATGAAGATGAGTATCAAGTTTGGACTTACAGTTTTGATAGCTGAAAAAAGCAAACTTAAGGATGACAATTAATACGGCTTTCAAACAAATTCGTAAAATGTTTTCGGCCTGTGGTTATTTGAACAGATTCCAGTTGGAGGTTTAATAAAACTAGAGGTTTCAAGCCATTTTAACTGCATGTAGAGACCGTCCAGTGAGTGCGATTTTGTTACAAAAAGCGCAGAAAAATCTTACAATACCAGCTGATACGTGCAACAACGAAGACAACAACTTAGATCATTGGCAAAAAGCTGGCAATACTGCTGAAATCCCTGTAGGGACCCAGAAATCTGCAGGATTGCTTTTGTATTTTTTTGCACATGGACTTGAACAGAATTTTTGTTGAAAATTTACTTATATAAACCACAATGGCAAAGCCGTATGGTTGTTACCGGACTCTCAAGATAGGCATTAAGTTATATTGAGAATCAAATGAAATTATACATATAATTTACACTGGAGGGAATAACTTTAGTGTTTCAAACTGAACGAGGAAAAGGAACCATTACTGAGCAAAGTGAAGGCGCAATTCAGCTGATGGCGTCGTTCAGACTTTTGTCAGCTGACGGTGCACACTTCTTGCTACCATTGGCAAGGTGAACTTTCAGTCTCCTATATGCGGACTAGCAGAGTGTCCACTACCGTAAACATAAAAAAATTCAAATATGGACGATTCCTAATATCTAAGAATAAGGTCTTATTTTGCAAATCTCCACGAATAGTCAAGTTTCAAGAAGTAAAATAAAAATGCTTCCTTTTAATTAAGTGCACTGAGAAGGTGCTCTCCTCCACAGAATAGCAGGGGGAGGGCGGAGGAGAAGAGGAAAAGAAAAATAGTCTCTTCCTCGAATCTGCCGCTATTCACTTCCTCCTTCTCCCTCGCATCTCCTCCTTTTCTTCCGCAGTTCCTTTTATCTTATCCTTTTTTCCTCCCCATCTCCCTCACCAACTGTCTCAGTGGAGGAGAGTGCTGAGAAGATAACGAGCCAATTTTTAGCGTCAATCATTTCCATTCAATTTTTTGAAGTAGACCAGACAGGCAATTTTTGTCGAAAAAATAACACAACGTTTTTGCATTTTTGCATCAGTGAAAATGCTGTTTATCAACATTAAACAACGACATCTTCATCTAGATTCCAATCAAATTGACAGGAAAGATGTTTTTGTAACAGCATCCAGGGTTCCGAATGATTAAAATTACTGTTTACAAGCCTGTCATAAAGCCAAACATGCCGTATTTGAAGAGTTCTACACGTGTTGCAAGTTCTTAGTTGCAACTCCGAGTTTCAGCTTAATACGATCGTCACGCAACTGTTGGAACGGAAACGTTGCTGTGAAACTCGGAGCTGTATCTAAGAACTATCTTCTTAGGCTTTCTTTATACGGCCGCATTTAGGTTCCGTCGAATTCAAATCAGACAAAACTTTAAATTAAATTCGACGTAAAAGCGACCATTTAAAGTTAAACTTCAATTATGTGCTGCATTTTGAATTAAGTCCGTCAGGATTTGCCGAACTCAATTTACAAATGCGACGTAAATGCGGCATTGCATTATACGATTGAGTTTTTGTTGAACTGAAAACGCTGGGTCACATGACTATGCAAAGAGCGGCAAAGTGCGCATGTGCATACCCCATTTGGCAAACGCCCGTTGCCTTGTTGTGTTGCGTTGGTGCAACTCTGGTGTTCTCGAAGTTATGTTGAACTTGATGTATGACGATGAAGCTAAGGCAAAAAAATCACAAGCAAGTTCCTAATTGATTTGATGAATATCTGCTAGACAAAAAAATAAGTGAAGCCAGGAGATTGGAGAGTGATTGTGACGTGCATCAAGACATGTTGATTGTTGCCTTACAGATTTGTGGCGCCAAATTAATTGTGACTATTTCTCTGCTGAAAATACAAAACCGACGCTACTTTTAAGTCTTGATTAAAAGGAGCCATGTTTGTATTTCTTCGATGTTTGTAAAAGATTTCGAAAATATGTTTTGCAACGAATCTCCAATAACATAACCAAAAATCTTTCTAATGAAAAAGCATTAACTTTTCATAAGATATTATCAATGTTTCGAAGACTATCATGTAAGCTAAATTGTCTTTAAACCTGGAAACGACAACATTGATGTTTCTAAAAATAAAGAAATTACTTACAAGAAGCCCGTAGAAGTTCTTTTTGCTATCATAACGGCAGGGTTGCCGAGGAATAGCGACAGCTGTCGGCTGCTCAAAGAGTTTAGCTTTGGCTGTGTGAAAAATGTTTTTCTTCACAACTACTGTGAGCAAAGTTGGTAGACCAAGAAAGTTGGCAAATACGAGAACTGAGAAAAACGTGTTTTGACTTTGCCAATACATTACTAAGTCTTTCATAAAGGATAAGGTTTCAAAAAATTAGCAAGAACATAGCAAGTAAATTATAAAGACACACCCATTTACTGCAAAATTTAATTATCACAATCGCTTTCTCTGGTTGTCTGAAGTCAAAAATGCAGCTCGGGAAATTGCCTCAATTTGATGAAATTGTAATTCGATGGCGTGTTCTTGGGTGGCATGGTTCAGTTTACTTTATACATTGATAAAGTAACTTTGCATATAAATTTTTCCTTATGCTCATGTGATAAAAAGGTGAATTTGTTTGGCGCGATCTTTTTCAAGGTCATGGAAGAGTTTCCTGGAGAGCTCAATCAATTCTTGTTAACAAGTTGCCAATATGAGCAGAAAGTTCGCAGGAGTTTGAAGCTTATGATTTAATAGTGGAAGTATTTTTGCAAGCTACAAAGCCTAATTTACACCAGACGATTTTTACACGCAAAGCAAAATTTTCGTTATGAATTTTTTAGCTGCGAATTTTTCTCTCGAAGGCAAAGTTCAATTTTCACTGGCACATATTTTTAGAGAAATTTGCTGCAATTACAAAATAATATAGCGACTGTTCGAAGAGTACTGTTTCCAGAAAACTTAAAATTTCAAAGTTATTTTTGATAAAAAGTAGAAAAATTTATTCAGAACATCTTTAGAAGGAAAAGTTTAATTTTTCGGTAAGAGAGTTAACGTTTACATTACCAGGAATACTTCTTCAAATGCTTTCGAATGTCACCATCCAAGCTTTCCAAAACATGCAAGATGTTGTTAGTGCATCTGCATCGAGCAGATCTTGAAAATTTTATGTCTGAAACTGTTGTTGTTGAGCAGGCAAGTAAGCAGGCGACATTTTAGCGTTTTGAAGAAATTCTCGCCGATCGTTTACTTCAGACACATTTGAAGAAAGATAGAACTTCCAAGACAGATCTCGTTAATTTGAAATTCAAATGTTTGAATAAATATCTGATATGAATAAACCTACGTTTAGTATGTACATAGAAAATCAAATAAATAATCACTGATCTATTTCATTGACATTGTATAGGTGAGAGTGTTTGAGAAAAAAAGAATGCTGAAAGACGTAGGCCATCATGAACCAAAACAGAAGTCACTTGTCTTCAAATTCTGTTTTTATTGGTTTAATTTAGCTACAACTCGAAAAATATTGCAGCGAATAAGTAGGAAAGGTTTCTATTTTTTGAAGCGAATTATTAGTTAGGTAAGAAGACCTCGGGGAATAATTAGGCACTTGCAAAAAATTTAGAAATGCCCTTTATAATTTATTGTCTGATAAGGTAAATTCATTTTGAATGCCACTGTACTTTTTTTAAATTATAGCAATCATTAAAAATGAAAATAAAGAATTCGCAAGTGTTTGTAAATAACTTGCATTTTCTTTTCCCTTTAATATTTTTGTTATGTCTGCATACTGCTATTTGACATTTGTTTGCTGATCGCTTTTGTCAATCAAGCAGCTTGTTTAATTGAGGTGGTAACAAAAGCTGCTGCTTTCTTGCATGCAAATAAAGCAGTATCCAAGAGCACACTGATATGATATGAGTTGAAAATAGTATTGTGGAAAAAAGGAATAAAACAAAGACAAGAAACACGACTCGGAAGAGCCTAAGCATGTTATTTTTAAATACATTGCAAACAAAAGTTCCGAAACGTTCTAAAATTTTAATAAAAATCCTCAAGAATGAAAGAGTTTTTTATTGTTTGAGTGTTTACAATTGTCGCTTTACTTGTTCTGAATATTTGCAGCAATTCTAAGCAGTTTGTTTACTTTTGCCTGGTTTGTTTAATGATGCCTTTTCTTTAACTTTGCATGTAATTATCGTGTAGGAGTGATACAACATATCCATTTAGATTCTAGAAGAGGACTTTCGACAAAGCAGAGGAGAAATTTGAAAAGCAAATAGATTTTGAAATTCAATAACAGAGTTGCAGTCCATACACTGTAAAAGATGAATTCGCTACTTACTTTTATACTCCGCGGTTTGCAATCGTAAATTTTTGCAGATAAACATCTATAGAATTTCCCGTTAGAGACAGTATGGTCAAAGCCTGAGCTAAACAAACTTAATTGTAATGTTTTGTTTTGATCCCTGTGATTATGGTTTCTAAATATTGAGTCAGCAAGGATTTAAAAGTAGAAGATCACCTAAGACATACTTTCTTATGTGATTAACGGCTTATTGTGTTTGAAAACATTGATGGTAAGCGTCTTGGGGAGACAACACCGCCCATCTTATCTAGCTCACTGCGGCACATTAGCCTCGTTTAGAAATAGGTACCATTTTAGGTTTTTCAATTGATTTCAAGAAAAGAAATATAAGATTCTTTTGGGCCTTATTGCAAGTGACAAATATAAGATAACCTTTGCTCTTATGAAAATCAACCCTAGTTCCATTGCTTTTAATAAGGTTTTGCAAACGCTGCTTTTCAGCTTGTTTATAAATTTTTCTCTTGTAATGGCGTTTATTTTCTTCAGGATGACAGGCCATTTTCTCACGCTCAATAGAATTGAAGTATAAATGTTGCATTTAGGCAGCAAGTGCTATTAGGAATAATTTGTCTAGCCTTAACATAGGGAATCTAAAAATAGGCTGTGCCTAATCGATACACAGTTAGAGAATTAAATCTGCAACTCCTGTTGCAGCTAAAAATAAAAGATATATATATCTGCACAGTTGCTGCTCTTGCTGCAACATGTAATCCTACGACATTACGCAAATTCTAAATAAATATACACAGAGCTCACTAATTCTTGACATTTCATTTTTTCGCAGACATAAAAGCGCAAGGAACATGCTAATTTTGCAGGAATATCTTTGAACGATTAAGCTAGTGACACAATCATTGATGCTAAGTTCTTGATGATTTTTTCGCACTCTTCTACCTCCTGGAACTTTTGATGCTGCTTGATCAGTAGTGTAACGCGCCATTATAGTTAATCTACACTCGTTTTTTATTTGAAACCGTCTCTAAGAAAGCAAGTCAAAAGATGACCAAAAATGTACAAATAAAACATATTAGTGAATACCCATAACCTTGAGAAACTGCTTGAAACTCTTTCTTTAAAGATAGTGTAGAAATAGTTCTTTTCAACGACTGGACACCTATTTTCTGTTATTAAGTGACATAGACATGAAAAACGGTGAGTACCCTGTGACTTGACTTATTAGATTTCCTATTTCATTACGTTTACTCAATTTACGTTTTTGTGTTTCTAAAATGTAGCTTCAAAGCGTTTGGTATTTAGGAGACCGTTTAGAAACTTCTGGCATCGAAATTAACAAGCAAATTGGAAACAAATGCTAATCTCGAGCTTATCTTCTTATAAAAAGAATGAATGTAGCTCTCTAGAAATTCATTACCACGTATTAGGACCACACTTTGCTATATGCAGAATGCAACGACAGCCAATGTAAGCACTGACATGAAACTTATATACATAAACAAGTACTCTCTTATCAACGTACATAGACCAGTAGTTAATGATATCTGTGCAAAAGCTAAAGCTTTCTAGATATGTCTTTAGAAAGTTTAATTTTCGCTCTTTCTTGAGTATTTTTGCTCTTTCTTCTTCATTTCATAATCTCTTAACGTTATTACGGGTGAATGTATTTCTGCTGAAATTATGACCCTTTTGTTTTGATTTGCATTGAAATGCATTTTAAAATTCTACTCGTAGAAATTTTTTCATGGCGTTAAAGCTAACCTGCTTCATGCTAGTAGTCATGGAATTGGTAATGCAGTATTTAATTTGAACACCTTCAGGCTAGGTCACTTGGATACTTTTGGTAACGAGGCTTTCTTTTGACATCAGCATGAGATTAGATAAAAAACCTTAATAAAGTGTTATACAATTCAAGCTTTTTATTGCAAAAATTATCTTTGTTCTTAATAGATTTAAAGTGAGCACTGTATAAAAGTTAGTGATCTTGCAAATTTTGAACTCTTATGGTACATGTTTGAATAGATTTATCACCGGAAATATCTCAACCACCGCGGAAAGGGCGAAGAGGGCGGAGCGGGGGGCTGGGTGACTATAGCTCCCAGACTTTATGCCAAAAATGCAAATAAAATTAAGAAATGAAGCACCAGTCAAGTCTCTTTTCATTCGGTTTTAGTCCCCTCATAATTTTTAGACCCCCTACTTTTTTTAAAGCTCCGCGGAGCCTGTTTCTCATCCCAAAGCAACGTTGGTGTGTTTGTCAGTTGGTTTCCTGGTTGTGAAGTTTTCAGTCAGTTGTATCATTGCAGACACATGCTATTATCTTAATAAACTATTCATATCTAACGGCAGAAATATTCATGGTCATCGTGAATAACAATAAAAAGTGTGGAGTCCTGGTGCGAGTACTGGTTAACTCGCATGAGCTTCTTCCATATATCAGCTAGCATTTTTCCGGACTATGGGACTCTGACTGTAAAATTGAAAGCCGCAGTAGCGGGTCCATACCGGCATTAAAGCAATATAGGAGTTTGATAACAGGAGAATATCAAATATTCATATTTATCGTACGCTGTGACACGTGCTTGAAGTTGCTGTGTTTTCAAGATTTGATGACTTTTAGTTATTCTATGGCAGTAACGACTTGCGGAAAATTGATTTCTGAAGAAGGAGATATAGCGAGAAGATTATTGATTTTGAAGAGGTCCCTGGTGGTGGTGTTTGTGATGACGAAAGCACTAAGTCAAGAAAAATTGATATGTCCACGAGGAATGTCAGCAAAACGATTTAATTAAAAGGATAACACAGGTTATGCCTTAGATCCATTCCTGACATTTTGAGATCGGAGTTGAGTTTCAGCTAAACTCTTCTCTTGACTCGTGGAAATAGTATCAGCAGCCAAATCGATAGATGATCCGATCAGTTCGAAAACGGTTACATATCATTGATTAATGATTGTATTTTTTTCTGTTTTTGGGTTTCAATATCTAAGGACAATTGATCAAATCTCTGATTATCGTTTTTGTGTATGACCTGCACAGTTTTGTTGGTTTCAAACAGAGAACTCAACAGTTTATTGATAAAACTCGATAATAAACGAAGAGATGACTTTAAACTTTCCAGTTGTCGAATATTAGCAGGTATGTTATCGAGAAAAATAATTTTACACTTACAAAAACAACATTGCAAATCGTAGATTTTGTGTGCATGAGAATTAGTAAATGCGAGAGTTGAAAGTCAGAGAGATTACAAGTAATTATTGAAAGACATCGACAGCTGTATGGTTTATTAGAAAAGTTGCCAATTGGAAATGAAGATTCTGGGTTGAAAGGCATCAAATGAGTTTAAGAAGCAACAGAGGAATGCCAAGAAAAATTTGCAGTGTCCAGCTGCTTTGCAAGAAAGATATGATAACTAATAACATTTAGATAGAGTTAGTAAATTCAATTATTTACCTGTCTTGGAGCCGGCTAAATGTGCACAAAGGGATATGCTCTGTATGCTGTCCATCTGAAAAGTCTCCCATTTCTTATTCTGACCGAACGCTCTTTACTTGTACAATAAGAGTAGATGAAATCTTCACCAAAGCACAGTTTAGTACCAGGTTACGTAAAGATCTTTGTATTGCACGCAATTCTTTAAAGCATTGATAGATGCAAAACAACTGACAACGAACACATCTCTAAACGGACATACAGTAAGAAGCATTGAACAAGAATATGTGGATCCAAGCCAATGTCGTCTTATGCATAATTAATATTGCTTTACATATTCCATATGATATTCTGACACTCAACAATAGATCCTCAACACGTTACGTATGATTAAGAAGCAGTGTGACGTTACCTCCTTAAACCCTGTTACAAGTAACGCATCAAGCGTAATTCTTGCAAATATGGCAGGGGGTTGTATTCATTGATTGCTCTCAATGAAATGCTATAGTTGGCAAATTAGCACTTTATTTACTGTTTAACTGGCCGAATTTGTTAGAAACATAATTATTCTTTATTGTCATTCGATATTTTTATTTATGTTTAATCGTCAACTCTCGCAGGTGACCATTCCATGTAAACATTTACACCACACTCTTCTTTCTAGCACATATGTGAGAAATGAAATAACTCTAGCAAGTTTCCGTCATCATTGGCGACAGCTTACCAACCTGTCCTCGGTCCCAGAGGCGTGGTGGCCAATCAGGACTCGGGAAACTTCCCGGTAGGCCCCTTAGATCCTTTGGATTTTTCTTCCTTTTTAGCTTTTATCATTTGTAACATCAGATTTGTGAGAGAAAAAACAAGTGAAGAATTTTTAATGCACATACTTTGGTCCATGCAACATGTTTATCAGTAAAACTTACGGAACTAACAGTGAAAATAAAAATGGACGTGGCGCTGTAATATTTGGATCCATCTGCAAAGTCACGAATTAGCATTATAAGGAAACTCCTATGGTTTATTTTCTGGGTGCTCAACCCCTTGATAAGCGAGCACATGTTTTGCTGGACGAATCCTGTCTTGACACCCAGGGACGCCGGAGAGGGGGGCGCGGAGGTTCAACTGCCCCTGTTGCCCTTTGATAGGAAGGACAAGGGGGGCTAAAGTGCCCTTTTCATAGAAGTGCCCTTGACGCCGGTCTTTCATAGGAAATCCATGAGATTCATATGAAATCCTGACTGTATTGCCTTATTTATGACGACATTTCTCAAAATTGTAAATAAATTTCTTATTCCAAAATTTAGCCGATTTTTATGATACCGACAGAAGACCGAAAGAAAATGACAGATACGAAAGAATTGTTGGTAGCTGGGAATTAATTTTTCAAATGCCCTTGGTCGCCCCCTTGCCCCTTGGTCGTTCTGGCATCCCTGTTGACACCCCTTTATTATGGTCTGAATTAACAGTTTGCTATCAGTCTTGCAGATTATTTAATGGAATTTTGAACACAAGTGCAAGCATATTAGGCGTGTTCACGGGAGTAGTCACTATTCTCATCGATGAGGTTTCTAGAAATTGCCTACAACACTGCCCTCCTCTTACTTTTAAGGGTGACAATTCAAGAAACTCCTGGTGAACAGCAAAGCATTTGCCTTGAATACACTTAGAAGATCTAAAATGACAAGCATAGCAGAAAATGTTTTTTCTAAACCTCAAAAGCAATATGTCTTTGTGTCAAATTATCAGTTTGGAAAAGAAGCAAGCACAGTAATCTTCATTTTGTAAAATGTTACTTCTTGAATTGTATGGAGGTATGAGCCTCAAAGAAACCTTCCATTCCAACTGTAAGCAACCTCAATGGCAAATGGAATATGTTTAAAGAACAGAAAACCTAAAGCCTGTAATATCGGTAGGCATTCAGGATCTTCCAGAACATACTAAGCTCGGGGGACCAATGCTCTTCCTTAACACGACATGGGGTCCGACACAGATGGGAGTGCCATGGTCCCCCTTCGGCGGAGGCCCTGGAAAGTAGATTATTATTATGTGTTCTTAGAATAAAAGCGCACCCCCATGTAAGTAATAAGAACACCTAGCAATTTGCATGGTTTTTTTCAAAATTTTAATTTCTCTTCCTGAATAATCATTCGTCCACCGCTTTACTAATAACAATGTTTAAATGTCAAACAAATCGTGAAAACCTACTCTCTAGTCTACTATTTTGTTTCATCATAAGCCAACTTTGCCCTAAAGGGGAAAGGGGGTGGTTGACTAGGCCCGTAAAAATGTCAGTGTTCCGAGAATTTCATCAGGCATTGTAGGTGGAATTCCTGAGGTCAAGTAGCACCATAGGTAACAGAGCCTCGGTGTAAGAGTGGATCAAAAACTGGAAAGAGACTCCATTGTGCACGACCAACATTTTCAGTGATTCTTTCTTTCACAGAAGCTATGACAGCAATGTAAGCACCTGAAAAATTGCTGCGTCAAAACCTAGACGTGTTATTGTCTAAGAGAATATCGGCAAGCCATGGCTTGACTTATAAAAACAGTCTGATTGTATCTAAAGGCTTTTGAATTATGTTGTGGTACATACTTTTGTATGCTCTAAGTATGTTTTGAAAACATGTTAAACGGGTGCATTGTTACCTGACGTTATCCAATAACTTTGTTGCTATTAAATATCTTCTCATCTTTTAAGGTATTTGTTATAAAAAATGTTCATTCCAAAATGAATTTTTGTCCACGTGGAAGTTAATGCTTGATTTATGTAATTCAAAATGTTTGCTTTTCAAATCCTCCTTGAATTCTCAAACTTCCGAAAGCTTTCAGTGAAGACCTATTTTTTTGATTAAAATTGGTTTGATCAAAAACCTAAAAAATGAATTCTAGAGTTTAAGGTACAAAAAATTCTGGAGTTAATAGCATCAAATTTCTACGACATCAAGGCCAATTATAAGATATTTTTGCTTGAATTCTGATTAATTTTATCTTTAAATATTTCTGGTTGAAAATGAAATTAATATTGTATCTTGAAGCATGTCTTGAGTCAGAAAAGACATTTTTAAAGAAAGTCAAAGCTATATTTGAAAACACAACTCGACAAATTGTATTGAAGGTAATGATTAAAAATGCAAGAGCAATATTTTTTGATTCAAGACAAGGCTTTTCTGTGGTCAACCAGGCTATCTAACCAGGAGACATGTCTATTCGATCATGAAAAAGAGAAACAAAGACTAGGTGACAGGTTTCCTCAGTTATTGCTAAATAAAAGTGCATAGACGCTCTTAATGGTGAATTCAAAGTGCCTTAATCAACTTTTTCTTGACGCTTGAATCGCGAAACCTCCAATTTTTGGTTTTAAACATAAAAAACGTTTAATAAGATCACCTGCATTCTTCAAAACATTTCAATCAGTAGCTTGAATACCCGATATGTGGAAAAATGGCGCTAACGTAATTTTAAACGAAAAACATGTCTTGATAGGAAATACAAACAGATTTTTTTTGGTTTTGCAGATTTTAGTTGCTATCTTTTGAGCAGGAAATAATCTGTTAACGGTTTGTGAGAGACAGTTTTATAATTAGCGGTTCTGACTTTAAAAAAACATTAAGTTTAGCGTTGCAAGACAGATGTGCCTGTCAGGGCAGGTGCAATTGTTTAAACATCATCAATTCGGAGTTTGCTAAATAAGTCTTGCCAAATTCAACAGGCTGGTTGACAGTACATTCTTCGATGCATTTCAGACCGAAATGATATTGGATTGATCGATGCATTACTTGTCGCTGCGTTCCCCATGAAAATGCAAAAACTATATGAATGTGAAAGAAACCATTATATCAAAAATGAATGCTCTCTTTATTCTTTCGATGTCAACAAAAATCAAAACAAACAGAAATTTATAATCAATAGTTAGAAATAAACGAATTCAGGCTATAGGTTAAGCAAGTTTATCGTGCATAGACAGCCGCAGAATCACCTACCGGATAACAAAAGCTGAAATTATTTGCCAACTCTTGATTCGCTAATAAGCATTTATTTAGTTTGGAGACAACAAATATCATCTACTTAAATATTTTCGGAAACATGCGAAGCTTTACCTGTCCCAAAATCATTTATAAATACGCAATTTTTGAGCATTTGAAATAAATTCTTTTTTGTAAATAAAATTTTTATGAGCTATGAACTGTTTGCAACAGTATTCCTTGTACTGGGCTCAATTTCTTGCTCGGGAGATGAATCATGCCCGTCTTCCAGACATGCACTAGCCCCCGTTTCAGGGTCATTGCACATGCGCATTATCACTTGAAGCCCTGGCGGGAAGTTCAAGAATTGTGTGGTCGCAGACAGAACAGCTGTGCGAATACTGTTATCAATGGGCATGTGCTATGACCCTGCAACACTGATTGGTTTAAAAGGGTATTGTTTCGAAACAAAGGACTAAATGTTTCGTCTCCCGAACAATTAAGGTGGATGTATACATTGATGAAACAATTTTGGAAAATGTCCAAAAAGATTATAACAACAAGGGATACTAGCTTGAAACTTTATACAAGCAATGAATAATAGCTTACACATAAAAATATTAATTGAAATTTGGGTGTGGTCTTTTAGTTTCTATGGAAACCCTTTAAACATGGCGACGACTAGAGTTCTTTTGGCAAATAGTTTGGAAAAAGTAATTGACCAATCATTCCAGTTTTTGCACAGAATATATAACAAAGATAGTTCTCTGCAATGAGTGATTAAACTTTTCATTTTGCACAATTGAAAATAAAAATTGCTAAAAAACATTCATTCTGATCAAAAAAAAAAATTTTTGCCTCAAATGCAAATTTTCAATCACTCATTGCATAGAGCATTTAAAACTGTACAGGACCTCAAAATTTGGTCAGTATATGTTAATCTAGGGAGAAATTACAGTAGCCACAACTCAACAACACTCCGTAAATTCTAAATTTGAGAAAATCGCAGTTAAAGTTTGTTTTAAATGTTACAGGTATTTAGAAATGAGATTCTAGAGAAAATCTAGATATTACAAGTTCCTGCCTCCCTGAGACCATGCTCATGTGAATTCCTCTAAAGGTAAAGCAAAAATAATGTCTGGTTCTTTTTCAAAATGACATGTATCAGTTAATAGATCAGTTTTTTCAGCAGTTATGTGTTTTCCATCAACGGCATTATCTTTTCTAGGCTTCTTCTTAGGGACCAAACTTTCTGAATTTCCTTTCCTCTTCTTAGTCTTTGAAAACTCTGGTGTTGAGGTCAAACCATATCCACCTGAAACATAACTCCTTTTATCATCAGTTTTTTTTAACCTCTTTGCACGAAGCAGTCGACGGCGGTTCTTATATTTTGCTGAAACTTTTGTAGCTGTATCTGTGAGTCTTTTTGCGTCAAACTTTCTCAATGCAAATAAGGTTTTCTGTCCTGGTAACATGTTGCATGACTCCATTATATCAGCAATACTAGACTGCCCAACATTAAACTTTGAAATTGCCAAACAAAGACATATGGTTAGTCGTCTTTTTCCACAAAACGTTGTTTTTGGGCAAATGTGCCAAAGAACCCCATGAAGGGCTTCATTCTGATTTTGGGTAATACCTAAAAGACATCTCTTCAGCAATGTATCTGCTGACAGTCTTTCAAAGATTGGTTTCAGCTCTGTAAGAAAAGCATTTGGAAGCCTCTTGCTATCATCATATGTGGCAGTACTATTTTGTTTGTCCTTAACATACTTGCACCAAGTTGTGGTATCTTGAGGGCAAAAGCTATGCTGATCCTCAAGTGATGCATTATTGTCTCTTACCATGTGCTTCAAAATAGCCATAATTGCTGATTTCATGGGCAGGAGATTTCCACTGTTTTGTCTGATTGCCTGACCATAATAGTTCTGAATGCTATCAATCTTTTTATCAGTCAACCTTCCTATTCCCCCTATTCCTTTACCATCTGAAATCTTCTTTCCCCTTGATTTTCTCTTCAACTCTCTCAAACATGTGCCCATTCTTTTTTGAACATGACCAACACATTCTTCTTTAGAAACAATGTAACTTGTGTCATATGCTCTTTTAAGTGCTTCACAAACATGACTGTAGCAACCAGTATCACCATCACCAACCATTGTGGTGTATTTCAACCTACGTTTTTCAATTGATCTAAGAAACATTCTGATTGCTCCTTTTGATTCCATCTCCCCACTTGCCCCTGTGTGATTAATTGGACATAGATCCTTATGTTTCTGCCACCAGGACATGTACCTGTCTGTGTCTTTTTTCTCAGCTTCATGAGCACGACATTCAAAACAAACAACTGACAAAACTTCATAGTCAAGAACTTTACCTGTCCTTACAGATATAACACAAACAATGCCATTCTTGGATGTATATCCTCGTTTCTGCCATGTTCCATCTATTGTAATTGCAACTCTTGCAATTTTCCTGTGGTCTTTATCTTGCTCTATCTGATCCTTGTTTTCCTCTTCAGTTATTCTTCTCAATTCATTTGCTGCATTACTCATGTGAGATTCTGTTACACCAATGCACCCTCTTTCAATGGTTTTCATGCTATTATTATAGGCCCTTTTAGCTATTGGTTCTGGTAGATTCATCAAAGCGCAGAAATTCTCCAATCCAGTCAGTCCATAACCAATTGTGGCCAAAACAGATCTGCGATTTACCTCGTATGCAGTACGTCCTCCCTTCTTATCAACTCTGTCGGAAGAATGACACTTTCCACTAGATTCTAGCTCTGTTTCTGCTTGGCAGTTGCTGCAAACAAGGATTAAATGCTCTGCAAGGCCATCACTGCCAGCCCTTTTTAAACTGAATGAAGTTTTCATACTCTTACAGTGTCTACAAATTGTTGCTTTATTAATGCAGTTAATTAACAACTCCTTGTCCATTATACCGTTTCCTGATGTTGAACTGTTTCTTTTCTCCCTCTTAAGTCCAACTTTCTCAGCATATGACCTTGTTATAGCTCTTTTACTAATGCAGTAAAGTGAACCATCAGTTAGTTTTGTTTGTGAGACATTCAGCGTGTCATGAGAATCAGCTGATGTGTTTGGGCCTATGTTCCGAATGTCGTCCGTTCCTGTTTGTTCTATTTCTGAGGCCAAATTTCCAGGTTCAAATATATCTTTGGTCTTTTCTTGTCCTTCTAAGACTTCTTTTTTAGTTTTCCCCATAAAACCTTTCCTCTTTTTTCTTCTTTTTGAACGAAATTTTCGGCGATCTCCAGTTTGAGGGTTACTTTCAACACATTCGGACTCCATTTTGAAAAAAGATGCAGGTTTTGAAAAAGAGGCTCTAACTTGCTCCTTCACATCCTTAATGAAAGGAGGTGACAAATCACCCCAAAAACTGCAGAAAGCAAGTTGTCCGGGGCAAAGGGTCCCATAGCAACCAACCGATTTTGTGTTGCTATGGGTAAAAAAACTGGTACTTTCTAGAAAAATCTAAATAATCAAAAATGGAGAAGATGGATGGGAAAATTATCATCAAAAGTGAATTCTACAATAAATTTTGAGTAAGAAAGATACAAGAAAGAAAAATTGGATATTTGATCAAAATTCCAAAATTTTCAATGTATTCATCTACCTTAAGGTTCCTCTGAAGTTTTGTTAAACGTAGGGCTCAAACAGTACTTCTTTTTTAATGTACACAAATTTTACTTAAAAGAAACAAAGGCCGATGCCTAGTTTTAGTACTCCAGTTTCTTAAGGCCCTAGATGCACCGAACAAGATTTCAGGAAAATCTTCTGACACACTTAAATTCTATTCCAGTGCGGCCACCCAAGTTGCCACTAAACCAAATTCACTAATCCTTCAAAGGTTTCTTCGTCCTGCCCCATAAGCATGATGAGCTCTGGAAAACGGTAATGATTAGCCATCTTAGGTGGCATCCAATTCTGTCCAACTTGTTCGCTGGCCTGCAACAATACCCTTTTAACACTTTTAACAATTTTAGAACAAAGATTAATAATGATTCCACTGTGTTTAGCTTCACCGTATTATGTAAGGAATTATCACGAGATTAAAAGTTCTCCTCCCCTTTTTAAAAATATTACCTTAACAAAGCATTCTCTGCATGCAAATTGCACAGTTCTGTATAGTTTTACTACTATTAACATTTTCACCCAACGTTGGCATTACTGATTTTAAATTTCAACTAAAAATTTATACATCACTCGCTCGCAGGGTTGCCAAGTGCTGGCAAATCCTTAATCTCAAAGTTTCTGAATCTCAATCCCAAATCAATCCCAAATTTGTCAAAAGTAGATTCCTTCGCAGAGGTTATAGAAAGGTATAGATGCTCCTCTGCAGCTCTGCCTTCTTAATTTCCTTTGCTATGCTTTACGCATTATTCAATGTTACGGTTGCTTAATTTGACATAAATAGTCGAGTTAGTTGCCATAAGAATTGAAATATAAGTATGAAGGCTTGAACTTGGGCATTGTGTATGAAGTATGATGAATCAGAAGAACAGCAGGTAACTTTTCAGTAAGTGTAACAGTCGATGCGAAAACTCATATGAAATCAAATTAAATGTCCTGAAAATATTTGAAGGGGAGCTAATACCAAAAACAAAAAGAAAAGTATATAGCTTATATTTATAGAATGACAAAAGGAATCACTTTGAAATTTCAACAGATCATAAAACAAACTATAAATTACACAAAATTTCACATTCAAGTCAATCATACTTCTTTTTTTGTGGCTCACTACATTGTCTTTAGCAGTGCTAAAGGGGTTACATAATAGTCAGTTTGAACAATCCATGGACCAATAATAACAAATTATCCATTCTTGCCGGATAATCCCAAAAAATCCCAGTTTTTACTTTGAATCCCAGATAACAATTTCTGATCCCAACAGCTTTTCCACAGTCCCAGTTTCGTGAAATCTGGGATTAATCCTAAATGGCAACCCTGCTCGTTCGTTTCATTTACTGTGATGAAGCCCTGTATGCCGGTGAGAAATATTAGTATTCGTTTAATTCAATTATTTTGGAAAATTTTTCTCATAACATTGGATTCTCTTCGCCATTTTGCTTTGTTTCTGAATTTTATCCTCGAAGTTTATCATACTCATTGCAAGATTCACAGAATCCGGCGGACAGACTATCCTGCAGTTCTTCCTTTTCACATATTAAAAAATCTAACCTTTCAAAAAACTTGTTTCATTAGTCACATTTCACACGATATGTTACGTAGGCTGGGTTTCCATTTTTCAGAATTTTTTGTTGTTGCTTTTAAGGTTATGTAGTCATAGATAAAAATTCATGAAAATCGAAATTCCAAAACTCTCATCATTTGTTGTTAAAATCTAAAATATTTAGAAGCATCCTTTGTCTAGACGAACATTGAGTTATTATTTCATACATCTTTGAGTAGATCGAGAGAGCTGAAAATCCACGTAGCAATTACCGTTATTACAAATTTAAAGGATTAATGTACTCGGAATAGACATCGCTTTGTTAAAAAACGTTCGTCTGGAAAATGAACGCCAAAGTAAAGTACAGTAAACTAAACTAATTAAATGAGTTTATATTATATATGAATCACATAATCCTCTTCTTACTTAACAAAATCACTCATTACCCTCAGCAGGTGCACACTGCACCTGTTTTTAAATAGAAGAATTACGATGATTCATCACTGCAACATGTGAAAGGTAGGGAAGACATTCGAGGGTTGAGCAAAAGGCAAGAGACATGCAGAGGGGACTGTGAAGTACAGGATTCAAGGAGAAGGATTTACAAAGAGAAAGCGAAAGAGGATGGAAAAGAAAAATGATGGCAAGAAGAAAGAAAAAAAGTTTATGAAGGAGAGAAAATTAAGGGTAATAAGAAGAGGGCAATGGAAATATAGTTTGGGAGGGGGAGAGAAAAAGAGGATAGAGGGAATAAAATCAGAAAATTAGAAAAAAGAGAGAATGAAAGCAAGATAAATTTCGGAGATGGAAGTGAATGTAAAAAAGGCGAGAGAAAATATGTGGAGGAAAGAGATAAAGGATATTTTAAAATGAACAAAAGTAGAAGACTATCTGAGAAAACAAGGAAAACCAAGACTGGACGAAAAATTATAGAACAAAACAAGCAATTCACCTGAAGTGGAAGATTAGATTCGAAGTTGGGTGTAATAGGTACAAAACATCAAGCGTAGCTTCTGAATCAAGAAAAAACCTTTGTTAGGGCCTGTTTATATAAGCAAAATCATCCCACCTTCCAGCTTATGTGCTGAGAGATGAGACCCAGCCTCCATATACAAAGCTTTGTAATTTTCATTTAGTGTTTCAATGAGAAATGGTCTATCCGGGCAAATGAGATCAAGCTTTCAGCCTGCCGGATCCCACCTCTTGGGATAAAATTTTCCCATATAAAGATAAAACTCGCTTGAAAAAGGAATTGAACTCTTAACAATGCTCACGCGCTTGCATTTCATACCGAAGAAGTTACGTTTTGCAGTATCAGGGAAAAGGTGGGATAAAAAGGAAGCCATAAGCTGGAAGGTGGGATAGAATATGCATAAAACATGCGATTATTTAACCCCATCTGCCAGCATATAGTCCGAGCGGTAGGATAAATTTGTTCGATTAAAAACGACTGTATCATCAAGTCAGAGTTAGCCACTTCAATTTACCCGAGGATAATTTCCTGAAGTGAGGTGAATTTTAAGTGAAAGTGTGTGAAACTATATGAGTATGTGAGTAAATTTATAACATATTTCAGTATTATAAGTGACTAAGGCCTGGTTCAAACGTCGCGCTTCTCATGTGCCGAGCCTAACTCGAGAATTAAGTACATGAGGGGCGCGACGTTTGAATCAATTTGGTACGGCAGATTGAGTTAGGAGCGGCAGACTAGTTTGGATCGGCAGAGCTTGCCGAGCTGCACGGCTCCAGCCTGCACGGTTTCAAGCGTTCAACTTTTCATGTACCGAACTCAATGCATAATTTTATTTAATTTATTTTCCTTCACAGAATCCACTTCTTTCTTGAAAGGGCGTATGCGTTTCAAACAATTATTTGAGATTGTGCGCCTTAACCAAGATACTTCATGTAACAATCCTAAAACCCATTTGGCGCGACATAATTAAGTTCGACGTTTGAAACGGGAGTCGCGCTAAACATGCTCAAGTGTCGCTCCAAACAGAGTTAGGCTCGGCACATGAGAAGTGCGACGTTTGAACCAGGCCTAAATTTTTCCCGAATATATTTCTGCAAATCTCGACGAGAAAACCCCGAGAAAATTGTTCTTCTGAATAGCAAATCGATTTAAGAATATTGGACTTGTTGAGAAAACGAGCAAGAAAACGTTTTTTAATGAGTGAGGCAACCACCCGTCTTGGAGTCAAAGAACATGTGTACGGAACGAAGCTGAATATAACGCATGCTCTCTGACTCAAGGACGGAGGGTTGCCACACTCATTTGAAGATTTTCGATCGCTGGTCTCCCCAACAAGGACTTTGAAACAGAGAGGATAGTTTCTTGCTTCGTTTGATTGTTAGTTAGAAAATCCTAACTGAGAGGTGCCGAGGGTACAATATTCGTCGTTATATGCTCAAGGAGATTCCAAGACGACTGCATTGACTTTAAAATTTCCTGGGGAGTTTGTATCATTGCAACATAGTTAAATCACATGTGGGTGACTGAGCCATCTATTAGATCTTCATGTGCCTACGCTAAGCCAGTCAAAGCCAGTCAAAGCCAATCTAATAAGAAGCAGTACCTAAATACAGGTAGAGATACCATGAGCATATGTCTTGTCTAAAATATTTGCAGGTCCTCGACTAATTTTCTTTATATGCAAAACTGAGCAAAGTTACAGTAAACCACGTTTAAGAACTTTTTGACTCAAATATTTTTTGAAAAGCTCTAGTTTATAAAAGTATCTTTAGGCCAGGGGCTATATAGGGTTTTTTTTGCGGGTTTAAAAACGTCTTATACAGCAGTAGTTCAAATATACATGCGCACCAGGCAAAGGCTTGTAGTAGAAATTTTGTGAATACATTATATACTGTGAAAACGATATGCAATGTGAAATACCGTCATCGATTTAAACTGTACATGTGTATGTGGTGCAAAATTTAGAAGCTAACAGAAAATAGAACAAATGCTGGTTAATTTTCCCCATAGTAACGTGGTTCTGTGGAAAATATCATAGCAAGTATCGCAACCAGCTCAAGTTTGATTAAATATTGGCAATGAATTCAGTGTTGATGTTCATAATATATACGCTCTATTTCCATTTTAACATTTTATACTCATGTTATGTGATTTGTAAATACCGTTTTCTAGTATAACTGTGTATTTAGCTAAATTGTATTTGATTCTGTTTATAACATGACAATAGAATTTACATTGGGATGTCACAAAAATCTATTTTTGGAAACTTGGAATTTTGACCACAAACTTAAAAGAATACCACGAAATGCCTCTAACTGTGCAAAACAATTTGAATAAGTCAGAAAGGTGAGATATGATTAATAAAAGATTTGAAGGTTGCTAGCAAACTACTTATATATCGTCACTGTTCAAGAAAGTTTATAACAGAGACATAATTACAGAGCTTTGACGGGAAACGAGCCAATTTCACCATATCTCAGGCATTTCGCAACACTTAACTGATTTAGCACATTTAGTGGTATTTCATACTATTTTTGGAGGTTGTAGGAAAGACATTTAAGCATACAGTAAATGTTTGTGACCTCATCACTTGGAACTCTATTACCTAGCAATTATAACGCAAGGAAGGGTCGACTTTGTTTGAGCAATGAGTGCACTTTATGATGGTGTATGTCTAGACTTGGATAATGTTTTAGAGATTGGTGCTTTCTCTTTTAAAGTTTGACAGTTTTTTTGACACGAAAATAAGTAAAGATCTTTGTAATTCTTTTTATAACCTTGTAATTTTACATCATCATACTCTCACAACTTTAGAGCTAAATGCAATCAGGAGTTTGGCAAGTATACTTATATAGCGGAAGACAACCATAACATAGTTTCGTCTCCCAGTGGCGGCGCCAAGTAATTACCCCCCCCCCATACTTTTCTGAAAATTTTGTCGACATATTTCTTCTAAAAATGGATTAAAAAACGCTAGGTGGGGGTAGATCAAATTTCCTAAGGAAAGTTAACTAGGTACAAATCACTAGAACGAGGCAAAAAGGGCGTGGTCCCACTGGCCGCGCCCATTACCCTCCCATTCTATAATAGCTGGCGCCGCCACTGTCGTCTCCTATGGTATCGAGTCCAATCGAATCGTTTAGTGTCGTGTCGCATGATGTCGCGTCGTATAGACATTTGCCTTATCGTATCGTTTTCATCACAGCTTATCAGCTCGTATTATGTCGAATCGTGTCGTGTTATCTTTGGTCGGGTCGTGCCGGTCGGTTCGTATCGCTTCAAGCATAGATGCAACATAGCGTTCTGTATTTATTCTAACTTGCATTGCCCAAAAGTATAAACATGAATAATTATCAGGCAGTTTAATATGTGGATATTTGACATGTGGATGTTATTTTAAATTTATTGTATGGAAAAGCTATGGAAAATTGTCTAAGTACCAAAGGTGTCTTGGCGTTATTTTTTTTACTTGGCGTCACTTCTCAGCACATTAACACATCATTCAAAGCTCGTATTGACTTGAAATCGTTTAAGGTCAGAAAATCATTGAAAGACAGCCAGCTTACTCAAAAAGGAATGTTTAGATTTTGAACATGCATAATACACATTGGTTTTAATGAAAAATATAACAGAGATCGAAGTAAGTCCTGGATCATTTCAAAACAGTTCGAATTGAAGAAAATTAAATATAATTATTGAAGATGGTGAAATCAAATGAACTATAGGTTGGGAGATCAATGCGTTTTTAATCACTATTCATAATAAAATAAATCACGAATCTACATTTGTAATTTAGAATGAACAAAAGTTAGAAGTGCATGATAAAAATATGAGAGGAAGATTGTACTGTTAAGCTGCCTTTATTAAAAAGGCAATTCTTAAGTAAAAAATGCCGAATTTAGTTTGAAAAATACTGAATTTGAAATACCAAGAAGCACTTGCTTACAGAATTTTCATTTCATTCTTTTTATGATCAGTCAATTTGTGAAAAATATTAAGCAAATACCTCAATTGATGCCCAGGTTCACCATTTTCGATTGGTTTTCCTTGCAACTCTTCCAGGACAACCATTGAGGCTCTAAAAATAAAAAAACGATGTTGTATCTTTGACGAAACAATTAGCACGCATAAAATATTGCCCAAAATCTTGCAAAAAACTGCACAATTTACTGGGAAACTCAGATTGTGAAAAAATGTAATAGCAAATGTTTCGGATAATTTGCAAAGTCAGGTCGTCGCTCGAACTAGCAGTTTTTAAATATACCTACAGAAAAAAGAAAAAACCGCTTGTATATAGACAGATGAATTTTGTTTTTACATTAGGATTTCATTGCTAATATTCTCAATAAGCAGGTGGCACTGGCTGGGCAACCTTTACATTCATTTGCTCCAGTTTCTGATTGGCCTATTTCAAATAATAGCTTGGTATTTATATTTTCTAGCTTAGAATTTCGATCAATTTTCTGATTTTTTATACTCTAAAGAGTGTCAAACGAAAACTTCAGAAAATCTAAAATGGTTAATTTTTCAAAGCATTTGTTTGATTTTTTCATTTTCTCTATTGCCAGAATATTTTCAAGGCTTCGCCTGTTAACGAATATTTGTTAAATTGTCACTGGAGGTTCTCTAATGCACCATGTGTTTATGGTATAAACAATAACAATTAACCAATAAATAATTGGATAGCAAAAAAACATAAACTCCATCGCTTTCTATGTTGTAACGTAATCCTAGCAACGCAAACGGTGACAAAATAGTACGTATGTATGTAAAAAAATGACCAATATGTTTTACGAATTACGGCTTTATAGTTTAGATTGTAAATGTATGAATGAAGAAAAGGTAACGGTAGTAGGCTGATCGACGGGCTCCAAGGAGTACTTGCGGCGAAGAAATCTAGCAATTTGAAATAGAAAAACATGCGTTAAATAGCATGAGAACATTTTATTCAGCAGAAACCCCCTTCGATTGTGCCTCGAGTCTCAAAATTTCTTTTAACTGCTGAACAAATATTTAACAGTACAATATCAATCTTAAGACTACCAAAATGTTCTTATTAATCTTATAATTAGGTATGTTCTATTTTTTATAAAATTAAACGTTCAGTTCAAAGTCGTATTGGTACATTAGCCAAAGGCTCAAGGCATACCGTGACATGTTGTTCTTCAAAGCAGCTACAATCATATTAAAAACATAGTACTTTGAGCAAAATAAATTTCAACTGTGCTCTTGCTGTTTTATTTCTATGGCTGTTCGATAGAATTGGTAAAATCGCTTTTGAAAATCTGCATATTTTCCTCATGGCTGGCATTAGTAGTACCTGTTGTGGGAAATCACTTTCGATACAAAATGCAAGCCCGTAATGCCAACCCGCAATGGTATTAATTGCTTGATGTAAATACTATCAGCATCTTTATTAAATACTTTATTATCACCTATAGACTCCAGCACAATGATGAATTCATGCAAAAAGAAGACAAACAACATGGGAGGTCAGTTGAAGCTTGCTTTGTAGCAGCTTCTTCTGGTCATAATTCAATTCAATTCAATTCAATTTCATTGACAAATATACCTAAATACATTTCAATATAGAATAAAATTAATTAACAAAACAGTACAATAGTTATCCACACATACAATCTAATAAATTAACTTAAACATAGAACATTACAAGATATTATGTATTTAAATATATTTGTCTAAGGGAGAGCTCTCTAATAGATGAACTAATCGAGAGAGGGCCCCCCATCTCTAACTAAAAAAGTAAAAAATTTTCTTCAAATCAAAGGAGAAGCCAGAAAGCCTCCGTAGAATATTGGAAGAAACAAGGACTTGAAGACTAAGAAGATCCTTAGGGATTACCTCAATATTGATGTAGAATAAAATCAATAATGAGAAATTCTTTCAGATTTGATTTGAAAATATTTAAGGATGCTGAAATTTTCATGTATGTTGGAATATCATTCCAGAGTTTAACACCAAGATATCTACCTTGGTTCTGCTTTCTAATGTTAAGTTACAAAGAAAAGTGCTTGGAGTTCAGCAGTGGCGGGGAGGGGGGAAATACCCACAAAACCATCAAACTTGCCGAGATGTGACAAAATTTACCGACGAATGCTAAAATAGTGTCTTAGTTTACAATTTAGCAAAAGCTAGGCCCCCACACTCTCACATTTTCTATCATCTGAGTCAAGTACAATGGTATTTGATATTGAAAAAATAAGAAAAAAAATTATAACTACTTTTTGAGGGGGAACGTAGGAAGGAGGGCCATTTTAACAGATTGATCTTTGGAACCAAAGAGTTTTTGTGACTTCTAGAGGGTACGAAGTTTGATAGTTCCTCAACTTTCATAGATCATTTTTCTGAGATTAAATCACAAAACCAGCATCGCTTTTCATTCAAAAGGTTGCATGTATTGTTCGAAAGATGATCTTTTAGGATAATATTTTTTAGAAATGATGTTTAAGCAGAGGAACCAAAATAAAATTGTTCTATAAACAAAATTTTGAAATAAACGACAGTTTACAGCTACGCATAGTTTTGAGCATGGAAATCTTTTTCTTGTCTAAAAATATTTTTCTGTTGTTTACAGTCATTAAAAAATCGTTTAAAATTTTGGCAAACAACTTTCATTTATCAACACCTGCAGGCAAGCATTCATTTAATCCATCTTGATAAAATATAAGTAAGCTGTAAACATGCTTTTGTTTCACCAGCTTAGACTGTTAACGCAAAGTAAAAATACGGGTAAATGTTTGTTAAATAAGGGATAGAGCCTCGATGAGAAAGAAAATTTGATAATTATTTCTTAAGGAATTTTATCCATCATTAATACTTTATTGATTGTAGATTTAAAAGAACATTAATATTTCTGCGTTGCAACTATCATGATTATTAGGGATCTGGATACTGGATTTGTTTGACGATTGTTTTTTTTATTTCGTTCGATCTTCAAATTTTGCGTTACCGAAACTTAGTTAATTAATATGCATTAACTAAAGATTATTGAAACATTTTCTTATATTAAAAACAGCACTCCTCCAAAATCAAATAAAACTATTTTGACAAGTTTCTTTTATGATTTGTATTTTTTATTACATGTTGTTTGAAATTTATACCGTCAGATCTTTGGAGTATACAAACACATTATCAGTGAAATTTCATGGCAGTATTTACATGAACAGAATTTATTTTCCATCAACATGTGCATACAAACAGAAAAATTTCGCTTTCAAAGTGGCAGCCTTCTTCTTCTTCAACCTCGACAACTCAAACCGATCTATAAAGTTTCATTTTCAAATTTACAACTTTTTGCCATTTTTAGCTTTCAACATTCTTACAAAAAATGAAACGACATACTTCGCTCTCAATATCATAGTTTTGCTTTCTTCAACCCCAACAATTCTCGCTGATGAAGAAAAACAGATTTCGCTTACTAACTCAGAGTTGTTGCTTTGCTTTGACCCTCCTCCAACAAAACAAACTTGACAGCGATCCAGCCTCACCAATAACTTATATTTCAATTGGCTCAACCACCATCCATTGCACATTAATCAAAGATCCTTCAAATTAGATTTAAATCAAGAACAATAACCAAATCTCTAAATAAACAGGATAGAAGCGCTGCCCTGTTAAACACCCTGAGTCCAATAGTCAGTAATCTCTGCAAATATGCCTGGTTCAGCCATAGAATTTCAAATTCTCCGTGATCAATAGCCAATATTCCTTGCTGTAGAAAAATTATCGTCCTTCCCTCAAAAAGCGTCTCACTGGCAAATCAAGGCAATTATTTCTTTAAGAAGGTGCACACATTGATATCCGTTTAGCAGGTTACAGCTGTGCTGTAGTAAAAAAATATGATCATTTTATAAATCCTTAAGATTGCTATCAATGTTAACGAAGATGAAAGTTAGGAGCAGGAAAGAAAAAGCTTTCAAAAAAATCTATTATCAAAATCAAATCGATCATCTTTGTGGAAACTGTTTCCTGGTTTTAATTAAACGAATTTTGCATTGCAGTAACGTTTCATAGCAAATTAGTTTTTTATGAGGCTCGCCAGTTTTTTGTGTACTTGGTTATAACACAAATAAATTCGATTCACGGAAACGTATTATCAATAGACGTAGCTACTACTCGTTAAGAGTTTCTATCGAGTCATCTTATGTTAATTTTTTACTGACTCTTAAAGAGTCAAAAGAAAAGTACTTTGGCATGTTATGTTTCCGGTATTTCGTGCAATCCTCAAGTTTTGAGGTACCAAAAAATGACTTTTTTCTCTTTTTTTAATTCTCGTTTGGCAATCTTTTTTGGCAAGTGGCTGTTTCGTTTTTAAATCTTAGCGATGTGGTGCGAATACAAAGTTATTGGTAATCTATCTACTTTCCTTAGAGTTTCTTTGTGATTGACGGTATACAAGCAAACAGCATTTATTTTCATTGTGTTTAAAATACCTTAGAAAGCTAGAAAGCAGCAAATCAAAAATGTAAAGAAAATTAATAATATTCTATATTGTGATGGGTAGGACATCATCATATTTTAAAGACAGTTACATGAAGCTAATACTGAAACTTAAACGGATTTCAACCTGTAATATTTTGAAATTTTATCTTGTTATTGAAAAGTTCTGTTTTACATTGTTGCTTGTTTACAAGGTGTTAGTGTAGAACAACTTCGAGGGAAAATCACATTTTGAATTAAAAAAATCAATAATATATAGCATCATTTTTTGCTTAGCATTTGTTACAATGAAATTTGGACTTAGCTAAAATTCAAACTTTATATGAATATCTTTAGAAGAATCTTTGCCTCAAACTTTGCAATAGGGTTTATGAATATATCTTGCTTTTAAGAATTGTTAACAAGGTGCGATGCAAAGTTTCTTAAGTTTTTAAAGCTTTAGTTTTAATAGTTTACTAAAGCACGTGGAGAAAGACTGATTTACTTATTCGAGTCCTAAGATATCCAAAGGATGGAACTAAAACAGAAAAGAAAACCGATTCTCCATTAATTACATGTATTAAATTGTGTGTTTAATATACCAAAACTTCCTATAGGAAGTTTCTGAAAAAGTCTCTTGGCAATCTATTTCGATTATAACAAGTCTAAATACATCATGGATGGTTTAACAGAAAATTCATGTGATAGATATTAAAAACTGCATATTCTTGATCTTTTGGCTGACTTTATCACTTTTGCATCTCGCTAAATAAAGAAATTTTTCCAAAATGGACTTCCGATTTGAAATCATAACGTTTAGATTAATCTACATTAAAAAGCTTATGCTATTTTGATGTTTCTAAAGGATTGACCAGAAATTGTGCCACTGCAGTAGAAGAAATCCAGTGAAATTTAAAGGAAAATCTAAATTCTGAAAACTTCATCATTTGTAGCCTGACAACATGATTTTTTCCGTGGAGACTATTTTTATCATGAAGGTTCTATTTCAATGATCAATTCTTGGCCAATGTAAAAAAACAATTGACAAAGCTAACTTACGTCCAAAAAAGATACCCTTTTTGTTGTTGATGGTACAGGTGAAAAACATTTTTTTCGCGGTTATTGTGCTTTGTTCTGTGGAAACGTTTCTAAAAACGAATCCAAATAAAACTTTAATGAATTTAAGCTCCTTGTGATACTTGGCACACAGTGCTGGGTTAGCAAATTGGTGTGATTTTTGCATTCTTAGTTTTCCTTTATGTTACAACCAACGTAAGAGCCAGTCGTGAACAAGGTTTGGGCAAACCGGAAACTAGATCATAGTAGATTGGCCTTGCAATAAATTATTTTCATCCACCATCAACACAACTATTTACAAATCACGCAATTTGATGTATAGAACAGGACAGTTTTAAGTTGCTACTCCGAGTTCCACACTTAATTTTGCCGTCTTGGAACTGTTGCATAGCGTGATTCTATACACAAAACAGTAGATTTCCTTAAATGTATAAATCTACTATTTGTACAAAAACATATCACACGTAATAAGCACAAACCATTTATATCGAACATAACCCTACGCCTTTTATAACGCTGAGTTTACGGAATTGTCTTTTAATATAACTATGAGTGCCTTTACGCAACTTTTTGTATGATACCTCGAACGCAGAGGCACCATGATGTGATAGAAACTCAACATTAAAATACCAATCTTCGATGATTCTTCGCTTTTTTTAAAATAGCAATTGTCAAAGTTGATAATTTCGCGAAATATAATCGTGAAATTTTTTAGAAGCTTTTAAAAATGTTGAAATATATATCAAAATCAAATGATCAAGTCAAATATAAGATTCATTCAATCACGATATTGACGAAAAATGACCTAATGAAAGCACAAAATTATATCTGTTTCATTTAGGCAAATAAATTTGTAGTTGTTTGGGAGAAATGGAGCATATTTTGGACAATATACTGGATTCTGACTGAAATTTAAACCAAAGACTATCGAAGTTGATTAGAAATCATAACAGATCTTTAAAAGGTATTAAATATTACAAACTTTTGCATTGTTTTGAAATACCTTGTTACTTTCATCAGAGAGGCATGACATTTCCCTGTTTAACACCGAACTCCGAAGTTCTCAAAAAACTGCATGGAACACGAGTATCACAACAGTGTCAGCGTACAATTTTGACAGATTAAAACTCAGTTGCTTAGCAGAGTTTTTAAGGATGGCCATTGCATGAAGATAAGAGATACGTTGACAATTAAGCAAACATATAATCCCTTGGTGATGCTGGTCCTATCGCCCATTGTTTTAGTAAACGGAAAGACTGAAAGTAGCTTTTGGTGTTAACATAATTTCAGTGAATAAGAGAGATCCTCAAAGGAAAGATTTGCCAACCGTTTGTGTAAACTCAACAGTTAGCAAACACTTCAAAATGAAAGTCAAATACCAATACTAAAAGCCTCTTAAAAAAGATCCGTTATTTGATTTTGTCAATGGTCGTTTCTCAATGGTTTTTACCCATCAAAGGCCAGTCTATCTGAGGACTAAACGCATTATGCAATGCGAATCCTTTTTGAATTATACTATCCTTTTACCGATTCATACAAAGAATATATGCCAAATTTTAGTGGAATCTAAGATAGAGCTAATAACTCTACCAATTGTGCCTGAGGAAAGGAAACAGGATGTTGAATTTTTAAAAATCTTTTTAAGGATCAACATTCAATATTGAGCCATATAGAAAAAAAATTGTTTCAAAACAGCATTCTTTAAATATTTCTGATTTACCTGAAACAGAAGTAAGAAAAGGGCCACCGAAAATAGGCGAAGCTTTGTCGCTGGATGCACGCTATATGTGATCTTGCACTTAAAAGAACCTTATTTTGCTTCTGGTGCATTCTTTTTTATAAAAATACTTCAAACTTTTATCCGGCCACAATTTTTTTAAGAATTTTTATTCCGAACCAGAACATATTCTTAGACTCGTACTTTCTTTATATTTGATAAGGTTTTAGGGGATCATTGCCCACCCTCAATTAGAAACAACACTTTGTTACGAGCATCGCAAAACAGGCAACTGCTGAAAAGTGGGACACAGATATATGAGCTGATTTTGAGAAATATTCTTGAAATATTTGTAAAAATTGGGAGATTCTAAACCTGAATATTCTTATGAAATTATTCTTAACAAAAAAGAGTGCATTCTCGTTGCCAGAGCATATAAAATGGAGAGCACAGTTGAGAACTCTTTTACTGTACTGACATATATAAAACAATTCGTCGCGATCTTGTCAAAAACCGTTATCAGATCGTTTGATAAATTTTGCATTTTCACATATTAAGCAACCACGGTTAGAGCAAAGCTTCGCTAAAGCCATTTCTCAAAGTGTTCCCTGCTAATAACAGGAGCTAAGATTTCCATATTCATTTAGGATACTCAGCAACCTTTGACGTTATCCTTTCCGATTGTTAATAGATTCCTAGAATTTTCTTGAAGTTCAAATGCCGATTTAGACGACGAATTCGAGTTGTGCTGTGATAACGGAGAAAAAGGAAACGGAAATGTACAAAGCAACTGAGATGAACACGATTACATATAAAGACGTAAATGGAAAAAGTGAGTTATGCAAAGAACCTTTTCAAACATTCAACATCAAATTGCCTAATTAAATTTTATTGATTTGTCAAACGCCTCTTCATATTATGATATATGAATTTTCGTATTGGAGCTCTGTATGAATAAAGCACTAGTCAACGATTGGTCTTGTTGGGGAAACGAGCAAACGAGTGTTTTAAATGGGTGAGGCAACCCACCGTCCAGGAACGAAGTCATTATTACGCTTGCTCATACTCCAGGATGGAGAGGTGCTTCACAGATTTCCACTCGTTCGTCTAACCAACAAAGTCGAAAGTATGTCCCGCTAACACCATGCTGAAAAGTATTCGAAAAAGTGATCAGCTACGACGTATTTGTAAAATCAGAATGCCCAAATAAATTTTGGTTCAGCTAGAGCTTCAACATCTACTCAAGAATCCAGGGAAGCGTGGCGGATGAATTCTAGAGGGGGTCAGAAAGAAAAATTTTCCGACAAAATTTCTTTGATTCTTTTTAATCAAATAGAAGGATTTCATGTTAGTGTAGGGGGGGGGGGGAGGAGAAAAACATACAAATATTGCCAAAGCTCGAAAGATATTTAAAATGCACTTTTAACTTCGTTTTCTCATACTTACTGTGAAAGTTCCTGACATATCGCAGCCCTATAGATCAGTAGATTAGGTCAAGAATTTGAATAGTTACTAGCTATCATGGTTGCCGCCGAAGGGCAATATTTTTAATAATCTTAATGCTTCAAGTTCGCCAGAAATTGCATTCTTTGGAGCAAATTTTGATAATAAATTTTATTCTCAAAATGAATATCCAATAGCGGAAAGCGATGGTATTGATCGACTTCTTCCTTGTTTTACCTTATGCAACATAACTGCCTAACTTTTCAATTCTGGGAGCAAATTTTCAAATCTGACGATAGGCAAACCATTGGCACTGTCCAGGTCTTTAATATCAAATAAAGATATAATTTATGACCAATTTTGACCAATTTCTACAACCAAATTTGGCCCTTGAAGATTCGGATTTTAACTGACGAAATCCGAGCAGCAAATCACTCAATGGCAGAAATATGTAAATCCCGAGAAATCATTTTGTTTTTGTGGAAATCTAGTCTTTTCTTTACAAGAGTGAATTGCTTTTCGATAATAAGATAAGCATTTTAGTCCAAGTAATTTATGTCGCTAAAAAGTTCGTTTCACTTCTCCTTTTTACTCACAGGTTTGAGAATTTTCTGACAGAACAATAATTTTACCGAAAATCTGTTAAATTTTGGAAGCAGAGGGGGCCACGGCCCCCTTGTCTCCCCGGCCACGACGCCCCTGCAAAATCCAGAGTGTGCCAAACTTATAGTAACAGCAATTTTAGCATCACTAGGCAAGCAAGGTCGTCTATTCATTTAAGCCTTTTGAAATTCTAAACGAAGTTATTGCCGTTAAAATAATAACTATAGTTTGTCAACGATCCCTAAAGCTGAATTCACGCTAGACGCAATTTTTGACGCTGTACATATTAGGTTCGCGTTTTTCGACGCAATGCGTGCGCAGCGCGTTTGTTCAGCGACGCATCAGAATTAGTCATAGTTGGACAAAAGGCCTCAGAACAATAACTGACTTGCGGAAAAATGATCGCGAAATCTATAAATAAGGAACGATTGCTCGATGCAGTTGGAAAATATCCGTTTTGTGTGATACAAAGAGGAAGGGATATAAAGACGAGTTTTGCTTTGATTATTATTAGCATTGATACGACACTGAGAGACAACTTGGAGAATACGAGCTTTACTGTTATCTTACAGAATAAAAGCAAATATATTCGGGCATGACTATTCGCTCATACAGACCCCTCCTCCCCTCTAGGATTTTAGCCTCCATCATGCTCATATATATATATATATATATAAATATATATATATATATATACATTACGATATTAGATAGACGGAATTATTGGACAATGTTTAGCATGCAATTTTCCATAAATTTACAACTGCATATGTTTTGATTTAAGTCCTTGAATAATTTTGGGCTGATACAAAAAAACAGAAAATACTAAATCAGACAGTGAGCAAAAGAACCGTGTGGAAATATATTTGATAAAACTGTTAGTGTTTTTGAAGCAGATTTTCCTCAAATCTATAGATATTTTGACTAGCAAAGATAGCGTTGATAACATGATGCCGATAGCCGATATATACAACTGGACATCCTGGTTTCAACATAATGGTTATTGCGATTAGCAAAATACTTCCAGGTGTTTAAATATATAGTGTTTAAGCTACCAGAAACTTGATTGTTTGAGTAGCAAAGGTTCTTAGATTCAAAAGATTCAAAATAGTAAACAAAAAAACCACAGAAAGAGATCCAAGGCAAAAGGGACCCTCTTGAAAAATCACAAAAGGATCCTTTCCATTTATTAACTTTTAAATTTTTTCACTCCTCAAGGCATAAACGTCGGCAAACAAAAGCAAAAATTTATATCCTGATTCGGATCGAAAGCAACGTTAGGAGTTTTGATTTACTGAAATGATAAGAAATGATAGGAAGAAAAAACTGAGAGATTATATCCAAATCCGAAGAAAATTATGTTGCATAAGCTAAAACATTAAACAACGTCACCAAAAAGTTGGTTAAAACCATCAAATAGGTTTCAGTCTGTGGATATTTTTTTCAGAAAAAGCTTGCGTTATTGAAAATTGCTTCCAAAAGTGTATTTTCCAGCAAACTAGAAGCATCCAAATTCGAGTGTTTTCTTTTCCTTTGGTGGCAACCATGGTGCCGCCTCGGACAGTATAGTTGTCTCCTGGGCTTGTTCCGATATATTGATGTAAAGGGTTGGAAGTTATGATATTATTATGTAAATTGATGTTGTGAATCGACACAATGTATTGCGGCGGTATGGTGTCAGCAACTTTTTCAATCAGGCAAGTTTTTTCAATCAGTCAAGTTTTTTCAATCAGTCAAATTTGTAGTAAACCCAAACAAGGCCTACCTCGCACCGGCCTTTGGGCCATATTTTGAAGAAAGCTTATGAGTATTGTCCAGGATTGTCCATGAGTCTAGAGCGATGTTGTAAACATTTGGATGCATTTCCCGACAATCTGTAGAAGGTCATCTTGGCAATTTTTTGCCGCCAATCATGATCACGGCCTTCACTAAACTCCTAAACGATCTTACGGCCCCCTCCTTACCCCCAATCTCCCTCAATAGTGACGTCCCTGATTATCATTGTCGTGCAGTTTGTTGATACAGCCACTACAACGATTTTGAAAATTCTCTATCGCCCCTCATTTGAAGGTCTTTCGGTACGCCACAGATAGTTGGATACAGATCTGCGTGCTTCTGAGCTCTTGTACTTTTCTGCACATTTGGGAGATGGAGAGATGGGTAATGAAGTGTTCATATAAACGCGATCAAATTTCGTCCCACTTGTCAGAACACTGGCTGGAAGGTGGGATGACATTTTTCCACATAAACGGTGGTAGGTTGGATGAAGCTGTGAGATGGGAGATGGGTGATGAAGTGTTCATATCAACGCAATCAAATTTCGTCCCACTTGTCAGAACACTGGCTGGAAGGTGGGATGACATTTTTCCACATAAACGGTGGTAGGTTGGATGAAGCTGTGAGATGGGAGATGGGTGATGAAGTGTTCATATAAACGCAATCAAATTTCGTCCCACTTGTCAGCACACTGGCTGGAAGGTGGGATGACATTTTTCCACATAAACGGTGGTAGGCTGGATGAAGCTGTGAGATGGGAGATGGGTGATGAAGTGTTCATATAAACGCAATCAAATCTCGTCCCATTTTTCAGGAAACCGGATGGAAGGTGGGATGATTTTATTCATATACAGCTAGAAGGTGGGATGGAATCTGAATCTAGGAATCTGACAGAAAGTGTGCCGAGAATGTGACAGAATGTGTGCCGTGAATGTGAAACAAAGCGTGACGTGAATATTTGAAACAATGTGTGCCCTGAATGTGAGAGAAAGTTTACCTGCGAGAGAATGTTTAAAAAGACTGTTTGCTTTGAATCTCATGAATATGTGCCATGACCCTTGTGGGCCACCGTAGTTAAATTGCAGCTTTGACGAAAAAGGTGTTTTGATATTTGCTGCTTGATATCTTAGCACATGACGTTTTCAATTATACGCATGATTCTGGTACAGAATTTTTATTCTCGTGCACTTTCAGATTTTCATTGAGGTAGGGCGCAGATTCATTGATGTTTGTGTATTCTCGATTGTCTTGCCAATAGCCAAGGGTGCATGCAAGGGTTGCTTGCAAGGGTTTATATTCATATATAGAGTAAGATTGTTCCCATATGCATTGTTATAAATTAGTTTCTTTCTCGCTCACTTGTAGGCTTGATTATATTACTCAATTTTCAAGTATGAAATTATTGGTATCGACCTTTCTCATGTAGTTGTCGAAATGTGTACTACGGTCTATAGGACCGTAGACTCGAAACAGAGGGGAAAATTTCATTACTGAATTCATCAATGATTCAAGAGAACTGGACCAGATATTAATCATTGTGGAACTCCTGGCAAAGTCTTTATGCCCCGATTTCAGAATCAGGAAACTTATTTCCGGTATCAGAAAGGTTGCTCTTTCAACGGATTAAGATGGTCGTTGCGCTGCTTTTGCTGACAAAGAGCGGGTCTTCATATACCTTTTCAGGGCTGGTAGAGAAAATGGATCTGAAATTTCCATTATGGTATCCAGGTGTCTCTCACGTAAAAATCACAAGTGAAAATATTGGTTAGTTGTAAGGCTCTATATACAGCAGCGAGTGTCATATAGATTACCCAAAAAAACCAAGAAATATAGCCTTGAAATAGAGCCTGTACATTTGAGAGCTCGGTTCAATAACCTACTCTCTTGTTGCAATTTGATTACAGAGACAAACGTACTCGGAACCAAGGATTATCATACGTCTCCTTCTGTCCTCGCTCTCCTTTTCTTTCATTGTTGTTTGCTATTCCGTGTCCATCTTATAATACAACTGATTTATGTGATGAAAATGTCATGGTTTTAACCCAAATCCAATTTGGTTGCTTTTTGTAATTCTTAAAGCGTCATCTACTTTAAAAATGAATAGAATTGGTGAAATTATGGCTCCCTGTAGTACACCATTGTAAATCCAGAATTCAAAAGAACTCTTTGTTTGATGATAAGACTTGGTGATAGTACCCTTTTTTTCGAGCATCTACAATGATATCTTAAATTACTGCTAAAAGTCTAGGAATACTAACGCCAGTTTCCAAAGGCCAATTCATAAACCCCTTCTCCCCTAGGAACAATGTTCGTTTATATATATAAAAAAGAAAGTAATTTCTTTCTTGTGGCTCGTATGGTATTTGACTATCAGTATTGTTCTGGCGGGAAGAAGGGTGCAAGTAGTATTCTTGGTGAAAGAATAGAAAAATTGAAAATCACGAAGCAAATATTTGAGTGTTGCAGGTAATTTTGGCAGTGGTTACACCTAGTATGCCGTTTGTTTTCTGTGTTTTTATTAGTCCCTTTGTTGAATTGAATATCTTTCTCCTTTTCTTTTTCTGCTTTTTATTTTTCTCAATTGTTCTTCCTTCTTCTTCTTCTTCATCTTCTTCTTCTTCTACTTTTCTTTATTTTCTCCTTTTTTCTTTTTCTACTTTTTTCTTCTTCTTCCTCTTTTAACTTTTTCTTCTTTTTCTTCTTATACTTCTTCTTCTTTTTTCTTCTCGACTTCTTTTAACTTCTTCTTCTTTTTTTCTTCTTCTTCTTTTTTCTCTTTCTTCTTCTACTTTTTCTGCTTCTTCTTCTACTTTTTCTCCTTCTTCTTCATTTTCTTCTTCTTCTTCTTTTTCTTCTTCTTCTTCTACTTTTTCTTCTTCTTGTTGTTCTCCTTTTCGTCTTCTTCTTGTTGTTCTCTTTTTCGTCTTCTTCTTGTTGTTCTCTTTTTCTTCTTCTTCTTCTAATTTTTCTTCTTCTTCTTGTTGTCCTTTTCTTCTTCTTCCTGTACTTTTCTTCTTCTACCTTTCTTATTCTTTCTATTCTTCTGCTTCTTCTACTTTCTATTCTGCTTCTTCTTCTACTTTTTCTCCTTCTTCTTCATTTTCTTCTTCTTCTTCTTTTTCTTCTTCTTCTTCTACTTTTTCTTCTTCTTGTTGTTCTCCTTTTCGTCTTCTTCTTGTTGTTCTCTTTTTCGTCCTCTTCTTGTTGTTCTCTTTTTCTTCTTCTTCTTCTAATTTTTCTTCTTCTTCTTGTTGTCCTTTTCTTCTTCTTCCTGTACTTTTCTTCTTCTACCTTTCTTATTCTTTCTATTCTTCTGCTTCTTCTACTTTCTATTCTTCTTCTTCTTCTTTCAAACGAGAACTTAAGGAAGAGTTGGCTAGCATTAAAACAACTGATTTAGACTACAGTTCTTTTCAAAATTGCTTTGAGAAGGTACTTGATAATCATGCACCGATGAAGAAAAAATACGCAAGGGCCAATGATGGTCCCTTCATGAATCGAGTTCTTCGTAAAGCTACTATGCTGCGCTCTAGGTTGAAAAATAGATATAATAAAAGCCGCACAGCTGAACATTGGGAAGCGTTTCGTCGACAGCGTAATTTGTGTGTCAAATTATTTAGAACGGAAAAAAGAAATTTCTATAAAAATTTGAATACTTCTGATATTACAGACAACAAGAAATTTTGGAAAACTGTAAAACCTGTCCTTTCCGATAAAAGTCGATCGAACTCAAATATTACACTTATCGATAATAATAGGATGATTTCCAATGATAAGGAAGTTGCAGAAGCCATGAACGATTATTTTATATCGATAACTGACTCATTAGGTCTGACAGGGAACAGGGAGGTTACCATAAGTACAGATGGTTTATCAGATCCTATAGAAAAGGCTATAATGAAATATTCAAAACACCCTAGCATTAGGAAAATTCGCAGTTTTGCTCGAATTAAAGGCTACTTTAAATTCCAAGAGGTTACTGTGGAACAGATACACTCTGAAATTGAGGGGCTTAATCCTAAAAAGGCAACAACCTTTGGAAATATACCCGCGAGAGTGCTGAAAAATAGCTCTGACATTTGTTCCGAATCGTTGCAGCTTATTTTCAATAACTGCATTCAAAATGGTGTCTTTCCTGACCTATTAAAACTAGCAGATGTCACTTCCCTCCACAAATCGGAGGAGAAAACCAATAAGAAAAATTACAGACCGGTTAGTGTATTACCAACTGTTTCAAAGGTTTTTGAGAGACTTATGGATAAACAGATTATTGATTATATGCAATCTTATTTATCGTCACTTTTATGTGGTTTTCGTAAAGGGTACAATGTGCAGCACGCATTAGTTCGAATGCTTGAAAAATGGAAAGCAAGCTTAGACAGGGGAGAAAATGTTGGCGCAATCCTTATGGATCTTTCGAAAGCCTTTGATTGTATTAAACATGACCTCCTTATAGCAAAACTAGATGCTTACGGATTCAGCCATGAAGCACTGTGTCTTGTTAACAGCTACTTGGAAAATAGGCATCAGAGAGTTAAGATTAATGGATCATTCAGTACCTACAAACAACTGTTCCTTGGTGTTCCGCAAGGATCAATTCTTGGTCCCCTCTTCTTTAACATCTACATAAATGACTTACTTCTCTCCTTAATGGATACGGATATCTGCAATTACGCGGATGATACAACTCTATATGCGTGCGATAAAAATCTCAATAATGTAATTGCAAGGCTAGAGAATGACTCAAGTATAACTATCAAATGGTTCGCTGATAACTTTATGAAGTTGAATACAAACAAATGTCATTTACTTATTCTTGGCAAAAGTTCTAATCAACAGGTTAAAGTTAATGTAGGAGATTCTATCATAGAAAACTCGGAAGAGGAAAAGCTACTAGGTGTTGTGATAGACAAAAAACTCAGTTTTGAGACACATATCAGTAAGTTATGTAAGAAGGCTGGTAGCAAACTCACCGCCCTCGCTCGCATACCTGGATACATGGACGCTAATAAACTTAAAATCTTAATGAGAGCATTTGTAATTAGCCAATTCGAATATTGTCCACTAGTCTGGATGTTCCACAGTAGGCACTAGAATAGTAAGATTAATAGAATACACGAAAGAGCTCTGAGAATTGCATACAAAGACTATGATTCTAGCTTCAACACTCTGCTAGAAAATGATGGCTCGGTAAATATTCATGTAAAACACCTGCGAAATCTTATGATTGAAATGTTTAAAACAAAGGGAAATATCAACCCTCCTTTTATGAGGGAGATTTTCTGCGAGCGTCATGCTTTTTATAATTTGAGAAATAATAATGAATTTATGGCACCAAGAGTAAGAACAACCATTTATGGAACCGAAACTATCAAATATAGAGGGCAGCGTCTTTGACTCTCTTTACCTCAGCACATAAGGAATGCTCAATCTATTAATGAGTTTAAGAAAGAAATTAAAAGCTGGAATGGCACAGACTGTACATGCAAACTATGTAGGACGTTCGTGCCACAGCTTGGTTTTTTGTAATTCTATCTTTTAAATAGCTCAGGTTTTTATAGTTTTTTGATGGATCATTTTGTATTTAAAATTTTATGTATTTAATCTCGTATGTATTTAGTTGATGTAGTAGTTTTAACAGTTGGCTTGGATTAGCTCATTTCTTTGTAAATAGCTATGTAGCGCCAACTTTAAATAAATTGATTATTATTATTATATTATTATTCTACTTTCTATTCTTCTTCTTCTACTACTTTTTCACCTCCTTCTTCTTCTACTTTCTCTTCTTCTTCTTGTTTTCTTTCTCTTCTGCTTCTTCTTCCACTTTTTTTAATTAGACGGTACACCAACTACAGTTTTAAGGCTCCCCAATTCTATTTCCCGATGATATTTACTTTTCACTTGTAGCAGCTACCCCCAAGGTCCTTTGCAAATGGCTTAAGAATACTTTTAAACTGTACACTTAAATAAAAAATTTTGGCTAGGAGAAACATTTGCAGACTTTAAAAAAGGATACGTTTTGGAATCTATACAGATTTCTACAGCCGAGGTAAAGCCGAGGTAAAGCTGAGGTAAAGCCGAGGTAAAGCCGAGGTAAAGCCGAGGTAAAGCTACAAATGATACTATTCACTGCAACATCTTCTCGGTGTGTCAACATCAAGTGGTTAAACAAACGATAAATGAGTACTAGTAAATTTCTCGGCTAATGTTCTACAGCAAGCAAAATAAAAGAAAGTAAAATTTCACATTCATAATTATGAAGCATTGCTAGTATTATCGAATCTACATTTCTGCAGGAAGTTTTAGTCATCAATTTAGCTAGTGCATTTTTTGCAATTCAATTGAATGTAACACATCTATAGCTTTCGATGAAAAAATTCAACTTTAGCTATATTTTCATGCATTTTTTGAGTGATATACAATCATGAAGAAACTTACTGTTTACTTTGTATAGGCGGGCAGGCTAGCTTATCTACTGGCAGAAGTGACATTGGAACTTGATGCTTCATCTTGTCGCAAAATAACAGTGCATTGACGTGAGTGAAACAGCAGAACAGCAGTGGCAATCATAATGCGTAGAATAGCCTATCAATTTTTCTAACTAGAAGACTCATTATTTATGTAAGCATTCTAACAAATCCAGCAACAAATTAACAAATCCTATATGTACGTTGGCTGCGAAAAGCGATAATCTCATTAGCTATTGCAATAATATTAAAACACACCTAGTAAGACCACTGCTACAAGCAGTATCACAATTGTAAACATTCTGCAACTGCGAGCAGAAAATCAAGATTGAATAGCAAAAGTTTAGATATTATGATCATTGAAGGAAACAAAAATGCTTGCAAAGGTTTGCTGGGATAAAGCAATATCAATGCGACTATCAAAATCAAAGTGGATCCCTTCTCTTTCGTTAAATTTTGGGAAATATTTAGAAATATTAGGGGCAACTTAGAATGAAACTTTTTGCCAGAAACATTTTGGCGAAGATGCTTCTAAAGCACAGGAGAGTTTAATGAGCTCTTATACGTATATGGCCAATGCTCACTTGGGTAAAAGACTTACTATTGTGACTAATTACAGTATTACAGTGACGTAAGAGGCCGGCGGATTAAGTACGTTACATCCGAATAGTAACCAGGGTAAGTAAAATGTGACTAAAAACCAGTTGCGAACCACGTAACCAAAACAGTAGTTCGAGGAATTCAGGAAAATATTTCTGAATATCCAAATTTTGTTGAATACAGTATAAATTTTGCTCTATATCAAACAATCGCAATGTTGATCGAGGTCTCTTTTTTTTCTATGTGACATATGGCACCTTGAAACAAGTGACGCAACACAATGGATTGTTAAACAAAGAAGACACACGAAGTATGTTGTTTCCAATGTAATTTGTCTAGAAGGTTCGAAAAAGTACGCTACAACCGTTACAGGCTATTGCCATTACAAGCTTTTGTCGTGTTGTCAGAAAAAAAATTGTCGTCTACTGTGAGGTTTTCTTTTCTTCTGAAAAAAATGTCTTCCTTCTGTTATGTCGCTAGCCCATGCATGCAGACTTTGAATATGAAAGGAAACCCATTGCTCGTTTTTAGGTTTTTACGTCACAACCAAAGGTGATGGTGCCAATAACCTGGGGTGATGGGAAGCGGTCATCGAGAAACACAAAGGTCGATAAACCATCCTCACATCAGAACGTGTCAATATGTTAATATTTATATGTGCATCATTAAAGATTGATATTTTCAAGCAAACCAACAAGACAATAAGTTTCTGTCATCATTTTGTAGCCGAACAGGCAATGAGTGAATTTTGCTTATTATGGCTAGCAAGAAATGTTTAGGAATCTTAAGTGGAATATCTTTGCAGCATTCTGAAATTTCTGTTTCCTCTCAACAGCACTCTCCAGCAAAAATTTACAAAAATAATCGGTAATATCATCAAGCTTAAGATTGACAGAAGTTATGAATCGTGATCACTCATACTTTGATTAAATGCGAAGAAGTGAACAAGTAGGCACCATGCTGAGGTTCCTAATTATAACAAGTAAGCGCATCCAGTAGCGGCTCAAAAAACTACTTCCTCAATGAAAAGAATAGCAAAAGGTTTTCACCTATAATGTAAAGGAACCACTTTGCGAGAAACATACATTTAGGTGGCCGAGGCTTTTAAGGAGCCTTCAGTGTCATCGGAATGAAATTCATATCGGGGGGGGGGGGGTGCTTACATGATAACCTTACATGCTAGTCAAGCTAGTTTATGTCATAGTGAGTTATACCATAAAAATTGAAAGGCAAGGCTGGCCTTGCAATGCGCACACCTTTGTGCACATTAAAACAACGATAAAATACGTGCAATGAGCAGAAAACATCAATGAAATCTCAATGATTTTGGGCGGCAGCGTTGATAATGAAGGTCATTTAGGAAGCAACTGTTGTTGATGAAAAGAGTAAGACTGAAGGAGTCGCAAAGAGTAAGAAAAAGAAAAAAAAACAGTTTAAGAGTCAGGAGAGGGCAGTTTTGGAGAGGAGCTGGAGACAGCAGATGTCATTTGAATTCAGGAAGAAATATGTGAAAGACCGAATTCGCTACCATGAAATTGTCAGTCGCATAAACAAGCTTTCGACGATAAATGGCACAACGAACAAATTATGTGGCTCAACGCCAGTTTTTGCAAGTTAAGAGTCCTGTACAAAGATACGAGTTAAGATGAATATTGTCACCATTGCATCAAAATGCCGCCATTGTGTAGACAGAAGGAGTTCGTTTTCTCTTCTGGACTCCACTGGTAATTTTCCTTTAGGCACGCGGCACTGATTGGTCAACTATACCATTCTTGTGCTTGCGTTTTTCTGATTGGCCTATTTTGATCCATAACTGGGTATATATTTTTCATTGTGTTCTTTCGGACCCTTATTCTGACGTTTTATGCTCTGATGAATATTGTATCGTTTTGTATCAAAAGATTTCAATGGCCTTAAGCCTTAAGCTAGCTCCCTCGAAAGAAACATGTAATTTCTGCAATAAAGCCTATCCATAGGTCTTACTACTCCGATATTTCAACTGACTGGTTGAAACCTCTAACAAATAGAAAGATCACAAGCATTTTGGGCAAATTTGAGTGTAAAGATTGAAGCATAATGACATTATCGCAATCAAGGTTTGTCCAAAAACCTTTCCCAGTGTTATCTTTGTGAAGAAGTAAAAGGCATTTGTGACAAGTAAACTTCAACTCATTAATGATAATTGCAATTGAAAAGTCATATCTAGAAAAGTCACATCAGTGAAGTTTTCATTGGCACAAAAAATTACCAAAAACCTTTCCCAGAGTTATCTTTGTGAAGAAGTAAAAGGCATTTGTGACAAGTAAACTTCAACTCATTAATGACAATTGCAATTGAAAAGTCATATTTAGCAAGGCAAGCTAACTATATCATAAACTCTTCCACTACATCAGTGAAGTTTCTCATTGGCACAAAGTATGACCAATTAGTTACAATAGACACCGGACCAATTAGAGATGCCCGGATTGAAATAAAATATTAAAAATATAAAAAAAGCAGTTAATGCGTTAATCAGATGGCGGTTTAAGTATATCGTTGGTAAAAACGATAAGTGGTCCAAATGCATTTTTATTTTGGTGCGAAACCGTGGAACAATTTAAAAGGAGAGGAAAAAGTGGCACGTCCATAATCTATATAGAAGAGAAGCATTAGCTTCAATTTCAATTTTATTTAATTCTTTTCAATTATTTTTTTTAGCTTAATAGTTTTGTTTAAATTTTTTATTTTAGAATTAAGCTGAAAAATAAGATAATGTGAATGAAGAAGTGAATCGCAGCTTAAGCGATCTCTCCATTTCCATTCAGTATCAGTGGCCAGATCTCCTTTTTAGTTTCTGAATCATAACATAGGAACCACCTTAGCCACAGCAGCAACAACATATGTTTATCTTCTCCTGTTTTAAACGGACAGGTTAATCCAACACACACTACTATTGATAGGATATGACCAGATGTTCAATCTGAAAATGGTTGTACTTTCAAATTTCGCATCCTGCAATCCTTGTGCCCTCCTCCCTTATCAAGACCAGAGATACAGTAAGCCAGACGCTATCAAATGAATTCTTTCAAATTAATAAGGCTTGAAGGATAGCTACCAGATTACTGAGTGACTTGCCGGCAACCAAAATTTAATTCTATTTAAAAACATTGACAACCTTTTCGATATCCATTTTGATCGTAACACAAAATCAAGGGGTAGCAAATTCATAATTTTACAAATAGGAAAATCGCAAAGCGTAAAGTTTTATAAAATTTTAATCCAAAATGATTGTCTTGATAATTATAAACTTTAAAGAAGTGAACAGAATATTGTACAATTAAAGTCTCGACTTTGCCAGATATTTCATTGTTTGAAAGAATTCTAAATTCTATTTATTATCGGTTCTTAGAAGACTCGGAAAGATCCGGGATGACAAATTCTGCAGCTGTCACAGACAGATCGAATTTGAATCCAACATTTCTCATAAATTTACTGCGGCTTAGAATGAAATTCAGCATTAATCCTCGAATTAGCTTCTTCAACTGTTACGTTTTTGCTAATTTCATGTTGAAATCTCGAATAATTCATTTAAATAGGGTGTTAAAGAAACGACTTACCGCCTTTCCATTCTGACTCTTGTCTTCCGATTAAACGAAGGCTTGCAGTGAACCTGTTGTGTGTTTACTCACTCCAGCTTCAGCTTAATATAATTACTGCTTGCAAAACACAACCAGCAAGCTGCTGATGAAAAAATTGACAATATTTGACTTTCGCATAATTATAGTAAGTAGGGCGAAGAATTGGCTAATGCTGTTTTTCTCAATCGTCATAAAAAAGGCGTTAGATAATAAACAACAGAAGGCTCATATATTGTGTTTAGCGTATTATCGAGACATTAAGGACAAAAATTGATGAATATTTTATTCAATCCTCAAATAATCTTTAACCTCACCAAGGCTTTGTGAAAGACTCTCTATGTCGCATTAAACTTCTGGTTTTCTTTCCGGTGCATTCTGTTTTCTCTCACATATATCAAAACAATCGCTTCAATCTATCATGATTCCATCTATATTAATGTGTTTTTCGCTCAAACAGATAATTTGGCGTGCAAAGTGACAAGAGAAGTGCAGTTATGTTCACAAAGCCATTATCAAGCTGCTTGAGTGCTCCCAAGCGTGATGTTGATCAGATAATTGTGTTTCTTAAAGGAAATTGGCCTTGGTACTTGCACGGAGACCGAATTCAAACGGAAATTGAAAAAATATCGATTTCACTGCATGACAAAGAAGGAGCAAGTTCGCTGTAAAACAACGGAAAGGGCAAAGGCCATATGCGTTTTCCACAGCGAAAACCTCATGTGACCATCCTACAAAGCTGCGAATGGGATTAACAAGCAAAAACATGAACCAAGGGAACCTTCCCACTGCCCAAGAGGAAGATTTTCCTAAAAAATAATGCCGTGTCTTGTTTGAGAGACGAAACCTTTTGTCCTTTGTTTCGAAACAATACCGTCTTAAACAAATTGATACCGCCCTGAAAAGGGGGACAGTGCATGTCTGAAAGACGGGCATGATTCATCTCCCGAACAATGTCTTTATAACAAGGCCAGCCTCCAAAGCGGATTGCAAAAAACAAGCTTGTCCAGGTTTGCTTTGGTTTCTTCAAAAACCCTTCAGCAGGACAAAACAGATATTAAGGAAAAACCTGCTGAAAATTATTAAATACAAGTCCAGATATTAATGTACATTAAAACATTACAATCACAATAAACCGTACCCCCGATAACTTACTATTTCTTGCCGATTATATCTTCCTATTGGATTTTTCTACTTTATTCATGTCCAAATTGGTACCCCGGATAGGTTGGATCGGATAACAGTCGCTAAGTTGGATCATTTTCTCAATTCCCCTTTTGAAGGTCAGTTGCATGGGAGGGCGAGATCTTCTTGCTGTTCTATGGATGACAATTAAACTTTTTGAGCATGATGATAATTATCACTATTATCATTATTTTGTTATGATGATTATAATGCTCTTGCTAATAACTAATTCCATGCATTTGTTTGATAAAAAGTGCTTTTAGTGGGTTTGTTCCCAGATTCAGATTTCACATGTGCCCCACTGAATCGCTGTTCTGAGCACCAGGAAACATTTCATTCTTCGCAGTTATTTCCATTTAAAAAAGATAAAGAATTTTGATAAATTATTTACTAGTTAGACCAGGTGGCAGCATAGTTTTAACCAGAGTATTTATGTTTTAACATAATTAATCAGGCAGATAGATTTCTCCCTTTGTGAATGCATCAATTAACCAACTTCAAGTAGCAATTGATTTTCTTTATTGCAATTGAAAATGACTTTTGATGTAATATGTTGACTGCCTGTTAGACAAAATAATGTAACAATCGGAACAACCAGAATACTAATGGCCCAAATAAAACCCGGCGGGTGGAGAAGGGGTTTGCGTTGGATGTCTTGCTTTTCCATTAGATTTTCCTACTTTTTCGTGTACGGTAAGCCCATCTTGAATAAGTAGCATTTCTCCTTCATTCTTCATATCTTCATGAAATGTATAACGACTTCTTTTACAATTTCTCAGAAATTCCTGGATGAAGACTGGACAACTTGAACTCTAAAGATCTATGTGAACTTTTTCTCTATGATGATAACAAGTACAATATAATTGCAAATAAGCTGATATTGCAAGCTACAATCTCTTATATTTTTTCAACAAAACGACTTAGTGTAGCATTGTAAGTGATGTGTGTAGCGAGACCAGATGACGCAATGTCTTTTCGCGCTGCCTGCGGCACAAATCGTTATATCATTTTCTTATTACAATCATTTTCTATTTTGATAAAAAAATTAATTACCTTATTTTTGACTGGCCAAAAATAATTCTTTTTCTCGACCACTTTTTTCTCTTGAACATGACTATAACACAATTGCCCCGTCTTATTTCGTCTACATAGCAAAAAAAATTGCAATTTAAGACAATGCCAAGCTAGAAGACGGTTTGTTTTCGACTACATTATTTTTTGACTCAAAACGTAGCTCAGGATAAAAACATAATTTCTTAATTTTCATGATTTTAGTGCTATTACTTTCGGAACGGCTCCTTTCTGATACCAAGTACTGAAATGCTACTTCAAGAAACACAAAAAGCAATATAAATTGCTTAGAGACAGAAAATTTTATCATTTGCAAGGGGTATTTTTGCTATTATTTACGTCAATTAAACAGGAAATACATGTTTTATTTTGAAACGAATGATTGATCCAAAGGGAAATTGATCCAATCCTTCAAAATGGATCTTCGAGCAGTTTTATCAGGTTGAAGGTGACGGATCATGATTTCCTAATTTCTAGGGTGACTTAAGGCTCAGTTTCTCATAAAGATCTTCTTATGACAAAGTTTTGTAGTAACAATGTGTCTTACCAAAATATTCTTGTGCCAGGCCGCTTTGTTTCTTTGCTGGGGTCATGGCGGACAAGCGTGACGTGGAGCATTTTCAAGATTAGGAAGCAAAGGCAAGCAACTTTATAAGGTTAACGAAAGATTTCTAGATGAATACAGCTTACTTTAGCCTTTGACAAAACAATATCTGCAAAAGAGATCAGTAATTAGTTGTTGCATATTTATTTATTAATACACTTTGTTAGTGTCAATACAAACAATTACTTTTGCACTGGTTTAGCTATCTTGACCTGCAAACAATCTTGCTTTTTATAGATTTCACCCAAAATTATGCTTGGGATTCAATTTTTATTCAGTGAAAATAACTAAGCATGCAAAAAACGTCGACGCATAATATATTTAATTATAAATAAGTGAAATAGCTGATTGAAAGATACGTCAACGGCAGATTACGCTAATGTTAAGTGTATTTTCGTATGTCTTACAAAATTTTTTTGTCAGTGCATTCAAATGATTAACATACCGTGGATCCGGTAAAAAATTACCAGCAAAGACAATATTCACCATTATGTATTGGCCAGACACACACACGCACAGCCTTATGTAGCAATCCCAGTAAAAATCATTCCCGGTGAGAAATTTCTTGATTGAGGACTTGTTTATTTTCTTACTTTTTTCCGCATCTCTGTTTACTTTGAAGTATTCTCATAAATTTTGAAATGAAAAACAATTTATTACAAAAGGATGCCTGAAAAGAGCATGGAAAGACATACCAAATCAAAGTATGCGCTTATCCATTATCATTCCGCGTTAATTTGCATTTTTCCACCTTACCCTTAATCGCTATTTTAGAAGAAAGCTAAGGAGAAACCATGGACTGCTTGGCAGTAGCGACGCCACTGGGGGGGGGGGGAGACTGGGGGACCTGTCCCCCCAGTTCTCGGTAGGATCAACTTTGTATTTCGTCGAAATTCGATGAGAAAATGTCGGGGGAGGGTTAATATTTTGGCAACATACTTTTTGTGATGTAATCCTATGATTTTAAAACTGCCTTTCCATTGCCAAAAGCTAGTTATAAGCGTTCCCTTAATGTAAAACCGTTTCTTGTTGGTAAAAGAGCGTCTTCTGGTGCTAAAAAGGGCGTGGCCTAAAACTTTTTTTTGTCTCCCCAGAGTGTAGTGGCTGGCGCCACCATTGCTGCCTGGACATGGTTTTTACATTTAGCATGCTACACCAGGTCCACTAAAGAAATAAAAGTTTGCTCATTTCTCCGCAATTGGCTTTGTTCTCGACAATACCGTTTTGTCTTACAATTAGGTCAGCCAGAATAATGAGAGAAGAGAGAAGCCGAGGGGCCCTAATGTTATCGTCATTTTAATGTTGAATAGCAAATGCACTCTTTTTTATAAAAATAATTTGATAAGAATACGTGCCTCAAAATTGGTGGAAAGTTGAAAACCAATTAAGAACAAGCTGAGGCTGAGCTACTGTAAAGTGTAATTTTGAACAATTTCATCTCAAAAACGAAGGTTTTTAGCCATGTTTGGGTACGTTTTTAGTGAGTGTTCAAACTTTTTGGCAAATGAAGGTTGTCTCCCTAGAGCAAAAAAGCTAGTAATCGCACTGTTTACAACCTATTAATTTAAGAACAGAACAAGAAAAATCCAGTCTCGTGTTTTCGAGAAAATTAAGAACAGTCAGCCTGAACTTAAATTAACCGTTTTTTATAAAAAAGAGTGTAACTACTCAATTCGTCTCTGCCTATGCACCCAGGAAACTTAATTAATGTTTGTTAACTTCTCGTAACGAAATTGAAACCTTCTTACAATCTTATTTCCATTAATAATCGTCATATTCACAAATTAACAAGACTTATTTCTTTTAAACATACGTTGAATTATTTCGTCAACAACAATGCCAAGGAATGAACTAGCCAATGCTACTCGTACCGATTCGCGCCAAATCTCCAAACCTGTCTGCAGTGTCAAAAAGTTGGAAAACTGAAACTCAGAGGAGACCTTGGGGTTGTATTAGTACATAATGGAGTTACATTTCATTTAACAATGTGTCTTTCACATGTAAAAATAGGATAGACGATGAAAGTAATGATATGTAAGCAGTAAGCAGGCACCGCGGGCAGGGTGCTAGGGGGCTTTAGACTTTTTGCAAAATATGCCAAATATTAAGTAATAAACTACCAGTAAAGCCTCTTTTATACGGTTTTAGCCCCCCCACTTTTTTAGACCCCCCACTCTTCTCAACACTCCACGGTGCTTGGTGAGTCGCGAAGACTTATTAAGAACTGTTAAAGCATAATTCTCTGATAGCCACGCAATTCAAGCATTGGAAGATTGCAAAATTAAATTGATGTAAAGTCCAAAAAATGGGCCTAGGGATTGCAATATCCAAAAAAATGACAAAATACGACAAATTACGGCCAGGGCACAAATAGATAGCAGCATGATAAACATAAAAATTCACATGAAATACAGGGATAGTCAATACACGATAGAATTAAAATGTTGTATAACATACACGAAACTGTTATGACATCTGAACATGTAAGAGGTTTTTACTTATGATGAGTCAATGTTCTTCAATAGCTGTTGCAGATCCTGAAATAGATAAAAATAATTAAGGCTCGAGAAAAAGAATCGGATACGCTGTCATTTGCAGTGATAGAAAAAATATTTCAGAGCATCTTGGGTAGTTTAGGAATGAAGAATGAATCACTCAAGTCTAGAAAATTAACAAATGAAATAGCTCATGATGATTTTTAAGTAGTTTTAAAATATTAACTCTTAAAGACAAATGTGAATGCTAAAAAATTAATTCAAAATAAAATCACATCGAGGCAGAACAAAGTGAATACATTTGATGGGCCACGAATAGAAAATGGTTGACTGGGCGAGAGAGGTTAATGTAATATATGGGTACTTCTGAAGAAAACTGGGATTTTTCGTAAAATCGGGTAAAATTCCCTATCATTGCATCAGGTGAAGCGTCCATTTTTGAGTGCAGACGTCAAATATATTGACAAATAATAATAAAAATTATCTAAATATTTACGATGCTCTTTAAAAGAGTTTAAGTTTTCCTCCAACAGTAGTTACAAAAAATTGTTTTAAATTTTTTATTGCCTCTTCATTTCAAACGGAACACGTGCACTATTGTTTATGCAAGTTTGAAAGAAGAGATGTTGATGATCATTTGAAAACTATTAATTATTGATATAGAAAAACATAAGGATCAGTTCAAAGTGACTTTAATCGTCCGTAAAACTCAATTAATACCATGATTTATATTGAAATGAAAACATTTTGATGAAAAAATTTAAATAAGCGATCAATTTTTGAAAAAGGCTCGTTCTTTTGGAAAGTCTCGCAGTTACCGTATTTATTTCATTTTAAGTTACAGCTTAAAATTATTCTTGGCACGGTTCATAATCAAGGGGGCATATAAACGAGAGCAGATTGCATTGTTTTATTAAGATCCTGAAAAGCCAAGCTTTCGTGCTACCTTGAAGCTGAGGGTGATAATGTAGAAGACGATGTAAAAATACTTCTGGACGATATTAATGATTCCATGCTTGAAAATACTGTTGTTCAGTATATACTTCTGATGTCTATTTAAGGTTTAAGCACACAGACAGGTTTTTAAAGGTTTTTGCGTCTGTCGTTTTTAACCAAGTTTTTCTGCATGGTTTATGGGTGCGGGTTATTATCAAGGGCAGGGCAAAAATACAAATAATACGAAAATTAGTTTCAACAATAGACAACTTTGAATATTTCAACAATTCCATAACTAGAATATTCAACAGAAAGTTGAATCGGTAGGGACTTGGATAAGAAAGTCGTTATTAAGTTATCATAACAACTGATTGCAAAGTCAATGTTTCAGCATGGTTCTTACTAGAACAAAGGTGCGTTGTTGCTGAGTTTTGGTTGCCAATGTTTTCTAAAGTGAAAGGTCACCCTGGCAACTCTGTGCGCATGCTCAGTGAATCTTAGACAGAGAATGCCTCTCTCAATAATTTTTCTTGTCCCACTCCCCAACAAGTTCGAAAAAATTCGGCTAGAAATACAGAAGAATTATGGGAATTCACTTGATTATCACTGCTGCAGGAGGCTCAATTTTGACGCTTTTGCAGTTTCGAGGTTTTAAAACAGGTATTTGGAGTACAAAAATATATATAATTTTTTACACTTCTTCCACTTTCTTCACTTCAATTGATTTTAATGAAAAATGAACGAATGGTGGAACAAAGATAGTTCATGGTTAGGAGAAAAAAGATTCACTAGAATTGCTTAATTTTGTTCTAACTCGTCAGGGTAGAGATAAACCAAACCAGCAATAGAAAGATGTAAATCTCGCCGTGTAACCGATCGAACCAATCTCTTATCTACCGTCATGAGGCAACCACCCAAGAACCTAACAACGCCAAAACATTTGCTTCCAACTGAATGGTTTAAAGAGTTTTGGTACTGACTGAGTTCGCTTTTAGGTCCCACCTGCAGATTCCGTGACACGTTAGGTACTTTGAAATAGTAAGTCAAAAGCCAATGCATGAGCAGAGGACTTTACATTTTTCAATATCGAAGATAGCATTCTCCTTGATAGTGTTTTTGTCCGACATTCCTAGCAGTATTCTTACCTTTACTATATAAGTAGATTGCTATTGTAAAGCATATATAAAATCGAATAGACATCAATTTTCTCTTGAATTTCTTCTGTCCTTTAACACAAGTTGAGCCATTACAACCAAATGGACTAGGAGATCCATGAGTGATGTGTATTCCTTTGCTACCCTAATGAGATCCATGAGTGATGTGTATTCCTTTGTAATTCTCCATGTGAGTTTACAAGGAGAGTTTACAAGGAGAGTTGGCCGGCCTACTTAGGTGAGATTCGTGGGAATGAAATGTGGGGTCCGCGTCAGGTGTAAATGCGATTAGGTGGGTTAGCAAGAACTACCATTGCATAGGTAGAGGAAATTGGCGGCGAACTGGTTCTTATCCCAGAATCGATAACATCTACAAAAACAGCTGCTTTCTAAAATAAAACGTAGCAAAACCGCACAGTGAAGGAACTTTATCAAAAAGGAGCCATTCTGATTGCTAATCCATCGAATAATTTGATCGATTGCTCACAAAATCAAAATTTATGAAATAATAAAAACAATCAATTTGTTGTTTTTCGCCAATCCCGGGTAAAACTTATTGCGATAATTGGTGCGAGCTGAGAAAGCTCTTGTTTACAAGCTTGGAAAGAGAGGCAAGCCCATCTAGTTGGGATGAATCAAATTCTCGTATAGACGTCGAGAAAGGAAATTTTCTAAGTGAACAAGCACAATTCTCCAAGATTGCTATCTAGAAATACACTTAAAATGAAACAGAGACGAAAGGAAAAGTTATGTCTCTTACTATTTGCTGGAACTTTTTACATTGGGTGATACAATCTCTCATGACTGGATGCTGGAATAAAAGATAAATCGGAATTCCATCGGCCTCTCCTCCCAGCTCTTCATAAATTCCAGTCAAACGTTCCTAACACAATGATGGAAGATTAGATTAGATGGACATCGCAAAAAAAAAAAAAAGTTAATGTTTCACTGGTCGATCATACAGTGGTCGATGCCATATAGACAGAGCTGTAGGTGTATAGAAAATAACAGTTGTAAGTTGGAACTTCGAGTGATATGGTTTGATGTGATCATCAAGCATCTATTATGATAAGTCTTTTCTGAGTCAATTTTTGTTAAATCCGTAAGTGAATTCGTACTACTACGAGGGCAAATCTAGACTGCGAAGGAGATACTGATGACTCATGAACTGCCTGTTGATACTCGGAGTTTCATCTAAGAACATTTTTTTGGCTGTCACACGCAGAATGTATGGCTTGCTATTACAAAGACAAGTGATGGTAATTAAAAAGCTTCAAACCTCAGAGAAACTGTCCAAAGGATCCGACGTAGCACTAAAACGGTGACTATCTCCTTGAAATCTTTTGCTATGATTGAACACCTTGATTGAAGGAAAAATAATCGTCTTATCAAATTCTTGTGACTAAGCAAATAAGTAAAAAATTAGAAGGAATGTAGAAAAGATTGCATCTGTTAACAGAAAGTATGTAAGAAAAATATCGTCTTTTAGTCACGTTGACGAGAAGTTTGTGGAATGAAGCAATTTTGGTTCTTGTTATATGCAAAGGTCAAGGGAAAGCATTGATTTCTAAATGAGCCATATGGTTGCATATGCATAACACGAAACAATTTTATAAGTGTGGTAGGACGTGGCATTGATGTAACTGTGAAGTTAAAGGAGGCCTAAAAATGGCACACATCTGCAGTGGTGTCACAGAGACAGAATGTGGCACCAAAGTGCCATCATTGTCAAAATATGGCATGATTCAATAAGGTAAGGGAAGTTATGCTGACTTGAGCAACACGCCTCATTGTTTAAAAAATAGAGATTCATAGAGCAATGAAGCGATGTTGCGTATTTAAAATATCTTTTGAATGTATTAATTATCCTTATTTGACGTTAAGATAGAGTGGTATTTCTACCTGCAAATGCATAAATAATAGCATCAAAAGCTCTGAAATCAAGCATCTTGAAAAGAAGTTCTTCTTAAATCAACATGATAAAATGACAATGATCTTCATTTGTTTCTAAAAACAGGTAAAAAATGATATTGAACTTTAAAAAACAACACATAAAAGAGAATGCTTGAAGTTTTTGCTCTTTCACGTCGAAACTTCAACATCAAGCTAGGTGTTGTTAATTCAGCAAAAAAGACAAAATTACCTTCAAAATATCAGCTAGCACCACTGGAGTGAGAAAATGGTGAGGAACAGCCTGGAAATTGATATATATATAAAATAAAACAATTAGATTATGACGTAAAGACAGGGACCAATATCAAAGTGTTTAGTTTCACTGCCTGTCCATTCACAGTATCACAGGGCTCTTCTTTACCAATGTAGCAAGAATTTATGAGTAGTTTTCATTTAAAATCTAGTGGTATCTAGCTTAAAAAAACTTATTTTACAAACTTTAAAATATAAGAAGCTAACTGTATGAAGAGCGAGGCCGAGATACAGTTCTTAACTTCAGGGTGAGCAGCCTTTTGTTTATTAGACCAACAAACTGTCTTTTCGCTTCTTTCCTGGCAGATATTTACATGTAAAAGTAAGCCGAAAGTCATTCCGAGTATCCGGTATATTCCGGCTATCCGTAGAATCATGGCTACCCTAGATAGTCAAACCCATGTAAACAGGCCTTAAGTACAATTAGATATCGCTAAAACACACGAAGACTATTCATTTGCCGAGGCCATACCTAGGACATATGGCAAGATTAGGAGAAATTATCTCAACAGCTAGAAGATAGTTAATCAAACTACTAAAGCGAGAATTATGATTATTCACCAGTTTAACTATATAAATGCTGCCTAATTACACTAAATAGGTCAAACATAGAAGGAAAGATACTTTTCTACAAGAGCAAAATTTCTACTATTTACAAAAGTAAAGCATGTCATTCAACATTCACAATTTGTATTTTAAGAAGTAAAACTAAAATGATAAGTTACTTAATTCAGTTAAGATATTAGAAAATTTGCTTTGAATAAAATGTCTTACAAGTTAGAGCTACCTACCGGATGTAAAAAACCTTGATAAAAATTAGCATCCCTTAGGAAATGCCTGTTCTGTTAAACAGTTACTTTGATTTGTTTGGTTTATTTTTACATTTTAATGATATTATGTATATCATGTATATCATGATATTATGAACTTTTTAGCGTTTTTAGCAATAGTTTGTCTTTATGAGAGCACACTTCAGAAGAGCACTGAGGCTTGGGTACGGCACTTTAGAAGAGCAAAGAAAGTAAGAACATGACCAAATTGGTGTGTTTTTTGAAATTTTTTTAGAGATTCTCTATTGGTTACATGAAACCATTCAAATTATTCAAAAATTGTAAAAGGCTAACAGAAATTGTCCATTCACGGAAAAACAATAGCATAATAAAGAGTGAAATCACATTGCCAAGTGAGGAATTCACCCAAGCAAAGTCATACAGACTTTTCATATAGATTTAATTAAATAATTGGTTTGAGTTCCCCGAGCATCAAATCAATCAAAACCAACAACATCGAGTGTCGACTGAGATCAGCAAACACTAAACTGAAAATGATTTTGCTTATAAGACTGTTCATAAATCAAAGGTTCTACCTGAACTGGTTGATCTGGGTCTTCAGGCTTTTCAACAGCATCGATCTCTTCTTTTGTTGGCAATGAGCTACCAGTCACAACGCTTAATGCCCGCAGAAATCCCTCGAAAGGGTCTGCAACTGCACTGAAGTAAAGCAGCTAGAAAAGAAAATACTTGAGTAATTTGCAATGCTATGGATATTCTAGTCTAAATCGTTTTAAGTCACAGCCAGTTGATGTCAAATAAAAAGAAATCAACGTATTTTTTCGAAGAAATATTAAGGGTACTAAACTATAGTTTAAGTTGAGCAAAATCAAGGAGCTTGCATAACTTAGGTTTACTAAGAAACTTGTATATATATAAGACAGCACCAGCCATAGGCCAGAATCGGCTGTCCCATCCGTTGAATGGGCTATTCACTATTCCTAGCTGATGCGAATGATAACACAAACAGATGTAAATCCTTTAAAGGTTCGCTTTTCGACCTTTGTAATGGCTCAATGCAAGTAGAAAAGGTATTGCTTACCATGTTTACATAATCAACAGATTGCCAATCGTCAATGGTATCGGCGAATAAATCAAAAAATGCCTGCAATTTGAATAAGATAAATAAGAAGAGAAAAGCAGAAAAAATACCAATATTGACTGCAAAAGAGAAGCAACGAGGGCTTCCATTTACTCATAGCCAGCGGCACCGAGAGCATTTTTGGGGCCTGGGGCATAAAGAAAGATGGGCTCCGGCAATCTTGGGCCCTCAAAGCTCAGGGCCTAGGGCAATCTGCCGCCCTCTGTCTTTCTCATCGGGCTTGATGATAATTTCAGCAGCACTTTAATGAACTGAAATTCCAACAGGAGGATTATTTTAGGTTATAAAAAATGTCGAATTTTCTTGAACAAAAAATTACGGAAGAATCATTCGCAGCTCTCTAACAGAGCTGATAAATTAATTGGAGGCTTGGAGAAAGGTTCCCAGAAAATTTTTAGAATTTGCAGAAAAAAGTTAATCAAAATTATCATGTTTTACCAGATAAGTCTCAAAGTGAAGCTTATAGTACGAAAACTTGAATGTTTATTGCAATCTCATTCAAAAGTAAAGAAAAAATCTTTAAAGTTACAAATAAAAGCCAGATTGAGAACTTCAAAAGAATATTTTGTTTAAAAATCTTTAAAGGAAGAGTTCTGTACAAAATGAATGTGCTACTGGCAGCTCATATAAAAGCTACAAAGATAAAAAAATCAAAAGTGAAAGCGATTCTTTATGTGCTTAGCTTAGAAAGTTTTTAAATGTAACTTCTTTTAGGTTCTTGATTAACGCCGTCGAAATTTATCAAAAGTTTTCAGCTTCTTCGCTCTAAGATTTTTCCCTGCCCCGCACATAAATTTTTTGATCATTGAACTTGATGGCTGATTAGAAAAAATATTTTTGAAATAACTCTAGTCTGTAGAATGCCCCAAAGTGCTGTTTATTTCAATATATTTCTCTGTTGAATTTTGAATCTTTATCCCACAAAGAGATTCATTTTGGTAGTATTCAAGACTTTTCCAACCCTTTCCGTTTATTCCAACCCTTTCCGATTATTAAATCTCTTGCGATCCCGAACCCCCGGTTTTTCGACCCCTCTGTCTTCGTCTAAGAGTCTGAACTTTTGAGCAAATAGAGGTTATAAAACCTTTTCATAAACTCCGAGCAGACAAAAAAGAGAAGAGTTGGATGGAACCAAAGGAAACTTGAATCTAATTAAAAACCTACATAATGAAGTTCTTTTAGTCTGTTGTAGCCATCTTCTGCGTATGAGCTCAGATCATCTTCGTCCTCCGAAAACCACATCTTCACCTTAAAGAACAATTGCACAGATTATTGACAATACAATTATAAACGATGATTTAAGTAACCATAAACAGTTTTTCAGTTTAACAGTTATAATGTGTAGACAAGCTTCAATTTTGGCGACGACCAAACTAAATAAAAAGCCAAATATCGGCATAAGTTATTGATGTTTTTCTATGCAATGGTTTTTCCCATCTGTGTTTAGATAAACGCTTAGCCCATCTGCCTTTAGATCATGTTATTAGATCGACGATTGTTCGAGTACCAAACGTGCAAGAACTACATAACATATATGCAAAATTATTGAAACTTTATGATTGATAAAATATGATAAAATAGTGGAAAATAATTAACTCTACAATTCTACAGTTAAAACTACAATTACAAATCTCTCTTTCACATAGCTAAATTGTAACTGGCTAGCCTGTTTTCACAAAATAAAACTATTACAATTGTAGTGATAAAAGGAACAGATTAAGTAAAAATTCAAAACTCATAAATATTTTAAAAAATGTAGTAGATCTGGGCTAGTCCAAGTTTTGTTCCTGCAGCAAAATATGTAATATGTGGTAAGAAATCAGTTAGATAGCATTGTTATTTTGTTCAAAATATCGTTATACCTATATTTATTGATTTTCTTTTAGTTTCTAAGTTCTGTAGTTGATGGTAATGTGAGATTATAGTCCTCAAGAACAGATGTATGATGATAAAACAAAAATAGCTAGAAATCCTGTTTCATATGGGAAAAATTTATCCCGATTAGCGCAATGCTACACAAAGGAGACGGCTTGTGATAATAGGGAGATTTCATCCAGTCGGATGATTATATATGATAATATATTACTACAGTTTTCAGCTTCTTTTCACATGGGAAGATTTTTATCTCACTTGCCAAGAAGAAATTCACATTGTTATCAAACAGGCGGTGAAGTCAACAAAGACATTAAAATCCAGGTAGCCAAGACGGCATGTTTCTATGGGACAAATTTTATCTCTGCCTACCGATATCTAGTTTTATCTATGATCACGATAAGAAGACAAAACTCAGATTTTGGGATAGTTGGAGGGTCATGGTATCTGATAGAAGATGGTACCTGATGATGACCGATATCTCACTTGGCTGCACCAAAAAAAGTTTGCTGTTCCATATAAACAGAAAACAAATTCATACGTAAATGAAGTATTAGGCGAGGTCTTGGCTCAGCTTTATATCCAGATAAATGAGAAGATATTTTCAAAATAAAAAAAAACACTGAACCTGGCGACTTTGAGTTTAAAAATTAAATTTGAATAGTATAGGTTCAATGTTTAAATGTATGAAAATCTAGCGGCATACTTTTTCAAAATCCTCTCTTCCCACACGACCAATCTTTAGATCATCAGCCTCCCTAAATTGTCGTAAAGTTTCAAGCAGCCCAGAAACGGTTACAGGGGGCCAAGGTTTTGCAGCAGAAAGAAGGAAGGCCTTCCAGTCCAAATATTCATTGTCACTGACAAGGTTTGTGGCGATATCTTGCAGCTAAAAAACGCAGAAAAATGAAGAGTGTTAAAGAAGAAAATAAGATTGCAAGTTTCAAAGGACTATGTAAACAAATTGACGAAATGCTTTGTCAAAACACCATGCTGTCAATAGGCCACCCATGGAAAAAAGATTTGCAATATATAGCATGAAAGGACAGTGAAAATCGACATATAATGATACAATATAGAAAGAATGACTTGTAACAGGGAAATATCTTTAACTGTTCAATAAAAATAACAGTAATCTTCTGGATAGGCATATAGGGCTTCATTTGAGTGAACAAAGCACACAAAATCAAATAAGATTAAAAACAAAAAAATTTGGTCCCTTCTGGTTGAATAAATGTTTGCGTTGGTAATGACCACTTTTATATACAACTACAAGTTGTACGGCTTTGTATGACATTTGGGAATCTACTGTTGAATATATCGATTTACATCTCTTAAAGTACTGATGTAAATTTTGTTGATTAAAGGATACAAGGAATTGAAATAGTACCTGATTTGTTGACACGGACATCCAGTTGTCAGGGAGTCCTTCTGTACCTGCCTAAAAAGGAATTGACCCAATTGGGATGAAGTATTCCAAGCAATATTAAAACTTTTGGTGTCTTGAGCTTAAAACAAAAGACTGTAAACCCATGTTTTATAACCAAGCAAGTCATTATAGATCCGATGCATTAAGAAAGACAGAATTATTGAAGCGGTACAAATGTTAGAGGTTAATAATAAAAAGAGGTTGTTCATAAGAAATAAGGAATTTTTGCCATTTGGAGGGGCATGTGCATCTCCCATAAGAACACTAAAGCTAACACTCCTGATAGAACAAAATAGATGTTGCTATAGATTGGCTCAAGGGTTTTTGGAGTTGCAAAATCAGATCTCTGACAGCTTAGGTTACTGACAAATAAGATATTTTTAGTGAAGATAAACGGAATATTCTACTTTAATGAGTCTACAGCCTAGGATACGGTTTAAAGAACAAACATTCTAAAGACATCACGCGTAGCATGCATCTATTGGAAACCCTTTCACCTCCCAGATTCCATTCAACGAAGGAGCTTTTAATTCAATAATAGAGACACGATGACTTAGTTGAGACGATAACAGGGGAAATACAGGATTATAGGCATTAGAAAACAGGTTCAAGAAAACAATGATAAATTGAAAGAAAAATGTTTACTTACATTACAGGAAGCATAATCCAAAATGGTATCAGAGAAAGCTTTGGCTGATATTAGTCCAGATGGGGCGATCTCGCTGAACTACAAGGATAAAACAACCGAAATCCATAAATAAATCTTAAATAAAGAAATTTAAAGAAGAATCCATCAGCTGGTTGCATTCGCCAATAAATGGAAAGTTCTCGTAAGAAATTTTTAAGCAAATAGTTAACATAATTTAACATTATCAGACCTAGAAGAATAAGTAAGTTAAAATTAAAATATCGAAGAGCTTTATGACTTAAAAATGTCAAACTTTAGTTCATTGAACAAATAGATTAGCAGAAGACAGCTTCGATATATTCAAAAACGTTTAAAGAAAAGATAAGAAATATATGACGTTATTTCTGCATTTAAAGGGACATTCAAGGAATACCTATTAAAAGCATTTACAATGAAACGTGGACCAGCATTTTTAATACTAATAGTATACTAATACTAATAGTAATACTAATACTAAAAGCTGAATTGATGGATAGATCTATAAAAAACGAAACATTACTCACTTGTTTATGTAATGACAGAAGTTGCACGACGGTAAATGTATCAGGTTTGGATTCTTCTTTTGGCGAGGGTGGCGGAGGAGGTGTTGGTGTCTTGAATCTCCGCAGATCCTAATGAATTTTTCATATGTCAAAGAATGCATTGACTGTGTTTATCAAACAAACAGAAGTCAAGAAAGACTCAAAAACAGTTCCAAGTAGAAGGCTAGGAGAGAAAAGCACAGCTCATTTGAAAGACTTTTGTGTGTAGCTAAGGATAAGAGATATAAGATGGGAACTAATAAAAACAACAATTAAGAGTTAGAAAGACATAATATGAAAGTTTAAAGTTTACAAAATTCTTAGCTGATGAAATTCAATCCTTCAAAGTAAAATTTCATTTAAATGGCATATTGCTAACACTCACATATTCAATAACCAAATCTTTGTCTTCAAGCAAAATACATTCCTGGATCTTTGATTCTTTTTCAATCGATGATCTCACAGTTACTGCCATTGTGTCAATGCTTTAAAAGAAAAATTGGTGAAAATGAAATCTTTTGTCATTCAAAGTTGGCTAATTTAATGATAAACTTTAAAACTAATTAAAGCCAACTACTTACAAATAATTATTACAAGTATATAAAATCAAAGCTTCAAAAACAACAAAGAAGAAAAGACATTTCCTTGATAGAATTTTTTTCAGATCCTGCAGTTGCAAACTTGAAATTCATGTGTTTTCACTGTTAATTTAAGAATACAAAGTGAGTTTCTACTACTTGGTCCAATATTTGACATGTTAAAATTCAATTTCGATAATCATTTTGACAAAGCATAATGCTTCTAACAATCCAAAATTTGGCTTGCCACCATGAAATATTTCAAACTAGAAAAATTTTAATGCAGAAAATTTTTTGTAAACTTTTGTATTTTTTTGCAACGATTTTAGTTTGTAGCATTCTCTTTAATATAAGTACGTCTAAACGTGAACAAGTACGTCTAATTCAATATAAGTTCGTCTAATTCAATATAAGTACGTCTAAACGTGCACACCAGGAATGGTATTTCTATCATTATTCCAAATAGTGTGACTTGGTCATACACCAAACAAGGCCATGTCATGGATACCTTAACCCAACGTAAAATTTCACGGAAACTAAAAAGTCTATCTATACCAAATTCACCACAGAAGCATACCTTTCCATCTCTTGAAGGAATCTCTGACCAAGCCAGTCGTTCATATCCTCGTAAGAAGCGAGGGATTTCGCCTAATATTAAAACAGATAACAGAAATCAAATAACAAGAAATATTCGATTATAAATTGTTGTCAAGTAGAACTCCTCAATGAGTATATCTATCAATATCTTAATTTCAAACATACAAGCTAATTGTAACATTTTCAAACATAGTTGCTGAGAGAACTTCTAAAGTAGAATAAAGGAAATTTATTTTTCGAACTTGGAGCCTAATGATTATGATTAGCAAAGCAAGTCAAAAATATTACTGATTCAGTCATTTGATCGCGTGTTTTTTAGAATATTAACAAATACGGTCAATAAAATGCAAACCTTGAGCTTTTGTACCACTGAGGTACCTTGAAAACTGATATTATCAAGTCTTTTTCTAAGTCCTTCGCCTGCGAAAAGCGCAAAAACCAATAATGATAAACAAGAGAAAGACAAAAGAGCTAACGAAATATATTATTTCAAATCTGGAGCAACGTTGAATTGCCGAAATACACTTTTATCATAATTTGCTATTTCGTTTGATTGTTGCAAAAACAATTGGAAATGTTTCACCAAATTTTGGAAGTCAAATTTAAACTGCCATGAACAATTGTTTTTCCGCAGTAGTACCTGGTACGGTCTTTTGAATGACGCAGAAAATTTATCTTGAGGGACAGAAAGGTTTTAAATATATTGAATTTCTTAATATAAATTTTTGAAGAAAAATAAAGTCAGATAAACTTGTTTACTGGAGAAAAGCGAGCTTACTCTCTGAGAAAACTGCAAATTTGTATTCTTTTGAGAGTCGTTCCCTGATTTTTTGCCTGCGTTGCTTTTCCTCTTCCTCTTTTTGCATGTCAACATTTTCTTCTGGTTGAACTGAAAAATTTGATATAAACAATTCTTTATTAAATTAAAAATATTTTCTGCTAACCTTAAAAAGCTAGAATTAACTCTGCTAAATACATCTTTCTCATAGTCTTAATATTTCAGCATATTTTGAAATTATCTGTTAGCTGAAAACAGACGAACAAATTTCTAGCAGAACTAATGTTTAAAAATGAGATGAAAAAAGCAGCGAAATACGACCTTTATAAAATATTGCTACAAGAAAAAACCCTTTTCTATAAAAAGTCTCAATGCCTAGAAAGTTTAATTTATCGAGGTAAAATGATAAATATTGTCATGATAAAAAATGTTGGAAAATGAAAAACCTGGAGTTGGCGTTTCTTGAACAGCGTTCTTCCCCGGTGATGCCCCTCGTTTTTTGCTACGCTTATCCTTAGAGTGTATTTTCATCAGCTCCTTTTCTCTCTCTCGCTCTTGCTCAGCGTGTCTCTGACTCTCAGCCTCCTCTACAGCTATATCAGCAGCACTCTATTGAACGGCAAAATGTTAAATAGCGTATACAAAATGATAAATGCAGTTGTCAACAAAATGAATAACCATAACTGGACTGTACGAAGTAAGAGCTGAATGTTGTGCATGGATGGATGTTGATGGATGTTGCTAACTTATAAATAGTTTGATGAAATATTGCGAAAATGGTAAATGATAAAAAAAGGAACGGACGGGTAACAATGACGATGGGCCAAGGTGCAAAACTGAGACAGATAATTCAAAGTAAATTGCACGATAGGTAGGTAGGATGAAAGTCAAAAACATTATTCGAAATGGAACGGCAATTCATATCCGCGAGCAGATCAAATGTAACATGGGAAAAGGAGTTATTGACTTTTTGTTTTTGGGCAATCAGCAAGTTCTAGTCCATCTCAAAACAAAATGTTTTAACACAGATAATTACAAAGTCGTAGGCAAAATTAGGGCTCTTACATATAAGGCCCAGTTGCATCACTATATCAGAAGGAATAAATTGTATAAAAATATGATAAACAGTCCAAAAAAATCATTTTCTGCAAAACAGTACAACTTCACAATATACAAATTAATAGTCAAAGTTTTAATAATACAGAGAAAGTAAAAAATCGTTACCTGGGCTTCAATTGCAAGTATAGCACTTTGAAAAGCATCAAACAGCAGCTGTATTAAAAAAAACAAGAAGTGAGCATTAGAAGGAAAAGAAGCTAAAGATGAGACAGAATCCTTGGTGCAGGTGAGGTAAATATTGGATAACAAGTGAACCTAGATATAATTTTAAGGGGAATTTACACGCTTTACACGGTAAATTTAGAGGCTTAACACGTTCACCTCTTGGCAAATAAGAGACGATAAGTACACGATGATGGCAGCACTAAGGAGGCAAGAATCTGCAAGGAAAAGAACTGGCGACTCTTTCTCATAATGACAGGTAACCTTGCTAAGAGGCATCTCGTATACGGGACTTCCACTGATTTTCGTGTAATTCCACTGATTATCAACATATAAATTATTCTATATAAATCTTGAGAAACATTTAAACGGGCCATTGACTTTCCGAGTCAAGTCATAATCGAAAAGTTTTGTTCACTTAAGCTTGATCAATACTAGCAAATTGGTTTAAAAATTATCGAATGATGGAATTTTTATGGCACTTTGGTAAGTTTTTCGTAAAAAACGTGGACTTTTCATACCCTTTCGTCGGGATCAGCCGGTGGCGTCGGGCTGTCCAACTTTTCTTCGGAGACTGTCGTTTTCTCTCGCCTTGGTGTTGCCTTTTTGCTTTTTACTTCTCTTCCTACACCAGATGTTTCACCAGACTTTGGTCTTCTTGGAACCAATGGTATTCTACAGAAAGAAATAAGATCGTTCTAATTCAAAAGGCAAGCAGAGTATTGGACATGAAAAGTACAGTTTGGATTACATTTCCTTCGAGCAGAAGTTTTTTTCTGAAAAGGAAGCAGCTTGAAAATTGGAATCAAAATGAAAGTATCGATCCAATTATTCTGCTTGTTCTGGATTTGTCGTGACTCTTCATTTTTACTTCGCAGTTCGTATAGTGGAATACCGTATCAATGCAATATTTTATGAAAGAAAATATAGGTAGCAAAACCATTTGCAATATTCAACCGCCAAAAAGATATTTAGATAGCATCAGAAATGATACAAAAAGCTTATATAAACGCATTCAGAGTGCTTTGCCCGAGTGAAAGACCTTTTACCAGTGCATATAAAGATAGGAAAGAAGAAATCTTGGGTATGTAAAAGACTGAAATGAAGTACAAAAAAGTACCCTAGTTTTATTGAGAACAGAAATATAGTAGATCTAAGCTCTGTGGTACTCAGTTCAACCACTTGCTATAGAAAATATTGCTGAAAGGTCATTTTCAACTGGTTTTTCTACTTGCACAGAAAGTCATCGGCAAGTTTCTTTTTCTGAATAGCTGCTGATATCATTAAAGAGTTGAAAGCTTGTATTTATCTATACAGTTGACAAATCATTGAAAGAGGCTGCAAGTGGGTGGCTAACCTTCTCTTATTTGCATCATCGTCTTCTTGTTCCGGGGTTTTCACATCCCTATCTTTATCTTTTGATGCTTTAGCAGAGAGAGGCTTCGTCTCAGACGGAGGCGGCTCCACTTCCTCCCCAGGAGCAAGTGTCGTGGGAAGCTCAACCAGTGGAATGCGAGTGAAACTCTGGGAGCCATCGGGTAAAATTTTGGCTATATATGAAAAAATTCACGCTGATGATTTACGGATCATATAATACCAAGAATAGTTTTAAAGTCTTCAATGACATTTTATTTGATGATTTTAATTTATCTAAGGAATCATAAGGAATTTTTCATTGTTGTCCAACTTTGATAGCGTTTGGGAATTCCAGAAACAATCATAATAAATTTTTACTAAATTTGTAAAAGAGGAATGTACTGAAAGATAAACGGAGAAAATTTATTTCATAACAGTCTTGATATAATTGTAAACAATAAAAAAGTAAATGGAAAATTTGCCACAAAGTATTAATTAAAAAAACCTACAAATTTTCAGAGAATACGTCTGCCCAAACAGCAGTTCATACAAGTATTTCTATGCACGTTTTCTCTTCGCAGAAAATTTTTTAATATTAACCTCTTTCAGTAACTATTTTAAATGTGCATGAACTCGATTGCAGAGTAAACATAGAGAAAAGACAGCTAGCTGGCGACCAGCCGAGACCGATGAAAATTAAAAACATGTTAGATGAAAAAGGGCGCGTAATACCTTTTTTCGGTCCCAGACCACCTTCCATTCCTACGTAGTAATCCTTTAACAATTTACACGTGTCTTGGTATCTGTTCAGTTCTCCTTGCATCAGGGAAATGTAATGATTTGTCAACAGGCCCACGTGGTCCTCTAGCCATCCCTCGTTCATAATGCGAGATCTTTCTGCTTCAGCGTCCTCTTTGCGAGTATCCGAAATATTCCAAAGCCTTTCACACAAATCCTAAAGATAATAATACTCGTTAAAAGCAAACAAGACGTCCAAGTCTACATTTGTAAGTCATTGCATTCAAAATTAGTAAAATATCGAACGACATAACAATATTCCGGACAAACGGTGATGAGATTTCGCATCAATCGCCGAGGAGGAGGTAAGAGTTGGAAGGCGGAGAAGGGAGTTTGTCTCGTCAGCTGCATCAAAGATTGTAAATTTCAATTTACGCTATATAGAACAGGACGGTTTAAGTTGCTACTTCGAGTTTGACGCCTAATGCAGTCACCAGGCAACTTTTCGCACTTTATGACCAATTGGTAAACAATAACTTTCATCAAATCTCACATTATATTAGAATTTTATTGCTAATTTTTAATGAAAGCAAAAAAGCATTATGATACCCAGAGACATCAATTAAGATTCAAGAAAAGTGATTCAAGAAAAGTGATGCAAAAACTGATCAGCCCCGCTACCACTGTCTGGTGCAGCTAAGAAGCGTGCAAAAAATTATGTTTACAAGTTAAAAATCAACGTTGTTCGTCTTACGTCGAGTTGTTGATGCATTTCCGCTTTTGTATCCTCGTCGTCCCTCATGTCATCAGCGGTGCTATTGTATTCCTACCAAACAAATCAAAGGAGCTTTGGCTTGTAAAATGATTGGAGTAAAAAAGAACAGGGAAGGCATTAGAGACACATGATCACTAGCAGAACTGGTTTCCAAAAGAATAAATTAGCAAGGATAGGCTCTTAAATTGGCTTAGGCAGTAAGGCATCTTTTTGGCATAGAGGGTTATGGGGGAGGTTTGACAATCGCAATCTTTAGAAATGCTATTTTTCGGCTGCTGGGTGAACTTTTTAAGGAATTAAAAAGTAATTAATTCAAGGAAATTGACAAATTTTATCTGTGTAATCCATCTCTTTAATTATCCCTGGCATTGCCATTGGCACTTTCATGCACGTTTATAATATCATTTTAAAACACACTTTCAAACTTATTTAAGCTTATATCTAAGCTTTTGAGCTTAGAGTCCAAAGTGGAAAATAGCATGGTGTCAAAAAAGTGCTGTAGAATCTTCTACCAGAAAGATTGAAATCATAAACTATTTTTTTTAGAAAACCGTGAAGTTCGGGATAGCAGCATATCTCTGACATAAGAAGTATACAACCATAGAACAGCTGGTAATTTTAAAATAAAAAACTGAGGATACCTTTTGCCATGCAGAGACAAATTCCTGTTTTGTATCAGGCCTTTTGAGATAATCTGCAAAATCTTTTCTATGGAAAAAGAAGACAGCAATATAATCAATGAGAAAGCATCATACCTTCAAAAAATACTCAATGTATACTATCCCTTTCAACATCTCAAAAATTAATCAAGGACTGATGACAAACTCTACAGAATATTGCATTTTAGACAAACATGATGACATCTCCTCTCTCAAAACACAAAGAAATAATAATCAAAAGTGAATTCTAATTTGTAAAAGGTGTCATTTATATATTTCGAATCACACAGAATCTAAAATACATTATTGACAAGAACTGGATAAGAAAACTTCACATTAAAGCTGAGTAAATTAAATGCTGAGTTATAATGTATCATATTGACTGAGAGAAACACAAGCACATTGAAAAGAACAGTTCTGGTATGTCGAATATCAACATGTCAGTTACGAAACGGTTCCATGCAACGGAGAACCAAGAATTACCTGCTTTTATACATGTATCTATAAATCTTTTCTCGCTCATCTCTGATATTCCTAAACACGTGTTTCGCACTGTCTATGTACGTGTTTTCTACGACATTCCATTTATCAACCAAGACATGAGCCAGCTCCTGAAAATAGGAAATATAACAAAAAATTAACTCAAATACCACAGGGCAGGTAATAGAAGTCAATTAGCGATTCTGTCTAAATCCACCATGTAGAATGCGACTGTAGATCGTGCCAAATATTTATTGCTGGGTTAGGTTTTATTTAGAATATTATACCTTAAACATGTTGAACATTGTACCATATATTTATTTCATACTAATTCTTTATAGTTAGTTGGCCTTAATTAGCTTCTTCATAGCTATTAGACGTTCATTTGGTACGCCAACTTTTAACAAATTATTAATATTATATATAAATTTAAAGAAAAAAAATTGTCTACTAAATGTAAAAACTCATTTTTTGATCATTTAAAAGCAATTAAAAAGTCTTGAAAAATAAAATTGATATCAAGTTGTATGACAATAAAGAATTAGTCGATGGTAGTGTTCTGTGAGCAGCTAAAAGAATCAATACGTAGCTGAACATAGATTTTGAGCAATTCTTGCTATGAAAATACTTTGGATGCAGAGATAGCTTTCAAAATGTTACAGATTTGAACGTCATGGCAAAGATTTCTAGAATACCTTACCATTCTGAATAATGGGAAACAACAAAGTGTTAAATATGTGAACACCAAATTCCAATACCATTATGCTTACAGTTGAAATCTATTACTTTAATTAAAATCAGATTTAAATAGAAGTGACATAGAACCAATCAAATTTAACAATTTTTACAGATTAGAGAAGTAAAAAATTGGTTGAACTGCACTGCATTCACCTCATCTAGCGGCTCAGCAACATACTCCCATTCCGGAGATCCTGGTTGTGGTTCGGGCGGGCCTTCTGGCTCTGGTGGAACTTCAGGTTCTGCTTCTTTACCTAAATATAATTGATTGTATGATTGATCAAATCATTGAATATGGCTTTGAAAAGATCAATCGACCGATACAGAGTGATCGCTTCAAGTTTTTCCAGCTAACTGGAAAACTGGACAGCAGCTATCCAGAAGATTTCATTTTATCTTATACTAAGGAGAGGATTGCAAGTTTTTCGGCTGTTCAAAAGTTTGGTTCGCAAAAGTGCCCAGTTTATTTGAAACTACAACAGATTGATAACACTTCCTTGCGATTCGAGAGTCACATTAGGCAAGCCATCACAAAATGTTTCTTTGCTGTGAATCCTGGTATTGTTTACTGCACTAGGAGCACCGTTCCATCCATTCAAAAGGATTGCGTTCATATCAACCAAAAAAGTTTCGTTATTTATGAATTCACGTGCCAGTGTGATTCTGGCTACGTAGGACGCAAAACCTAAAGATTGGGGGATAGGATCAAACAGCATGTTCCTTCCAACATAAGAAACAAAACTGCCCCTCAAAGAGAACAGCCTCCTCGATCTTGTAGGTCTAGAAACACTGTTAAAACAAGTGATTCTGCCATCGGTCAACATCTTTTAGACAACCCAGATTGTGCAAAACTCTATAATGACGACATGTTTCGGATAATTGGCAGTTTTGGAATCGATCTACAGAATTGGATTGGAATTGAATTGAAAGGGACTATTCTAATCGTACGCAGGGAAAGGACTATGCTAATAGCACGTAAAGAAGGGACAATGGTTTTCGCAATAATATGTCGATAGCATATTAGAAAAATGCAGCTTTTTAAAAGTAAAGAAAGCTTAGGGAATTTAATCAAACCGAATGTCAAAACAGGCTACTTATCAAACAAAAAGCATCTACGATCAATTAAATTGCGATAAATTTTAGCATGTAAACCATGGTCAAAATTTATCGTTTTTATTATTATGGTCAAATTTCTATGTTTCCATTGTATACATTTAACAAAAAGAAACTGAGCAGGAAATTAAACAAAAATATTTTGACCTTACGCAGAAAGGATTTTGTAGAAATGTTGAAAAGGTCAATGCACCAATATTATATTCGCTTTTTCAATTGTGATGTCATCTTACCTGGTGACCGTCTACCTCTTGATCCAGGTCTCGAGCCTCCCTTTGAACCAGGCCTTCCTCCTTTGGCCTTTGGAGAAGGACTCCTACTTGCCTTTTTACGACCACCTTTCTCTTCCTGCTTACCAGGTGATGGCGATCTTCCTTTCTTGCCTTTTCTCCCTGGAGACGCACCGCGGTCATCTTTCTTGCCGGCTTTCTTTGACCCCTTGGGTGAAACTGGCTTTTGACCTTTGACTGTTGACTTGACAGATTTTGTCTCTGAAACTGGGCTTACTGGAGGCTCCGGAACTGGTTCAGGTGGAACTTCCGGTTTTGGCTCTTTGGAGAAAATGAAAACAGGCATTCATATGAGTTTAGAACTAAACTTGAGAAAGACTACTGCAAGGAAATGTGACTAAGTGACACTATTAGGGCAGGACTCGAATCTGCAACGCTATATGTTGTTGCCATGGATTTCCAATGGCATATTAAAGTCTATTTCAACCAAAAATTATATCTATAAAAAATTTATTAAAACTGAAGATAACTTCTGGTTGCAGCGTTACAAGATCTATAAAAACACGCCATAAGGCTGCGTAAAAAGCTATATCATCAGTCTTATTTTGAAAATTTGAAAAACAAATCTAAATAGGTCTGGAAAGGCATCAATGACCTCCTTCATAAAAAAAAGTCACATTAGAGTCGAAATTTCCAGCCAATTATTGCTGGGAATTTAATACCGGACCAAAAGGTTGTTGCAAATGCGTTTAATGATATTTTTACAAATATTGCTCAAAATCTTGTAAATAAGCTGAGTCCAAACCCATATGATGCTAGTTTCTTTTTGCCCCTCAATCAAATTTAGCTCTGAACGAATCAAAAGCCCCAGATGCTTATACTTGTGAAACTTATCAAATATATCAGTGTTCCTTTAAAGGAGCCCTTGCAGCTTTGGTAAATGAATCTTTTAGCACAGGTTTTTATCCTACCATTTAAAATTCGCTAAAACTGTACCTGTTCATAAGGGAAAGTACCAACTAGAGGTTACAAACTACCGTCCTATTTCTTTACTTCTTGTTCTCAACAAAGTATTTGAAAAATTAATGCATAAACGACTAATGAAGTTTCTTGACGAACACGAATTTTTTTCGAACGCCAGTTTGGTTTTCAAATAAACAAATCAACTTCTCTTGCAATACTACATGTCTGTTCTCAATTAATAAACGCAGCGGATAACAAACATCATTCATGTTGTATTTTCTTACATTTTGCAAAAGCGTTTGATACCGTTGACCATAATATTCTAATCAATAAATTAGAATATTATGGTATTAGAGGCATAGCCTTAAAATAGTTCAAGTCTTATTTGACAAATCGAACCGAGAAAGTATGTATAAATGGCAGTATCACTGAATCTTGTAATGTTTAATTCGGATTCCCCCAAGGCAGCGTCCTTTGACCTCTTCTTTTTCTCTTATATATAAACGACATTCCGAGCTCATCAAGTATCTTAAAAATTCATCTACTTGCTAATGACACAAATGTTTTCTTTTCGCACAAAAATCTATAGGAATTATAATCAGTTGTAAACATAGAGCTCAATAAAGTCTCTGACTGGCTAATTGCAAATAAATTAACCTTAAATGTCGATAAATCTAACTTCTTACTAATTTCTCCTTGTCCAGAAAAAATGTAAAAAATGAAGTAAATATTAATAAAAAAAAAGCTCAAAAAGACTGCATAAAATATCTTGACATACTTTCGGATAAGAACCTCAGATGGAAACATTTTTAAACAAGTAAATCCTAAACTATCCAAGGGAATTGGTATACTAGCTAGGATAGGCTCTATGTTCCCAACGATATCTTAAGAAACCTATATTACGCTTTCTTTAGCCTCATATTATATGAGTCCTGTCTTAAATCTGTGAGTCGAAATCTTAACAAAGCTGTAAGAATAATGAACTTCGATAAAAATACAGCAAGCTCCAAACGAATTTTTCGTAAATTTAGTATATTAAACTTTGATGACAGTTATACTTTGTAATGTGCAAAATTCATGTTTGATATAAATGCAGAACCTCAAATAGAATTTTTTTGTAATCTGTTCAAAAAACTTCCTTAAGGCACAGCTACAGTACAAGAAAAGCTGCAAATAAAAAATTTGCGATCCCCCAAGCCTATCATATTATCTTGTAATGTTTAAATACCTAGAATGTTGTCATTTTAAATCATTTTCACTGTTACTAAAATCATATTACTGTTTTCACTGAAATTTAGGGGGTTGGGCTCGAAAACCGTTTCGGTTCCTCCCAACCTCCTAGGCAATGTTATTGTTAAAATTTCAGTCATTTCTAGATTGTTAATTATCTTTATCGACACTTTATTGACTTTAATATTGTAAAATGATTGCTGAAAATTAAATGAATTTGAATTTGAATTTATTGCGCTACCAGCTGAGCTATCTGGATCGAAGCCCAAGGCGTGTTTCCCGCCTATTCTGCTCCAAAAGGCCGTACATGCGTATCCATTGGTAAATTATAAGAGTGATGAAGAACACCAAATATATAAAGCAATAAATGAATAGGCACATTAACAAAATTTCTAGATTACCTTCGACAGAGGCGGGTTCTTGTTCTGTTACATCTTGAGGGTCCTTTGTGAAAATATGATAATTATTTGAAAGCTTAAAGTCAAAAAAGACAAAAATTTAAATATGCGAATATATAATAGAAATATTGTGCATAATGGTCGTTTTTTAAAGGATAAATCAATAATTTTGCAAGAGATATAAAGTGAATCAACTAAGACATTAGAAACACGGCTTTGAAAAAAGCAAAATTATACTAAAGCATAAACATCATCAAAACGCTTACTAATAAGGCACTGATGATTTGTTCCAAGTCTAAACTCGACTCGGAACTTGAACAACTAAGAAATATTTTTCTAGAGAACGGCTATCCAGAGGATGTCATTTCAGTTTACATTAAGGTGAAAATAGCAAATTTCTCGACTGATGTAAAATTTGGTCCACAAGAGTGCCCAGTATATCTAAAACTACCCTGGATCAGTAACAGTTCATTGCGATTTTAAAGTCAGATAAAACAGATCATTAAAAATTGTTTCTTTGCTGTTAATCCACGTATTGTTTACAGTTCCATCCATTCGTTTCTACAACCCGCTATCTAACGTTATATAAGAGTTCCGTTATTTACGAGGTTACGTTCCAGTATTATTCTGGCTACGTAGGACGCACTACCCAAGGATTAGAGGATAGAATTAAAAAGCATGTTTCGTCCAGTATTACATAACGTATCACCAAAGAGAACGGCCACCTCGGTCTTGCAGATCTAAAATTACTACTAAAACCTGCGATTCTGCTATCGGGCAGCATTTACTGGAAAACCCAGAGTGTGCAAAAAACTATAATGGCCACACGTGTCGGGTTATTGGTAAAGCCCAATCGCCGTTCGTCCATCTAGCAGTTTTTGGAATCTATCTACATAAGCACGAATAAACCGCTATAATGTAGACAAAAGGAGGTCGTTTTCACCTTAGGACTTCGTTGGTAAACTCTATAGACAATTGGCATTGATTGAACAAACTCGACATTCATGTGCTCGCGTTTCTGATTGGCCTATTTCGATCTACAACTGGGTATATATATTTCCTAGCGTTGAGTTATCGATCTATGTTCTGACATTTCAAACTCTTAAGAGTGTCAGAAAAAAGCTTAAGTATACTCAAATCTTTTCTTTTTTCAAAGCCGCTTTTAATTTTCGCACCATATTGAAATAATTATATGAAAGATTAGATTGCTATAATACCAAATCTAAATTTGATAAATGAACGACCAGAAAAGTTGCTAAAAAACGTAGGGTAAGTTTTGATTAGTTTGATAGCTGTCGCAAAGAACAGTCCGTGCTTACAAATATTTTCATGAATCATGAATATGTGAAATTAATATTAACTCATACCTTCGGGGTCTCCTCTGGAGGTGGAGCATTAAGCTGAAATCAACGAACATAATTACTATATGAATAATAATTACAAAAAAGAATAGAGTAAATGCAAAGAAGAAGTTAAAAGAAATTATATAAAGTTAAAAAAGACAAGTTTTTATGTCAGCGAAAACTATTTTCATACGGAAAACAAAGATGTGGCTATCTAACAAAATAATTTCAGCGATTTTTTAGTGTAAGAAACATTTACGATAAAAGGGCAGGAGGGCATAAAACCATAAATCAAGGAAAAAAGTGCTTTGATAAGGTGTCAAAAACGGTAGCAAAAGTCTTTTCTTCGACAATCTTACTTCTATGGTTGCCTTGTCAGCAAATTCTCAAAATTGATGCGATAAAATAACGAAATAAAGGTTAAAAAGTTTTTGATGTATCTGCAAGAAAAGTTTCTAAAACACCCGAATAATAACTACGATTCTCAACACAAAGTCACTTTCTGGCAGATCGAGGAGCAATTATACAAACAAATGTATCCAAGGAACCGCCCACGAAATACAGAATGAAAGAGCCAAGTAAAATGGATTCATAGTCTTAGAAAAAAAGAGTAAAGAGGATATTGAGACTAAGAATATCAAGAAAAAGCAATGTATTCATTTTGTTAAAATAATCATCTTTTCAAAAATTTCAAACCTTTTGGAACGTCTCCTCAATAATTGTTCTAAACTCGTCAGCAAGATCCCCTACAAAACAATTTAAAAAAGATAAACTATAATTAATAACTCAAATATACACATTTAGTTACTGAGATGAATTACCGAATGTTAAATAAAAGGAACTGAATAATGCAAGCAAGAAATCAACCTAGACATGAGCGAACTTCGAGTTGAATTGAGAAATCCTTTTAGACAAGAGCAAAAATCAATGGAATCTGTCATTACCACTTGGTTTAGCTGCATCCAGTTTTTGCAAGACACCAAATTTCCCATACCATTTTTCCAACTTTGGCAGGGTATCTTGAAAGCTTGCAAGTCTAAAATAAAAACAATAGCGGGTTTTGAGTCATTATTTATGGCAGAAAAAGATACACAAATAACAGATTATTTGATGTATCATCAGCAATGATATTTGCGGTGGAAACTGTCTAATTGCAAAGACACAAAAAGATAAATCATAAAATCGCTTTTTAGATAAGAATGGTGTATGTTTACAGGATACGACAGATATCTCTTAGATTACTGCCTCTTACAGCTACACCTATTAAGAGCGAGACAAAGCCTTGCAAAATATCACTTACAAAATTCACATTTTCGATACTGGATTTCACTTATATATTTCAATGAATATCGACTACACCACTACCATCAGATTTCCAAACAGATCTGATATAAAGAAGATTTGTGTTCCATGCAGAATTTTCTGTTAGGATACTTGAGTAGGGAATTCTGCAAGCAACAACAACAACAAGAAAAACAGCAACAGCAATAGAAAGGCAAACAACAACAGCAACAACAATTCTGTAGCACTATGAACAGCAAGAAACGCCATTAAAATATAGGAAGCATCAACAATTTTCCTTTCGTGTAAAAGACTAATGGTTGATGCAATTTTTCGAGCAAACTGCGTACCTGGACTGAACTTGCTCTTTGTCATTGGAAGGGTCTAAAACTGGCTGAACCTTTGCCTGTGCAAGAACTCCTGTGTAGGAGCCTTCTGGTGGTGGGTCAAATTCTTGATGAAAAACATCAGCTGAGGAGGGATCGTCTGAAGAATAGAGCAAGCGGTATTAAAAATGTTCATGGCAACATGAGTGATGTTCATTGCATCAATTACATTTGAGGTGCGAAAATGAAATAATCAACTAAGAAAATATCCATTGTACATTGATAGTTTCATAAATGAATTTACAATAAAATGATTTCTTTTATCGCTTCCTTACAGATACTCACAAAAATCGAAAAATTAAAGCATTGAACTTGTCAAACAATGCAAAAAATTGGTATATTTTATGTGCAAGAAATGATACTTCTAGAAGAATTTTTTAACAGCGAAAACATTATCCTGCAACTTGGTACCCAGAAACAAATAAGGATTCACAGTTCTGCAGAAAATATTAGAGATATTTACATGTTCTGCCTTCAGCTCTTTTCAGTATAACAGCATCATCGATTTCAAACAAACAAACCAAGTCAAGGCCACTTTTAACCGTCGCCACCTAAAAAGGAACATACACAGTTAAAGTAACAAAGTAATTAAACGATGGCAAAAAACTTCTCATTTTTAAAGTGATTTTTTCAAGTGAGGTGACACACTAGACTTACTCCATGAGCCTCTGTTTCGCTATTGCCTCACTTAACTGATGCTACAATAGATTGGAATATTACCTCTGTTGAAGCGTCAGTCAAATGAGGCAGCAGCGAAACAGAGGCTCATGGAGTAAGTCTAGTGGCACACCCCACAAGTCTCCTTTAGCTACGTCTCTATTTCAAACAAATGAAACAATCAAGAAAGGAGAACAAAAATTCGGTAACAAAGGATAAAGTCGTGAACCGAAATACATTTTTCACAAGGTAAAAGACGAGAAAATGGTGTTGGAGACTTTATAAATGGTTTTCACTGCTTGAGGATTTAGAAGATAGGAAAAGAAGTACACATTAGTCTTAAAAACTCAACTGTCTCTTTCAGAAATTTAACCAAGAACCGCACATTCATAAATTTCTGTTGGAATTGGGCATTAGGAAAACTTGACGCGACCCAAAGAAAAGAGCGTAAACAATGAGTTTCATTTGACTATCTTGGTTCTCCTAATCGAGCGTGGATTGAGAATTTAACTCACTACATAAATGTAAATCTTGACGGTTTGAGCTAAGCACAAGCTTTAAAAAATTTCGAACAAATCTTCAAGAAAACAGCCCGGGTTGACGCTCTTGAGATGTGAATTTGGCAAATAATTATCAATTTGAGAGAAAGGTAAACTAACGAGTGGGCGAGAGTTATTGTAAGTGTTTCAAAAGAAAAAAGCTTAATGGAAGTAATCAAGGATAGTCCGAAGATAATGTCGGCTTTGATAGAATGAAAAATCAAAGGAAATAGAAGACGAAGCAGACGGAAGACGGAATGGGTAGGTAAAATCAGAGAATGGAATGGTGGAATGAACGGAAAACGGAAGGCTGCAATAGGGGGAGATGTTTATGGACCAAATTTGACTATGGCAAACTGAACTGAACTGAATCAAGTGAATCGTGTTCATGAATTTATGAAACCTACCTCAGTGGATGGATGAGGATCGGAAACTATTTTAGACTTCTTGGTTTTCTTGCTATCTTTTCCATTTTTGGTCCCACCAGAAGAAGCATCATTACCAGTTAAGGCCTTCTCGAGCAGCTACAAAAATCAGAATATCGTAATGAAATGTTGGATTGTTGGAAAAAATTCAAGTGGTTCAGCAAAAAATCACACGAAAAGAACTGAAATTATGATAATTTCTTTACTTGCAGATTGTTTAAACAATATTTTTACAGAAATTAAAAAAAAAACACATTTGGAAGTTATAAAGAAGAAAAATATAAAAAAAATGAAAATATAAAAAAATTCAAGATTCTATCTGGTAACAAACTATCTGCAGGTGTTGCAAGTTGCAAGTACCTCACTTCCCGCTTTTTATCATATTTCTGAATTGTTATGAGCTTAAATGAGCGTTTCACAAAATTTATTGTTGATTCATGATTGAGACAATTAAAAGGACAGACAATAAGACAAACGATCAATCGAAGGTCGAAAAAGTTAGTTTTGGCCTGTGGTTCTTGTCAACTTTTATGGCCGAGAGTCAGTCAGAGAGAAAAATCGTGTGGTAAGCGTAAATAAAAAAGGCCTTTGTTGGAAAGGCTCACGCCAACCTCTACAGCACGTGACATACCACAGGGTATGAGTAAACACTTTCGCGTTACTAAGTGAGTTCTTTTAGCTAGAGCTGAAAGTTGCTTTTGGAGACTAGGCGTCAGTATTTATAATCAAAGATACAGTTATGTAAATAGTTGTGTTTTCTCAATACATCCTGCTAAACGTTACAAAATAATGGTACCCAACGTGGGGCGTGTCATGCTGTGCCCGCGCTGTTAGCGTATATCAAACAACTTGCTAGGCTGTGCCTTAAAAGATTATACGCCATATGAAAATTACCTTTGCCTGATTTATTGTTGTTGGAAAACCGTCAAGTATCCAGCCAGTTCCCTTTGGAATATTTCTAAAAATAGATAAAACGTATTGAAGCGCAATCGAAATACCATTAGTCAATTGCATTTCGGTAATTCTAACATTGTGTTCAATTTTAGTATTTGTGACATCAGAAATCAAATACCTACAATTGTACCAAACATCTAGAGAACAAGTTACTACGTAAATGTGAAAAGCCACTTATTAAAATGCAAACATTACACAACTTGAAGTTAAAAAAAATAATTTGCATTGCACTTTGATAAAACCATTTATACAACGCTGGCTAAGTCAATAAATTCTGACATCAATGCAAAGAAAAGTCACAATCAATTTTGGTTTCAAGGTTTATCAATAAAACTTATCATTGTATTTTGCAGGATCAGAACATTTATTAGTAAGATATGCTGCATTCTACACCTTATATGTCTAAGAATAGCAATCAGGTATAATCAGAGGAAATGTAAATTAGCTGGCCTGAAAATAAAAAATAACAAGCATTAAGATCTAGGAACACAAAATAATATTTGTCTCAAAAACTAACCTTATTTCTTCAATGATTATGTCCACCAATAAAGCATCTGGCAATGGTTTTCCCTTTTTCATTACGGTAAATGCTTTGCTTCCGAGTTTTGCACGGTTTGTGAACTAAAGGGCATAAAAGATAGAAAATAACAAGCACGAACAACGAAGCTTCATTAGCTTCGACAACGAAATTGGTAAAACGTGTCTCATTGTGTAAAAAAGTGGGAAAGAGTCAAAATTTTGACGATCAGAGATACATCTATAATATATACTTTTAGAGTTAGCATGATGAAAAAGTTTTTTGCTAGCAATAAAAGCTGAAAATTACAGAAAACATCTCGATGTAAATAGAGTAAATTCTATTTTTGCCATTATGACTACTTTGATACAATACAGTTATATTACACTTGTCATTATCAATCTGATTTTCATTGATAATTGTCACGTAAATATCAACGATTCCCCAGCAGTAGCAGGTACCATCATACAGAGCACCGAGAACGGGTTAAATTTCCCTAGAGCCTCGAGATCTAGGGGGCTTCATAAAGTGATGAATTCCATTTTAAAAATCGCATTAATCAAATGTAGCAAAGGTATTCCTAAAAATATCTAAACGGTTTAAAATATGGCAGGAAAATAGCTGCAAGAAATTGCCTGTTATAAATATTCTGAAAACTTTTTATTCTCATCTGAAAAGCGTTGTTTCAAAAATTTTTGCTTGCACAAGGCCTTGTCTTTCGGTTTTTCCCCAGGGCCTCCAATACCTCTCGGCGACCCTGAGTGTTTGTGCAGACTATTTATTGAGAACAAGCCATATCGAATGATAGCTAACTCAAAAGGTTACGCTAGGGTACATTTACTTACCATTAAAGCTGATGTTGCTGACTTGAGGCTGTGAGATGACCCAAAGGTTTTAACGGACTCTGCCTTCTCACTTTTGAGTGAGCCATTATGTTTGTTTTCAACCGGGGTCGTGATTGGGATCTCAGCTACTTTCTCGGTCTCTTCTAAAAAGCGAATACAATCATAGACAACACGCTTGACAAATTTCACATGCTTTAGGAAATCGATATTGTGTTATATATTATACATAAAAGGCATTATATCATAACGCGTAGTTGAATTGCTCATAAAATCTGTGCCAGGTAGAAAAAAGGACCTGCTCTTTAGAGCCTGATTCTGTGTACCCTCCTGATAGATCTCAGAAAAGAAACAAAGAATAAATGGGCAATCATTCTAACCTTTTTCGGCGATCTGAGCTGTAACGTCATCTGGTTCAGTTGCACCATTCTGCTTTGCATCTGTCTCGTCCACAGAGTTTCCTTCAATTGCCTTTAAGGGCAGAACATAAAACTGATAAGCATTTGCATAAAAAAATCTATCGAAGAAATTAAAAAAACATGTATAAAAATTTCCACTAACGAATTTCTGAAATGTCTTCTTCCTTCTAATTATTTTCAATCTGCTTAGTATTCAACAAACATTCTTAATTACTGTGCTATTTAGGAGCTTGTTTTGCAGACACAGGTAAATTTCGCACATTGATTGTAGATCCACATCTAAATTCACCTTGGTCCAGCAGCTGAAGAAATTTTACAGCATGGAACATTTTGTACTTTTTGTAAAATTTGTATCAATGTTCCTTGCACCCAACCCTTACTGTTTCAAATGTTAGTAGTTGAGAGCACGTGTTAAAAACGATTGAGTTCGTCCTATCTATTGGACCCCAGTGGTGATTTTCCTATAGGCACCCGGTACTGATTGGGTAACTATACCGGGCGCGTTTTTCTGATTGGCCTATTTCGATCCACAAATGGTTATGTATTTGCCTCTTGTGCTTTCGCGCCCTTATTCTGACGTTTCAAACTCTGAAGAGCGTAAGACGAAAAACCTTTTACTTAGAATTTTTGCTTTTTCAGGGCCATTTTCGGATTAGCTAATCCTTACCTTTTGTTCTTCGCTTTCTTTCTCCTCTGTCACCATGACGCTTTCCTTATTTTTGAAGGCCTGTAAAGCCTCCTCCACAATTTCATCAACATTGATAGAGACAATGCGGTGAGCTGTTTGAAAAATATTACCTATTTAGATTGTTATTCGGGATAATTTTGAAATTTAATATTGAAAACAAAGTCATCACGTTGTTGACACTCTACTTAATATACAAAACTCTCTCAGTGCTACAAAGAAGGATAAAACAGTCTTTACTCACTTTCCACGATGTGCTGAATTGCTGTCGACTTTCCACTGAAGAATTTCCCAATAACACTTATTTTTAGAGGACAGGGTGGAAACTGCGGTGGAGGTGGTGTTGGCTGAAAGTTAAAGCAAGTTATGATTGTCACAATTACAGCTTCAGGTTCTGTTGAAGAACCGTTGATGTTGCATAGAAAGGGTTGTACACAAGTGGATAGGTAGAACAGGGCCGTTACATATAACTAACTTTACATAATCTTAACCCAAGTTTTATGAAAGAAATCTTTACTGAAAGAAGTACATGCTATAATCTTAGAAACATATCCCGAATATCGCTATCAAAACCAAAATCAAATTGTTATGGTATAGAAAGTACAACCTTTATGGGATCTAAGCTCTGGCAAGAGCTTACAAATGACATTAAAACAACTTCTAGCCTCGCAATATTTAAGAAAAAGATTAAAACTTAGAAAGATACAAAATGCAACTGCAGACTATGCAAACCTTACGTTGCGCTGATTGGATTCTTGAAATAGTCATCGAATAATTGTATATTTTTATCTAATGAGTCATCCTTTTAAATTTGTACATTTCCTAAATCATTTTATCCATTCATTGTAATTAATTTAAGATTTGTTAATGTAGTATAAATAGTAGGCTTAAAATAGCTGTTATATTAGCTGAAAATATTTTGCTTCGCCTACTGTAAATAAAAAAAAAATTATAATAATAATAATAATAAAACTAACGCAAATTCAAGTGCGATCATTCGGAGAACTGATAGCCTGATAAATTGTACATTCTTAGATATTTTTGTAACCAAAAGTTGCGATCATTATTACCAGCATATCATATAGAATACAATACAGTATAGCCGGTAAAAGAATACAGTTTGTGCGAGACAGCATCGTCAAAGATACCTGGAAGTGAGTCTAAAGCCTAATCTCATCAGAGACATTTTTGAGCGCGCGTTCGAAGCGCTCAAATATACGCATGCGTACATTGTGAATGATCACGGTCGCAGCAATCAGTTTCATGTTCGCTCGCGCGCGTTTGAGAGTAGGTCTCGTTCCTACTCCCAGGTGCTCACGCAAGAGCTCAGCCAATGAAACCTGGTGATTGAAAGCTTCGAGCGCGCATTCAAAAATGTCTCTGACAAAACTAGGGTTAAATATATTGCTTAAATATAATCTTAGATAAAATAATGCAAAGATTATAATGAAATTAAAATTATCAAAGGAGGGAAAAACTTACAGCTGGAGGCGAGACAATAGAGAACATTCTATGCAAAACATGACCAAGTATGACATTGTCCTTCAGCGGCACTGCTTCGCCGTTTTCGATCGACGGTATCCATTCTCCATCAAAATTCTGTGTAAGTTTATAAAAAACAAACTTTATAGCAAAAATTTCCATAAAAGCGTCATAAAACTTCAAAATACAAAAAATGAGACACCTTTTCCATAAAAAACTCTAACGAAAAATTTGCAATAATTAATACTATTATAATACTATCTGTTTCCATTTCCATAACACCTGGGTTTATGATATTTTGCCAAAGCATTTGTTGGGTATTTAATGGTTGCTTAAAACTATAAGTAGAAAGTTTGTATACTGCTCAGATCTTTCCGGTTCAAAATTCAAATTCATAACTTCCTTAATGATCGTGTATAAGGATATTGATCACCTTATAGGGTAAGTACCATGCAAGGGAAAGTACCAGAGTTGATCACCTCTTATCTTACATTGCTGCAATTTTTTTTAAATTTAACTACAACAAATGCTTTAAACTGAACGCACTCACTTTATACTCAAGGAAATCTTTCTCGTCTAGCAAAAGCTGTTTTTCTTCTTCCAATGCATCGACTTCGTTGTTGCTTTCTTCATCAACAACCTGGAAGACAGACGGTTTGCAATAGAAACATGATTGATCTCTAAAAGAGCTTTATTGAAACTTTATAAGATATGAAAAAAATTGAACAAATCTATGTTGAATATTATTTTCAAGAAAAATTTTAACTCACGATTGGCGGGTATAAGGGCTTTCCTTCTACAAACAAGGCCTTCCAGTCTCTGACGAGTTTTGGTGGAAGAAGTCTGGCAGATTAAGACGTAAATAAATTATATATATTCAAAATTCGTTTTGATATATGAAAAATATTCAAAAGTTACTAAGAGTAGAATAAAGAAAATGAGTAAATTTACATGCAGCATGAAGATTAAAACTCGAATTGCTTTCAAGCGTAAATTCGATTAAGGATGGAAAGTTCTAGCATACTTCTCTGTTAATTCACGGTATTCGCCAACTTTGCATGAAAAGTCCACGATATTGAACAAGATCTAAATGAAATAAAGGTCACAATGGTAAGAAACAATGGAAACGAATAATCACTTCCTAACTCAATAGATAGTTAGACGGATGTGGTCATTAAATATTATAAGAATCACAGCACATGAAATTAAGAGAAAGAAACATCCAGTTTCATGAAACTTCAAATAATTTTTTAGCCAGTGTACAATACTTTAACCACCCCTTCGAGAATTAACGATAAGGCAAAGAAGCCATTTCTAAATAGCCTCGGTTTAAGTCTCGTCAATGCGAGCAATCCTTGACAAGATTTTGTGACAAGTATCAATGCTCGTGTAGAAGGGCAGAAAGTTCTCTTGGTGATTTTTCACGCTTGGATTGAAACAACGAAGTCTGTACTTTCTTTGCCATGAATATTTAAGGCAAACGACTTCGTTAATCGACAAAAATTCTACTTACTTCTATTACAGCACCAGTCCTATTTGTGTATCAAAATGAAATGACGAAAACCAAAAAGATAAAGAGATTGGTTTAACCTTAGGCAGGCAATCATTGCAGTCAGACCAAAGGGCTGCTAAAAAGACATGAACCCAGATTTCGGTTGTCTTTGTTAAAACAAGCTTGGCTGATGCGATAGCACTCGGGACCGAAAAACTACACCAAGTGATTGGTCTATAGACCAGATCAAAAAGTTTTCAATGGAAAATTTGTAAACTTAGCAAGCGCGTTTGATCAACAACTGCCGTGTTAGTTTTGATACAAGAACACTATTCTAGTAGAGAAATGCAAGATCCTTAATTTGACCCAACCTATACAAACGAAAGGCGCTTTTCAGGGAAACTTGTCTAGGAAGAATTGACAATAATTAATTGCTCATGTAGATGAAATTTAACAGTTCAAGCTTGACTCACATCTTTGCAGATATTGTATCGTTTGGCATATTTTGCTTTGGCTTTTTCAGCTACAATGGCGCTATGCACTTCAATATTGTGATTTACGTCTTGTTCATATTCAATTTTTGCTTCCCTACACAAATCCTAAAAGAGAAACATTTTAAACACTTAAAAAGTATAGGAATAAGACCAGCAAACAAATAACAGTTAATTTTGATATAAATTCAATACATTCTTCTAAAAGTACAGGACTGTATGAACTGGGTTTGAAATGATATTCTATGTTAGGGGTAAATTATAATAGCATGGACGTGTAATTGAAACGGCCAAAATAGGCACAATTTAGTGAGGATATGCGATTTTGTTGTGATCGACTGGTACGAAAATATTTTTGTGAAAAAAGGGATGTTTTTGGAATATATTAATAGTTGTTCATAATTGCTTATTTCAAATATTTTATTTCATCATAGTTTAAATTGAATCATATTTTACTCTTCAGACAAGTTCTTCTGAAAATTGGAAAATATAAATTCATAATCTTATCAAGCTAGACCGAATTTATTGACAAAGAAGAAAAATGTTGTCAATTTGACGTTTAAAATTCATAATTGAAACCCATCTTAATTTTTACCGAATATGCCTTGACTATTGGCAACTTGTAGGTTGATAAAAATGAAAGACAAAATCCTGTTCCACATTTTATTTTGATGCGTAAAAAATTAGCACTATTGAACAAATCTTTGGATTTATTGGGTAATGAATCTAACTTTATAAGCAAAGCGAATTCTTTACAGCAAAAGAACAAGTTATATCTTATAAGAATCATAACATTTTACAAAGACATGTATAAGATTTGCTAAAAAACTCACGGCTTCCCGATCAAGTGCATCAGCAAAGTCTTTCAAACGCCTCTCTGTAAACTGTTCCTCTCTCAGCATTCTAAAAACATCATGATTGCAAAAATCAGTACAATAGCTTGAAAATCAATTTAATGTAGAGGCAACTTTGATGAGCATACAGTGATATGTAATTGAGAGTAGATCACCGATTACGTAAGCAGCTCGAGCAGACACTATTGTATTTTCCACAAAAAAAAGCGCCCAAAGGAAAGAATTGGCAGACAGAAAAGACTTGAATTGCTGGGGAGATGAGCGAGCGAAAATCTTCGAATGAGTGAGGCAACTCTCCGCCATGGAGTTAAAGAGCATGCGTAATAATGGCTTCGTTCCATGCGGATGCTCTTGGAATCCAGGACGCAGGGCTTCCACACTTACAACAAAAATTTATCTTGCTCATCTCCCCAGCAAGGAAAAGTTTGACAACTGTGCTGGTGTTGTCAAAATACGCACAAGATGATAAAGTTTGTATGAATAGCGCAAACAAAGAGAGAGAGAGATATATTTTCCGATAGTTGCCTGATAATTGCACTAAATTTGAAACTCGTATTTGCAACTAGGAGTCACCCTGCTCTATCAACCAATTAGCGTATACAGTTCTGCCTTTACGGCATCAAGCATTTTAAGGCAGATCGGTAAAAGAATCATTGGGTATTTCCCTAGACATAGGAGACGAACATTAAGCTTTCAAACTGGTGCTCAAAACCTAGTTTCCCTGCAGCCTGTTTTCAAATGCATACGGTGAACTTGCGTAAACAAAACTGACCTATTTTTCTTGATGACTTCTTTCTCATGTCGAACATGCATCAACTGAACAGCAATACGTCTTTCCATTTGAGATTGTCGCATCAGCCTGTTAACCAGCATTTCTTCTCGATGTGCTTCCTGAGCAAAAAACCAAGAATCATTTATTCAAACGATGTTTTCATATATACATATCCACTCAAATCTTTATGTTGTGAAATTTAGCAAATACCTTTTAATAAATTTGAAAAATCTTTCTAATCCTGAACAAATTTAATACTCTCAGGACGAGAATACTTGTTTGGCTTTTAGAAGATACTTCCACATCTCAATTCAACCCTTCCCCTTTCTTAATCTAGAATAAACTCCCCACTTGAAATTGGAATGGTCCTTGCCATTCCAATAACTTTTTGAATTACTTTAACCTAGTCAAATATTCATTTACAGCAACCCCACTGTTAATTAAACCTATGCTTGTCTAATCTTGGTTTGTCTACGACTCCCCCCACCCCCACTCCACGGTTTAGCTAAACACGCAAAACCCCTTCCCTGTTTCTTTCCGATCTGAGGGTATTTTGAGCCTCAAGCTACATTGTACGAGGTGCAGTCAAGTTTCATTGACACGTTTCAAAATTTCATTTTTATTTATTATCGTAACCCACTGAAGGTACTCGAATAAGACCAATGAAAGTTGCTGGATATCAAGTCCGACAGAATAACATAACAGTATAACTATATAATAACAAAACATTCTACCAATAATATTACAATATATTTGAAATATTAGGAACTGAGATCAAAAAGAGGATGTTAAATGTATAATCCCTTCAAAATAAATATAACTTTTCGTAATATCGAGGTTATAAACCAAGATAGATAATATTTTTCAGCATCACTAGCCTTACCTCTTGCAACTCATGTGACTTCAACTGCTCAACCAGAACACGTCTTCTTCTTTTTTCTCGCTCCTTGAAAATTAGAAAAAAAATCAAAATTTCTGTTAGGCCATCAGTTGCGCAAACAAGCATAGAGCAAATGTATGTTTTCAATACCTTGGTCTTATTGAAATGATTCACACGAGTGAGAATGTCTCTAACTTAACAATCAACTTTATTTTGGAAAAAAAAGCTTACTCAAATCCAGATTAGAACAATCAAGTCCTATCATGTGTCTTTTATAGCATTCCTTTCTGTATTTGTTCGTATATTAACATTCCCATAAACTTCAGAAAACTTGGAGAGTGACATGTAGCTTTGTTTTACATTTATGTATGGCACTACTCTTGTAATATCTACCAGATTTAGTAATTCCATCTACATAGTATTTAGTAAGTAGATTTAGTAATTCCATTGCATTTGCAATTTTTCATATTTAAGAGAGGTCTTTCCGTTGTTCACTAGGAGATATTTATTGCAAGATTTAGTGAGATACAAAAAAGCGGCAAAAAAGCCATGATTTCAGTGAACAGAAAATAAAATTAAAAAAAAACTTCCCAACACAAACTGTCTATTGATTTACACATCAAAACCAAAAGGAGGCAGCAAAATAAAATACAGCTACCTTTCTGGCTTTTGCATCTTCTTCTAGACGTCTGCGAATTTTCGCTACATAGTCGTTATTCAGTGCTGGCTGAAATACAAAGAAATAAAAATTTGACAGCAAGAATTTCGATTAGCAAAACTACAGCATGACCCAAATAAAAACAGAAATCTACGAGGAAGCCAAGGCAGGTTAAATAAAATAGGGAATAACTGAGACAAAACAATATGTATATTCAAAAAGGGGTTATGTAGAGAGGTCTGCAATGAAAATCCTAATAACGATACAGGCAGTAAAATTTTCTAACACTTAAGAAATATGGGAAAACTTGTCAGTTATGTGAATGAGAAGGAGTTTCCATGAATAATTGTAGAGTAAGTCAATTATTTTGAACATAAATCCTTTCGTGTGTTTCGCATCAAACTTTGTTTCCTCTGACATCCTTATATTCATGACAGATCAAAATATAGTTATAATTGTTGATTCCAGAGTTGTTTTTCCATATTTCTGATTCAATAGTCAGAATGGAAAATCTTCTTACAAAGGAACCTCTTCACTTACCTTTGAAAATGTCTTGTCTATAGCTGGAGCAGTTGAGTTCAGAAATACATCGATGTCTGTGTCAACATTGCTGGGATGGAATCAAACAGTTAATAACTCGTGTTGTGTATGAAAAAAAGCTAAGAAATTAGCTCGACACTTCAACACAGGAATTTTATTTGCTAATACAGCTCTAGCAACATCAGATAACTTTTGACACCATCAGAACTTAAAAAAAGAAATCTCAACGTTTATGCTTGTATGAATCAAACAATATATGATAGTTTGAAATGCTTATGTTAAACGAAGAGCCATGAAAGAAGATAACTTTTAAAAAACTGGTCAAAAGCAATTATACTGAAATTGAAAGACCGCAGATTGGCCTATATAGAACAAGAATTGTGTAAGATTGATGGAGCAAACTTGGCACATGTCGCGAGGCCAGTGCGAGAATAAAACTTAGCACAGTGCGAAAACATTTGAGAGAGACAAAGTCAGCTAGGACATACCTTCGATCCATATCAAGTGGACTCATTGGTGGAGGCATGGCTTTTAGACTGCTTTCAAAGCTGCTCAGATTTCTATAAACACTCTGAAAAACAAACGCATTATCATAATGATTTTCAAGAATTCTCTTCTTCTCAGCCATAAAGCACGGCTAACCTATTTTTTCTTTGATGTCTTACACTAGATTACACAAATCGGGAAATCATTAAATTTTTTTTGTGTTATCCTAGCATATCTGATTTCAAAGTCTATTCCATCAACTCATAAACACGCTAAACACGATGACAATAGGCTTCACACTTCGCCTAATTAATGGCAAACTGAACCTGCAAGATAATGCATTGCAGTATTACATTAGACAAAAACTTATGAACTCTGTATTCAACTGACAGTTGCAAGTCTGCCAGTTTCAAAATATTCTTACCACCGACAATTAAGGGAAAAAAGGCAAACAAAATTTCAAAATGACTGCTAAAAGATCACAAATAGAAAATCCTCGCATTTTTTAAAATAAAATCAATGATATTTCTCGACTACCTTGGCAGTTTTTTCCTTCAAGAGGTCTGCTCGATTCTTGCTTGTTTTCTTTTAAAATGAAAAAAGGAACATTGTTAATATATTAGTATATTTAAACATAACAAACAAGAAATATGGTATCATTTGTATATTACTGCAATCAAAAGTAACTAATGGAATGTACATATGAAATTGTTAGAAAATTTACGAAAACTAACCTTTTTTACTTAAAAATTAAAACTAAAACCATCAGATTTTTCTTCAAATGGGAAGAATTTCCTTGAAAACTTGTATCAAAACTATTTCTCTTGAAACAGCCCTCGTTCTCTTACAACATTAAACAGTCATCTTAAAAATAATACATAAAATCTTCCCTTTTTTTTAAAAGTACCTGTTGAAAAATAATAACTTTTTAACATATTTACAACATATAATATATATTACAAATACTTTACTGAGATATGTATGAACTTGGAAATCTCAGAAAATAGACTACCTCAAAACTGGTTCTCATAAAAATAAAAAATGATTTCATACAGTGTGATATGGCAGTGAAAAACGAACCTTTGTTTCAATAGGCTTTGGTATCTTCACAGTTGCTTCTCTGATTTTCTGCATCGTATCTTCTTGCTTCTCTCGCAAATTTTTTGACTGGTAACAAAGCAATGCAAAAATATTTAATACCTAATCTCTTATTTCTGTAAAAATTTTGCCGTTAAAAACCTTGGAAACTAACTACATTAGAAATGTATTTTTAAAAGTTAAGGTATCACTATGTATGGAACATTTATCAATTTCTGTGAAATACTTCGTAGACGTGATAAATACTAGTCCGTTAAGAGTATGCAAGGTTTTTTTCACATTTGAGACTGATAGCAATCTACTATTAAGTGCCTAATAAACACCTGACCCTCGCCCCCGTTTATTAATTTTATCAAAATTTTCCAACCCTATCTTTTACTAAAGGCTCCATACTTTATTCAATTTTTAGTCTTTCCCTTGAAGGTTGACCTGAAAAATATTTTTGTCTTAAATCCACCAGTCTGTCAAATCTTCTATTTTTGCGACCCCCCGTCTACTGCCAATCTAACAGTAATTGTTATCAACATATCAATTAAACAAATACAGTGTTGTCAAGCGCAAAGTAAATTTTCCATACCCTTTGCAAATTTTGTTCTCTTGCCCTTTGCTGGTATTTTCGTAGCTTGTCATCCTCTTCCATTCTTAACAAGAGAGTATTCGAAAATTACAATTTGACCAGGAAACGATGAAAAATGTTCATTACTAAAAAACTGAGTCATCCAACACTTTGTAGAGCAACCTGACTCGTGTATGCTTCTTTCTTCTTTTAATATTTTTGTAAATAAAAAATAATTACAAAATACAAAAACTACCACGGATCAACGTTATTATAGTTTCACAACAAAATTAATATTGCCAGATATCTTCCACAGCCAACGAGCAACGATGAACAAAATAAGCTCAAGAAGAAAGGATTAAGGTGTAGCTGAAGGATAAGAAGGGCAAGGGGTGCAGTTAAATAAATCTATTTCTGGAGTTGATGAAAAAGATTCATGCTGAGAGAATATTTTCATTTGAAAAAGCATGTTCTTTCCTTATGGAAGAGAATGTTTGAAAGAGTATATTTTTCTTTTGGCACTACCATTTTCTTGTATTGCCACTGACTGCTTAATGATTGATCCTAGACCATTTCTAGGTCCTAGCTCAGTCTCGAGTTGATATAGGGCAAAACAAGACTACAGCACACTGCATGGGCTCCGATGCAGGCTGGAAAGTGGAGGGGCCAAGAGAAAGTGTAACAATCATAACAAAATTTTTTTAAAAAAGCTCTATTTTTTTGCAAAAAAGTGAAGGGGCCATGGCCCCCTGGCCCACCACCCCCCCTCCTTCGTCGGAGTCCCTGCACTGTCGTCTTGATGTCATTACCTTAACAACAAGCCTACAACCTTGCATATTTGCGGCATGAAATACAGTTTCCAGGTGACTCTAAAAGCAGAGCTTTGAATGCAGCTCTAGGCGATTATTCTTAAAGACTTCCTAAGATCCTTAGATGTATGATTTAGCTTCTTTTTAACATTTTTCCAGTTTCCATAAAGAAATGAAATCGGAGAAATGCTTACTTGTCTTGCAGGGCTCTATCTTCCTGGTCCTTTTGCCAGTCATGATACTTTTTCACTAGGTTATCAAAATTCAGATCCACCTGTCTGGGAACCAGGGTCTTCAAACGCTGAAAAATTAAAAAAAGCCATATCAACATACCTTTATTCATCAAATAATTTTCTGTACAAGCACAAAAATGACACATCAATGTCACTATTATTTTCCAAAGAAGGACAATGTTTTGCAGTTTCCATTAGATGCATAAATATTTTGAAGATTAGCATTGATAGCTTCGTTATAATAGTCTCAATACGTTTTTCAAATATAACAGAAGTAGGTAAAATTCAATTGACAACATTAATGCAGATATAAAGACCTGACAAGAACATTTTCTGAAAACATTGAATTGTAGGAAAATTTTACAATAATCATATGTGCAAAACACTACATCTATGTTGAACTACACAAAAGCAAGTATTTTTATTTCCTTTAACATTTTACTTTTTAGCTGCCCTGCTAGACAAGCATACAGGTTACCAAACACAGCTCCATTATTTTCTCCTTGATAATATACAGTTAGTAAAACATTGTATTGGCTCTATATGAATATACGAAGTGTTAAAATGATATAATACTGTAAGCTCTGTAATAATATGGCAGTTACCTCTCTATACAAATCTGTCTCTTTTTCACTCAGCTTAGCAGGACCAGCGGGCCTCATTGTCTCCATAGCAACACCAGTTAAATTCATTTTCTTTATGAGAGATAAACAGATTATTCCAAATATATATTCAAATAGCACACATATAAAGAGCAGGAGAGAGCAGGCCATACATACTTCAAGTACTTCAAAACTCTTAACAACAACAAACAATTCAAAAATAGTAACAGTCATTTGCAGAGAGGTGTTACACCAGTTGCTGGTTATTGAAAATCCTTACAATTGAGCAATATTCCTTTCATGGACTAGTTTTAAAAAGACACATACCATTTCATGTGTTATGAAAAAGATAGTTAAAATAATTCAGGAGAAATTAACTATATTCCAGTTGTTCTCTTAAATTTTCTCTAAAATCTTGTGTCACATTCTTTGTTGATTATTTCTCTCTGGAAACCAATACAATAGCAATTAGTTCTACTTACAGTCTTCCTTCCAAGGGCAATGAAAAGTTGGTAGATCAGTCTTGTTGCAACACCTGGCTTTTCATTCATGATATCCTTAGCCTAAATAGCAAAATTTTGATAATAACTTCTGGACAAATTTTGAAAAATATTCATGGAATAAAAGATGAAAAAAATACTGAAAATGGTGGTACAAATTAGGATATTAAGCAAGAAGAAAATTTTGTGCTAAACTTATTGTGAAAAGTAATAAGCACAGCACACTGTATATACCAAGTACCAATTACAGGAAATATACCTTGCTGTGGAGCATAGAGCAGGGTGATTCTATGTTAAAATCCCTAAGCTTTATACCTCTAATTTTATAAGAAAATATGCAAAATGTAGATAATATAGTGTGGGATGATGAAGTAACTCAACATTATTCAGCCCTTACCACTTTAGTATCAAAAGGGACACCAAGAAGGGCCATTGTTGGTTCCATTCTGGTAAAATTGTTGAGCTTTGAATCAGCAGTGCTAAAATACAATAAAATGAGAAAAACTAAGGAGATCTACCTTCAACAATTAAAGTTTTCATGAAAAATTGAATGCTTAAAGTTTGAGAAAATTTATAAAACTATAAAAAGACATTTACCTTGACTTGGAAAATGAGCTGAAGTCATCCTGAAATAGAACATTATAAAAAAACTTAGCATAACTCAGAGTCTAAATTTATTGAAAATGATATTTGCAACAATTCTCCAGCTGTTTATTATCACTTATAATGTCATAGACTGTGATAAACTAGGTTGACTACCTTTATTGACTACCTAAATAAGGCCCTAAATGTATGGAAACCAATGAAAAAACTAACAGTAAAAAACTAGGCTTGCCATTTAACAAAAAAACCTATAACAGCTAAGTAGACAGATTTACTTGCTTTACCTGGGAATTTGGTGCCATAAAATCTCTAACATCCTACAGCTGCTATGTTATAAACTCTACAATGTGATTTTAAGGACTAGAAACCCTGAAGGTAATCCACATATAGCACGTTACCTGAAAGGGGTCATATTATATATATACAAGTTTTAAAGAACAGGGAATAGCCCAAAAAACAACTTGCTAGGTGAAAGATAGAGACAAAGCAAAACTTCAATTTTTCATCGTAGGAAGTCATTAATTTGTAAACTCTGGTCAGCAAAAGAAGATTAAAGAAAGCTAGAGTTAATGATAAAATCAAGATTTTGTGATCAAAAGCATGGGCTTGAGTACAGAAAGATATATATTTTCCTGAAATTTTTTGACTTCACAACATGATAATCTTTAATTTAAATACCTGTAGACCATGTTTGTTGAGTATTTCTCCAATTAGGTAGCCATTAGAAAACTCATTAGAGAAACTCTTTCCATCTACAATTTAAAATCACTCTTTTGTCTAAGATGATGAAGGAAGGGGGGGGGGAGAGAAAAAAAGCAACTACAAAACAACATACATAATTTACATTTTGACTTGTTAAAATATATGGTATCATAGATTTATACCGAAATGCCTTTGTAGCAAATCAAAGGGCCACAACAATAAGAAAAATATGATACAGGGCTGTAGTTAAAACCTAAAAATACTTCTATGGTAGAAAAATACTTTTCCTCTTTAAGAATTTCCTCTTTAATAAATAATTCCTGCAAAATTTTTCCTTCACTATATCACTGCTAATTGCCATGCATTGTCAGCTGAGCCAAAAAATAGATGTCTCTTGAGACAGACAAAAATACAGGTCCTTACATGAGAAGGATTTGTGTAGGTCGTAACTACCTCTTTGCTAATTTTAAACTTATGACTGGCAAGCTGTGTATTCAGATTGCATTCTTTTATTTCGTTGCAGGGATATCCGTAATACCATTACAAATCAATAATTTTAAAAATGACACAATATAACTTTATCAAAAAAATATTATGCATAGCAGCTAGAAGCTGATATAATGGTGCGGGGAAGATCTTTTCTATGCACTGCATGAAATCTGTATGAAATGCAGGGTATTTGTAAAGATAAAATGCCTTAAACAAATTTAATAACTTTTTATAAATTTAATCTTGATGGTTGTGTCGGCAGAGTTTTAAAGCATTGTCCTTTCTTTGCCAAACATTTCCTCTTTGACACCATTATTCAACTTAGACAATTTCATATTCATTTACCAAGCTAGCTGCCGATTTAGCATCCAAAACAAGTGTAAAAAAAATAAATGTCAGACTTCCTCTTCCAGTTTAAATATGTGTAGGCTATAGACTTCATCTTTCTTTTGCTTTTAAAGTTAAAATGACGAAAACGCTTTATAGCAAGCTTTAATGAATAAGGCTATTAGAAATAAAGAAACTGGAAGCAAATAAATTTTAACACGAAGAACTTTCGTTCATAAGGTTACGAAGCATACCGACGGTTTTGTCGAGTTTCACTTCAGTATTTAACCATCTGCACAGAATATCCGTCATTTTTGTGGCCTTTCTCCAGACGACATTTATCTCTTATGCAAACTGCTTAGCACGAATAGTTAAGAAAATATGCGAAGTTTTGGCTACGTGAGAAAAGCGAACTTTAGGCCATTTGCTTAATTTGTCAACATGGCTATCTTGTTGTTATGGATACACTACCCGACAATCGCCTCTCTCTTCAAATGGAGGCTCTGGCGGGCCAGATCAATGATCTCCCATTTTAGAGATCAGGGGGTCAGATAATTGCCAATTGTTCCTTCATAATGGTAGGAAAATGATACATCATGAATAAAATTATATGAATAGATATTTTGTAATGTGTCACTGATGGTTCAATTAAGGTTTTCAAGCGCTAACATTTGCTTTCAAAAGCAAAATCAATTTGAAAATTATGGGAAACAAGTAGAAAACTTATAACAGAATTTTGTTTGAAAAAAGGTTCAAGATATCTTGTATTAAAGTTGCTAAAAATATTCGCTCCCACCATTTATATGCTTCCATAGAGATACACGCACTTTAGCTTGACTGAAGCGAGTCCTGATTTTTTTAACCGAATTATGTTTTCTTTAAAGTATGATCTTGTTGTCCCAGTTTTTCAGTTCCATTCATTTGCCCTTCTTACAAATTTATTGGAAATTTCCGTTGTATGTTCAACATTTCAATGAATTCTATTATTAGGCAGTAATTGTTGGTTGTAGCTTGTGCTTGAAATCCATGACTTAAAATGTGGTACAATATTGGTTATTGCGAATAACCAACAAATCTTTTCTGGCTATGATAAAGCAAAGGACTTTGTGGCATAAACGGCAACAAAAATTTCTAGTAATGCTATATATTTCAAATTTGATTAGGTTACTCAATCTTTATTAAGTTCTATTTGGTTAATTGAATAAATAAAATTTCGACTTAAAATTCACAATTTATTAAAGTAATTATTGATAACTTTGAAAATTTAATGTATTCTATTTTCTTCAACATCAGCTACACGGATTCAATAGAATAATCAGAAACAACATTAATTCAATAAAGTAGGTTTTGTAAATTTATGTGATTTCTATTAAATCAGAGGCCATCAACTGTGGTTCAAAGACAGGGTTGCGACTGGCACACATTCAAGTTGTCTGTGACATCATTTTATAGTCTTTTTCAATATTTATTCATCTCCAATGATATATACTGTATCATATTCTCACTTGTATTCCCGCTGCGGGTTTTTTTTCATTAACGTGGGATTTTTTGAGAGGTGAGATTGCCAGAGAGGAGGGATTAATTTTTCAGCGGGCAAAAGTTTCACACGTTATCTTGTGTTTTTGCACGGAAACTTTGCAAGTTTATTGCAACGAACCTTGAAGGAAACAAGAAGAGACTGTGCTTGACGCTCGATAATGTTGCACAACTCCAAGTACATTTCTAATACATTGGTTTCTTTCGTGTAGCAAACTCACATGAGGAATAATCAGAGAGGAGGGAATAATTTTTCAAACCCAAATCATTATAGCAGAACGCTTTCCGTCCCTACACGTTGCTAAAAGTCCGCTAAGTAGCAAATGAGCTAGTTGCATAAAAAGCAGGAAAATGACATGACCAGCCTTTTCTATCATGCAGAGTGCAGAGCAAGTCTCCTCTTTTATGTAGATTTCGTATTCAGGACTTGAGTTTACTCTTACGATTTATTCGTTGCTAGCAAGCCACTTTTTTACCATCTTCTTTCAAAAGCTTCCGCATTAGGGAAAGTTATTAAAATGACCATTTTTGGTTCATATTCCATCTAAAGGAAAAAAATTTAAAAAAAAAATAGACAAATTTTTAGTTCTTTTTATTCTCAGTTCTGAGTTGAGGTTAACAAATTTGTTTCTATGGAAAATATACCCTGGGTACCAGATCCTCATGAATCCGGGGATAAAGTATTGAAGACTGTTGTGGTGGCAAAGAATTTCGGTGACTTGCTTCTAACAATATAGCTGAGACTAAATCATGGAGATTCTGGTAACCAGGGTATGGCATCACCATTATTTGAATTAATCGTTTGACTGCAGCAGCCAATTCCGGTGAAATATACAGGGCGTAATTCGCGGCCTGTCTGTTCAAACAACATGAAATTTTCAGCACAGGCTAATTTTAACATGAAAATTCCAATCCTTCAATCCATTTTTTGCAAATTTGAAAATAAAACTGGACAACGCTTTGTAGTAAACGGTATGTGGTAAATGGGCCTAAGTTAATTACATTATGAGACATTTGCAAATGTGACGTCATCGCGATGGCCGTGTATTGTTTGGCTTTTTGTTTTTTCCATAAAGAAAGGATTGAGTCCGCCTGTTACTAGAATCCCTGGTAGAATATGTTCTTCGTCCTGAAGAATTCTTGTTCTTGCCATTAGTAGCCCCATCGTTTTCCAATAACCTTTGATCTTCATCTTTCTTTATCGCCTCTTCTCGCAACAAGCTCAATTGTCTCAGGAACCCTTCGTTTACGATAATACTGTCCTGCAGGAGAGGTGTGTATATGGGATAATTCTGGGAGCACTCTACAAAGTAAAAAAGCGTAAAAGAGGAAAAGCATAATACAAAATTTACCTAATGAAAATGCTAACCAAGGTGCCTCGCAAATAGGTAGGCATAGAAATCGTAGAAGACAATAAAATCTCAATCGACAAATGCTGCCGTGCTCTGATGAAATATTCAATGGTGTAAGCTTCCTTATTAAATTTCAATTCTAGAGCGGAAGCTGATTTTTTTGAACGTTTTGAGGGTGATAAATTTGAGGATTTGTAGTTATAGTGCTAATCAAACAGATGCTTTCTTCAAAGTAAACAGAAGCCTGTCGAGCATTATACTTGCAGAGCGATGTGCAGTGTGAATATCTAGCTTTTCGTGGTTAGGAATTTTCCTTTGCAACATGTCTTGACGGAATTGCGTGCATTATATTATGCGTAGAAGCTTATGAACTCATGCGGCTTACCATTACTCGAGAAATTACAAAAATAATCTGCATTTTAATTGATGATATTAACAATGGAACTGCTATATCATTATAAATTACCACAACCACAACATAAAGATTATTTATCACGCCTTGCATCTCTGACTCTTTAGACCACCTTAAACGATGAGTTAAATTTATCATAAATGTGGGCCCTTTGGATTAAGGGGGGGGGGGGAAAGCTGAACAATTTTCAACTTTCAACGAACAACACCGTATATTGTCATAATCTTTTTGTTTTTACTCCAATTTAGTATTAAGTGAAGACATCAGCTGACTTACTTTCTCTTTTAACTAGAACATAAACTCCTCTTGGTTTAAGAAATTCTTTTCCATAGCTGTTTCTTCTTTCATTTAGAAACATAACATCGCCATTCTCATCTGCTAAGTCTATTAGCTCTTCAAAATAAGAAGAAAAGAAGATTTAAGTTTTTAGATACTGATGAAATCTTGCGGAAGGAATTCCAAGCTCTTCAAATGTTGTAATAAACTCGTATGTTGTATTTCGTTACTTTCTAGTTATCGGAAGTCATATTGCTCTATTGCAAATTGTTATCAAGAATTTCTTTCTTACCTTCATTCATGGCATCGCATTTTTCTTTGATGCATTCTAGAAGAACTTTTGTTCGGCAGTCGGTATTGAAGAACTGTTCCTTGCATTCTGTAGTGAGTTGATAATGGGATTTATTAAAGCATTTTTGAGACAAAAATTGAATGGTGTTATTGTATAGAAACGAATTAAACTATTTTTACGTAATTTTAAATTTCTCGTCTTCACCATCAAAAACATCAAGTGGTTACTGCCTAAAGAAGATTTGTCGTATCCAACCAGTCAGGGCCTTGTCGCCATTTCTCGTTACACTTTATTTGCAGATTTTGTCATATATTTAGAATTAATACGAACCTCCATACTTCACTATCATGAACATGGTTTCCTATTTTACTTCAGCTATAGTCTGTCCTTTACTTCCCTATTGACAGTAGTCAATGCAATCAAGTTGTTTTCGTTTCCTTGGCTGGTTTTAGCAATACTTCGCCTTTGCTTTACTATTGTTTACAAGAAGCTTTGCGCCTCATTTAAAGCGTGTTTACAAAGGTAAATACGCGGCCTTGTATCTTGGACTGTCAAAAGCGAAATAGGCAAATACGACGATTGTGAGCATGAATATTTCATTGAATGGCTTGACAACGCAAGCATGGATCGCCGTCTTTTTAATCATGCATTTACAAGCAGTAATTAGGCTTCTGTAAGGAAATATTCCCAAAAAACCAAATACCAAGCATACAAAATCAAATTCTTTTTCGTAGGTTAGCCGCCGCGACAGGGAAGTAATCTCGTGGATGACATGATTGCAGTGACACTTGCCTGGAAGATTATTATTGAAATCCTTAAAAAGTTGCCTTTTAAGGAGTCAGGTAGACCAGATTCCAGAATATGCTACCAGAAGATAGCTTTTCTAGTCGTACCAATAGAGTTTCATAATCCTGCAGTGATTTGTTATGTACGTGTAGCAATTTTATGTGGCTATATTCCTGGATTATATTTCATCTCACAGATATATCAAAAAGTCTGCATTTGAGAACAAATCTTTAACTTTTATCTGGTCCAGGGCATAATAAGACGTTAGCAAATGGGGAAAATCATATTCGAAAAAATAATTATGCCCCAAGAATAGTTTTCAACGTTAGCTCGTTGGTCGTAAAACAACCACAAACGGATCTGGCCTTAGGAAAAAAAATTATTTCAGACCGACTAATCAACAAGGATGTTACCCTGGGTACCAGAGCAACACCATTTCTAGCGCAGAAATAAAAGATAGGTGTGGAGTGTCAGAGGAGCGTATTTTTGTGGCTCTGGTACCCAAGGTACAAGGGTGTCACCCGTGTCTGTTGTTACCGCTTGTTAAACTGCTTGAACTGGGGCTGGAAACAAATCACAGTAAGCACAATATAAGTTTTCGGTGAAGCTATGTTTGGTATTCGTTTTAAAAAAACAAAAAGTTTTATGTATTGCTAGTAAAAACAACGTTAACGGTATTAATTCTATGAATGTAGTCTGAAATTGTTTTGTCGTTGATGTTAAGCTGTCTGGGCTTCTATTTGGACTTCATTTTGTAAAGAAATTTCTTTATTCTTGTCTAAACATTTGTTGCTGTGATACATCCAATGACGTTTCTACCAAAAACTGTCCTTAGATTTAGGATGTTTTTGTAAATTTGTTTTGTTTTAGCATGTTATAGTTGTCGTGCAAATAATTTCAATTACAGAGTAAAAATGTTATTATGTGCTTTGGTCAATATTTGAATCTAATTGTTTGAATTTTATTTTAATTTCATCGAAGATTAAATACTTGATAGTTTCTCGTGAAAAATTGATTGATGACTTTTTATAAGTGATCAGAGACATTGTCAATAATTTATTTTGTAATCAAGGGATTAATCAAGAGGTTTTCAATTTAAAAAGGAGAAAAAAGCACCTTTCGCGAGACACGATACTACCTCATGAAAATTAAAAATTGAAATTACCGAAGTATGTTTACTACGTTTTTGCTGCCAACGTCTATTTGCAGAATTGATATTCTGCCATTAACTTGAAAAGTTGAAAGAGCTATGAAAATTAGGCCAAAAGAAAATGATTTTACAAATGCGATGAAGAAAGTGGCTTTTCAGTACTTTCTGCTTTTTGAGCACTGAAATATGCTTTGTCAGCATTGTTTTGAGAGTTATGCTGGCCCTGAAACAAATTTTTTCATGATAGATTCTGTTGTTGAAATTTGGCATTATAAATTTGTGTTCATACATTAACGTGTGAGAAATTCAAAACCTCGGAATTTTCATATTTTTATTGGGCATCAATAATTTCGAAGGTCCACTATCTCGACTTACATATGAAATCAAAATATGGAATGTCAATGATAGGTTGGAAAAATTTCCACAGTTTTTTCACTAAACTCGAATTAATTTTGGTTTTAATCTATACTTATCAATTCAAACAAAACGAAACTTGATGTAAAAAAACCATTAATTGTTCTCTTCTCAAAAAAGCAAAAGTAATATAAAAACATCTTCCATTCAAACTTTTAAAAGTATCTCTTATCATTTACCTTAAAAGAAGCTCAAGTCTATTAATCAGCTTTGAATAAAAATGTTATTTTTAAAACAAGAATGTGTTTTTTCTTTGCTTGCCCATATTTTAAACAGCGACTGCAAAGAGATTAAAGTATTCTATCTATTCATGATTTAGAAGGCTTTCTATATTGACATTTCTTTCACTGTGTTTGTTGCTTCGATTTATTTTAACAAACAAATACCAATAGATTATTGCAACGCTGTTCTGTTGACTTGGCCTTAAGGCAAACATAACGCCAACGCAGGTTGCTCCTACTGCAAAGAGATTCAGGCATAAACAAGAAGATCTTTTCAAAACATATTTACTCGTGTCAAAATTTCCAGGTGCAACACGTGTCAAAAAGTGCAACATGAAACCCTGGATTCCTTTCTTCAGCAAAGCTTTCTCCCCTTGGATTCTTTTCAATAAAAAACAAGCGAGCTTCAATAGTGGCTCGCTCAATGCAAGAAGGGAGGGTTTCTCCGAATTTTGAATGCAAACTAATTTTCTTTGTTTCCAATTTCGTTTTCATTAGAGACATCTTTTGCGCCAAAGATGTATCTAAAAAGGCACTGGCCTTTATTTCCGAGAGTCTAGAGCAAAAGTGTCCAACTCGAGGCCCGCCGGCCACATCCGGCCAGGCGTGTAATTATGTCTGGCCCGTCAGATCATTTTATGTCATTGATGATAAAGTGTGTTCAATAAATGTTTATCTTGTTCGGCCCGCGACCTAAAATGTGTTATGGATTTCAGCCCCTTTTGCTATAGAGTTGGACACCCCTGGTCTAGCCCTATCCAGACTAGGGGGGCACAAAGTGCCCCCCTAGTTGGTTTTTCTTTCATAACTTCAGGAGTTTCAAAGCAATACCCCTCAGACCTCCTGACTTTTAGTTTTAACCTATCTGACACATGTTCATGAAATGATAAATGATAATTTTTTTATTATTAATCAGGGGGTTGTGTAGGGGCGTTTTCAAAACTATTCAAGTAAAAAATAGTTTAATCTGCCACGGATTCGCAACAAAATAATATATATTGATGAAAATTAATATCTAGGCATTAATTTGTCCTCTCTTCATGATTCTGACCAGAAAATTCAAATTCAACATCCTTTTCTATGATTTTTCTGCTGCGCATGCGCACACATTTGTTGACATATTTATAGGTATTACAATAATAAAACTGCAAGTTTAGAGTAATTTTTCTGCTAAGGCATTAAAAATGAACTCAAACATGACATTTGGTTGTATCGATCATTTAGTTATATAGAAAAAACTATAGCCAATTACAAAATATGTTGAGTTCTTTTGTTTGGAACGTTAATAATTTTGAAAAGTAACATTAAAATTGTGTCAATCTTCTTGTTTCTATTAGAAAATGCATCAAATTTGCTTAATTTAATATCTTATCCCGATGCTTTGGAATTAATGAATATTTTAAAATGTTCTAAAATTTTCTAAATTTTTGCTTCACCCGGCCACCATTGTGATGACGTCATCGTAAAACCACGTGACTTAAAAATTGAACAATGATACTAAAATCTGGAGAAAAGGTAAGAGTACCATCCAAACAAAGTTCATTGTCCTAGCTAGAGGGACAAAGAAATTACGGAGGGGGGCACTTTGTCCCCCCCTAGTCTCCTGAAAGTTTCAAAAAGCCTAGTCTGGATAGGGCTAGAGGATCTGACCATAAAAACTGTCCATGTTGTCCCTCAACTTTTCGGGGGCTGCCTACGCTCCCGTTTCTTCGTGTTTTAGATTAGCCCTCGAAGTAAGATTAGCTAGCTTGTTTATTTTCTCCAATATTATGTTCTCAGCAGCTGTTCTCTATTTGCAAACATTCCAGGTACAGTTTGGAAATATTTAAAAAAATAATTTCGAACGAAAGTAATTTCGAACAAAACTTAATTACAATGTCTTCCAATAAGTGGCATAACTATTAAAACATGTTAAAAAATTGCAGCATTAATTTTCAGTTAGAGCATTATTTTTAAGAGCATATCCCTTATCGCATGCTTAAGTAATAGAAACGTCCATTTAAGCATCTAAGCATCTAATGTTTTTCTGAAGTGAAATACGGCACCAAAGAGAAAATTGAAAACAATTCAGTTTTCACATTAAAAAAAGCAAAATCAGCTAGCCTGAAGCTCAATTTACCTGTTCTCTTGTAAGAAAACGTTTGATCGCGCTGTAAAGAAATGATCAATCAAACTTGCTTGTGTACATGGTAGTCTTGCCAGTTGTGTCGGCTACAACATATTTAAAAAAGAAGAAAAGCAGAAACCAGCACAGTTAAGACCTTATCAGTGAAGCTAAAACGTTCAAAAGTTATACCAACATTTTTATAATTTATTTTGTATAATATGCAAACGGTTCTCTCAATTGAATCAATGATGGACAATTAGGATATGAGGGATAGGTGCTTACTCCATTGTGCCGCATTTGCAGCGCCTCCGATGAAGCGGGCAGGGGGCTATTGGTCCCCACTCGTTGTGGGTGGTAAATTTTTTCTTGCCCCCTCCTCCAATTTTCAACCTGTGTCGGAGCCCATGATTTGTAGCCTGCGTGCAGACTCTGTTGAAAAAAATTAAAATAGCAGAACAAGTAGTTTTCTTGTTCACAGGTTCCACAAAATCAAGGACCCGAATATGATTGGCTGGGGGAATTTCAATTGCTTTTTTCAGTTTTCAGAGTGGCGCCTTCGAGCAGAAGTATAAATGAATTGTATCAGGATGATAGAATAGGTCTGTTTGTTCTTTGAACAACTAAAATCACAGAAAAACATTGCACGCTAATAGAGTTAATGTTCTAGTGCTTAGAATAAAATTTTGATGTCAGCGAACAAGAAAAGCGGCACTGTTGCGCAGACTCTAGTTTCTCTCCTGTTTTAAATTTCAGAGCTTGCTCGCAGGCTAATGATTTATGAATGGGAAATAATTGTGTATTCTTATGCGTGATAGCAAAAATTCAACTAGGCATTGATTAGAAGAGGAAGAGATTTGGCTAAGCCATCACAAACACCTGTAGCTAGGGAGTCATACATAATTTTTTGCTTTCGATTATTCTGACATCGCTTCTAATCATGATGATTAGCTCTAGCTCTTAATTTTAGCAAACGTTACAGGTGTGACAGCAATTACTCTATTAGCCTTTTAAGTATTCAGTAAATTGTTATTGGGTTTAGCTGATCAAACAGACTTTATGAAATGCTAATAAAATACTGCTAAAAGAATCAGCTCTTATCTAGGGCCTGACCTGAAATGTTTTGGCTTCTTCCCCAACTGAAAGCTTGCAAACGCGAGGTTACTTCCTCGATAAGCTTTTGCTATAATTCCTTTTTTTCATTTAGCAGTTTTTTCATTTGCAAATAACATGAAATTTGAAATGTGTTAAACTATGGACTGCAACTTATTGCAAGACATCACTTACAGCATGATATAAAAAGTAAAAATAGCAAAGCATTTTTACAATGCTTTTGTTGTCGAAATTTATTTGTAGTATTTGTTGGGTATCCGACCTGAAACGGTTATCGTCTTTTATTTTTGTCGCTCAAAATTCAAATCCAATCAAATAAAAGTGCATTACGGAGCACGCACAGTTGCTCTTATTTTGACGCAAAATACTGGTTCTAAATCTCGGTCTCGCAGCTTCACTCGCTTGGATGAACCTGAAGTTGCACGATTTTTCATCGTTTTGTTGTTGTTTATAAAGTGTCCTTGTTGTAAAGGCCTAAATGGAATGGCCCTAAGCAAAAAGGTGAGGCTACAACACACAGGAAATTATTCTTGTGCAAGGCCCGCACCATGAATTTGTAAGTGGGGGGGGGGCGACAAGGTTGAAAAAGTTGGGGGCCAAAGCTTCTTACCTCTTTTACTGCAGCTTTTAAACTACTTGCTTCACAAAAAGGGCATGGCCACCCCGGAACCCCGCCCCCCCCCTCCCCGGTGGCGTGGGCCCTTTTGTGTAGCTGGATTTATTATGAACCTAAGGAATCATCATGGCGGGGTTCCGGGTGCAGAATTGTTCTGTTATGTTTGTTAAGAAGTCTTTGAAACATTGCTATAATGAAGATTGCGAAAAATGTTCACTTATAGTGAAGAATCGAATAAAATGGACGTCGGGTATTATCACTGTAAATTTGGCAATCATGCTAGCTATACTCACTCTCGAACGGGAAACATTTTACGTCTGGGCATAATACGTAAATAAAATTGCATCATTACCCGAGTATTTAACAGAGATCGAGTGTCAACCAAAGCTTTGATAATGATATTTTTGGCTACCTAAGAGCCCAATTTCAATAAACAAATTCTTAAAAAACTTCTGCCCTGCATCGGAATTATCCAAAATTACTTTTACCCCCCCCCCTCTCTCCAATATAAGGTATCAACTTAAGAATCCCTCTGCCTGTCTCAAATTAAGAACCTTAAAGGGAAATAATGTTTTTTGTGGGGCTAGATCAAGTAAATGTTATGTTTGAATTTTAAAATGGTTGAATGTATTTGAATTGAAATTTTTCTTTAACCTGCAATTTACTGAACAGAAGCAAAAAATTACTTAAGACATCAAAACGATTAGTGGACAGTGGGAAGCGTAAGGGTGGATAGACCACTCTAGACCACTCACAGTTAAACAAACATCCCCTAACTCATACTCATACATCTGCGAAATGAGAATTGGTCAATCAGATAACTCCAGTGATATGTCATACTTATTAGAAAAAGTGGGGGGAAAATTCAAGTAATATAAACTGTATTTATTGGTTCTTATGAGGTAACCTATAGCAATTAAAATACTAGATTTTGACTGCTAAACTTATAAAAATTACATACAAGTAGCATGCAGCTTTCCTTAATAGTACAGACTTCCACATTCTAGTTTTCTAAATTAGACAGAAGCCTTCTGTCTTTTCTTAATTAGAACTTGTGTTACGGTGTTGATGGAACTAATTCCTATTTGGGAGGGGGGTGGTGGTAGAAGAATGGAATTGGTTCATTTCTTACACTAATTTTTGCTTCTTTTACATTTATACGTATAAAATGGAGCCAATATTGAATACTCAACTGAAAAAACTGCTGCATTTTCTAAATCCACTGTTGACGTTCCATATCTCACCTTTTAAAAATTGTATTGATGGAACATGCGTTGTAAGGTTCGGGAGAATGTTTTGAAAAGCCAGTGCTAGGAGAGAAAGTTTGTAAAACCTCCATCTCAATTAAAACAACAAACATTGGGTTTCTTTAAACAGCCTTAGACATACTTTGCAAAAAGCTAGCCATCTCTAAATCTCTAAACATGGTATTTATAAGTGTTCTTTTTCCTTTTCTTCTTTACTAATTGTAATGGAGTCTACTAATTGTAACTGGCAAGATAACTATGTAAACTAGTAATTGTCCTTTTGGAGTGATTCAACTCTCTTCAGTACAAGAACTTGTAAATTGAGATTGAGGTACAGGCTGACTGTTTTTAATTTTTTCTGTACCTCGGATTGTTATTAATTTTTTCAGATAAAGTCAAAACTTTCTCAGCAGTTAAGTACTTTTTGCAATTGCAATTTATCACATGTATAGAATTTAGTGGATACTTGTCGAGCCAATAAAGGCAATAATTGAGAATTTATGAACAATCCTGGGATCAGTTTTGGTTTCGATATCCAGATGAGATTGCACAAACTTCACTGCTCATGCCATGCAGTATACTTTGTTCGTTACCTTGAAAATCTCACAAGCTGAAGAGGATGCTTTACCGATAACAGCGATATTTAGAATGATATATTGATCAAATTCACAAATCCACATAATTTACACAACGAGGCTGTCTAGAGAAACAATCTTTTGCTTGCTGAGAAAGCTAAAAATTAGGCAGCTTCACAGTACTTCTTTATTGTCAATTTTGTGGAAAATTAACAAGATAAATTTTCGGTATTATAGGAGGGAGGGGGGGAGGGGTTTAAGCATTTAGGGGTTGGAAAAAGCTAAATACCGGATGTCCTCCTGTACTTAGACATTAGGTCATGTGTGAATGGAGGGCAAAACAAAGTTTAAGAAAGAAAAAGATGGAGGGAGAAATAAAAAAAAGTTGGAAAATGTTCACTCCTGTAATGTAGAAATAGAAACAAGTGGAGGCTTCGACAGGACAACAGGCAAAGACCTAATAACATCAGGTTAGGGTTTAGATAGGCCTAGGCACTTTAAGCCAAAAAATAGAGGTACTTAGTGACAACAGCTAAAATCACTTTCTACAGGCTTAAATTATAGTCAGAGTCATTCTTTTATTGAATTATCGCTTATTGAGAAAAGACTTGAATATGCTTTACATTTGCCCTGTCATCTTCAGGATACGAAATATCCAAGCACTTCCATCTCGCAAACTTCAATGTAACCGTTTAGAGTGATCGACACGTAACGTCCGACTGTGTTTTCCGGACACTGTACAGTTATGTTATTGTCTGAATTAGGAATGGTTATTCCTGTTCCACAAGCAGAATTGCCTTGTCCTCCATTTTCAGTGCTTTGACCAACCTTTATACTGAATTGGCTCATAGCTCTGCTGCGAGCTTCTAAGCTTATTACATGGACAGATTTGACAACTGCTTTCTTTCCCAAATCAACTCGCAGCCAAGCAGGGAATCCCAAACTTGTCTGTGCACAGGAGTTGAACTCTGTACCCCTGTTTCCGTCTACAGCATTCGAAGCAACTGTTGCGTTTCTGTAAATGGCAGTCATGCTCACTGCTTTCTCCAAAGCAAGATTATGCATGTTACCTAGGACAGTAGAAACAATCGCTTAAATTTTATATCTCTAGAACTAGAAGTTATCAAAACCCTCTTGAAAAGGCCCAGAATTCTCTTCAAAATGTCAGTAAATTGAAAATTCTGTAAAAAGATTGATTATTAAGAATAACAGATATTACTTCAAATGATCAGTCGAAAACGAACATCCTAGTTAGCCCTACCAGCATGTAAAAACGCATTATAAATAGCTTTGATAAAAGATAAAAATTTCAGGTATAGTAAATTTTTCTTCTAACCTTTTTAGGTGTAAAAAGTCCAAGCATTGATCGAAAAAATTATACTCCGAAGTGAATCCAAGAATTTGCTATAGTACGTATTAAAAGTTGTTTTCTTCAATGCAATTTTCGCATTCTATACCGTCAATCGATTGGTTGAAATTTTTTAAATAGATGTTTTAAGAGCAACCATTAAGAGAATTAAAAAAAATAGATAATGAATTTAATTCGCTTTGATTCTCTAAATCATGCTTTTGATTAAGAAATGAGTCAATCTTTTTTGAGCTTGACAGGTAGACGACATATTCTGAATAAAATACAAAAAGCAAACGTATAGTGGTTAAAGGGACGACAGTAACCTGAAAAGACTAGCAGCAAATTGTGAAGGTACCGGGGAAACAGAGCTAGAAAGGTTAGTGCTAAGGATGGGAATGCTTAGAATAGAAAGATTAACAAGGCTTTAGCGATCATAATACTGTTAAACTTTTGAGAAATATGACCACGTATAGGTGCTATAAACATAATTAAGATAGAATGTGTTATCATTTTCAGGCACAAGCTGCTTTAAATTTTCCCTGCGATCGCTGATAACGAATAAAATTTTAAAGCACCTTATGATTTGTCCGTTTGGCAAAGATTTGTTCCCCTAAAATCAATCTCTTGTGCAGAAGATTTCATTTAAACGCTGATACAAAGCTGATACAAAGGACAATTTTTTTTCAGTGGATTTTCATTTCAAAACAAAAAATTTCGTACCCTCTATCGTTCAGATATATAAATTGTTTCTCAAATGTTTTGATCTTTCAGATTTCCACAAATCAGAGTCAAATGAACAGCGCGGTTCACTGTTTTAAACACTGTTATGGTTGTTTCTTTAAGATTCCAGTTTGGCTAAAGGGTAAAAAATACAATAGGATCAGAGCCTGCTTGAAACTATCGGACTTTACCGAGGCCAGGGCTACTGAATAAAAGCAAGCTCTCTCGAGAGCATCTTTGGCATTATAACCAGTGGAATCAAGTATTGATTACCGATGCTAGAAATCTATTTCAGCTGCAACAATCATTGTAATATAGGCTGCAATAGTTTCATTGATTAAAATGTTATCAAATATAAAGAATATTAAACGCAAAAAATGGGTAACTGACCAACTTGAATTTTCTTCCAGATAACAGCATAATTTTCGTGTGATTTAAGTTCATATCCCTTACGCAATATCTTGAATTCTTCAGATCCAAATTCTTTAACCAAGTATTGACAGTCCATTTCTCTATCGCACTGAAAAAATATTTTATCAACCAAAGGACTTTTCCATACTGTATGTGTTGAAGGTTCAGCATTTTTTATCAATTCAAAATTTGTACCAGTTGAAGCCAAGTCAGGTAAGATCATAGCGATGCAGACAATGATATAAATAGCAGCAACTTTCATCTTGCAGTTCTGATGGCAGCTTCAATAACACTTTAGTTGTCTTAATCATCAACTACCAAGTTCCTATTACCCTGTTCACTGATGCTTCTCTCACACAAACTCAAACCTTTCAGAAAAGATTAGAGATCCGCTTTTATTTTATACCTATTTTGAAGTGCTGTTGCCAGAAAGCCAGCTGCAAATTCAATATGAAAAACAAAGTTTTAATCCTGCCCTATTGATCGCATCAAAGACTTTGTAGCTAAAATGAAAATTTCTGCATTTGTTTGTTGGATAATCTACCTGTGGAAATACACATGATTTAAAAATAAACCTCTATATTGAATGACCGCTAGAATGGGATGCCAATGCCAGCCAGACAATTCATGATTAGTTAAACTAATTTGTATCGATAGTAACTGATGCAATTGCTAATTCAAAGTAGACTGCATACAATTATATTTTTGCCACAAAAAAAATTAGTTCATTACGTAGAACAGCTTATTCGGTACCTTTGCAGCTTTCAATTTTGATAACATCAAGCTATCACGTACTTGACTAATCTTTGCTAACATACGACTTGCAATGACTTTAATCACAGGCCAGAGATGAAGAGAGGCGTTGGAGGAATACCCAAAAGACACCTGTATACTGATTTCATTTTTACGCAGTTAATCTCCTTGAAGGCATTAACGATGTGCTGTTTTAATTCAAGAGAATATAGTCCCTGTTTAAGTTGCCTCGGTCATACCTCAACTTTTTATAATTTCCAATCTTTAAATGCACAGCAAACTTGCTTGAATTTTTACTTTACATTGAATGGCCAAGTTTAGAACGCGTTGTAATCATGTCCTGTATTAATTTGACTTAATTCAGTACATGATGAATATGGCGGCTGAATCACTTTGGTACAGAACTTTTATATCATTCGATGCAGCTGTTCAGTTCGACACTGTTTGCCTTATAATTCGACATAAGCACGATTCAAATGCAGACACCGAATTTTCTTTGGCCGAACTAATTGCATAAATCATGCAAGTTGTTAAAATATTTCAGTCTATTGTTTTCGAGTGGCTTCTATTGTATGTTGAATGCGAAGACGAAATGCCCTTCATCTATGTGTGATTCAAAAATGGCTGCTATTCGGAGCCCCAGCATACTCGAGGTGCAGTTGCTGAAACACCAGCCTTCGCTCCTTTGAAGCCTGTGACAAGATCTTGTCATGCAGGCGATGTTTTTTTATTACAAATCAAATGCAGGGATAGATGGACAAAGTGCCTTAAAACAAATCATCTCCACAATGCGGCAAGTTTCCTAGTATAGCTAAAGTTCCTCGTCTTCTCCTATTCCAGTCGTTGAATCTTTTAGGAGTCCTAATTTCAATTTGTTCATTTTCGCCTTCTTGGTTTCGGATCTTACTCAATAATGCTTTATTTTGAGGGTAAAACAATAACACCAAATAAAAACGGCTTGCATTTGATACGGTCTTTGAATAAACTTCCGTAGCTTATATTTTTTCGAATCAAATAGCCCATTTAATACGGCCCATGAATAATATACCGTTTGAGCCAAACCTTTCTGTCTGAAAATATAAGACAGAACATTGACTATATCAATCTTCGTAAAGCTTTCGACATAGTCCGTCGTGCAACCTTGCTGGAAAAGTTGTTTTGTTAAGATGTAAATGAGTTGGAACTACAATGGATAGGTGATTATCTCTTTAACAAAAAGCAAAAGGCAATTTTCGATAAAACCATCCCATACAAATAAAATGTCACATGGCCCACAAGGATCCATCTTAGGGACCCTCCGCTTTAGATTGGTTATCAAAAACATAAATATTCCGCTCACTGATGCTGGCATGATGTTATATGTTGATGGTATTGTTAACTGTTATACAGAAAAGAACGGACATTGAAATAGAACATGCACTTAACAGTTAACTGCAAACTGTGGCAGACTGGTTTAATAAAAATTGCTTCTTCATTAAATTGAAAAAGGTAAAGCTGAATCTATACTGTACAGGTGTTGTACACATAAGAAGTTGTCCAAACAGCCAAAAGTGGACATCAGAACCCATACTCGCGTCAAATATTTACGAGACAGAATCATACAGGTACATAGATGTAGATTTAGTTAAGATTCTGAACCTTACATCTTGAAGAATGTGCACAAAAAAGGATTAACCGCTTAAAAGCATTAACCTTAGAGTTACCAATAGGATTTGCAGCGTGTTTGTGATTGAGAAAACATTGGCCATTAGCCATTCGTTGCCGAATAGGATAAATAACAGTTGGTGCATCGTGTAGTCCAACCAATGGGTAATTTAAATGCCCACGTCTGCTCCCATCTATTGCCTGTAACGACGAAACATAATCAAACTGATATACTGCAAGGTTTGCTTGATTGTGTAAAGTTATTTTTTATTTCTCCAACAGAATTTGGTGCTAAATGTTGCTTAGTAGCTGTTATTGTGTGAAACAACTTCAAATAAAGTGAGTAAAAATAATTCTAGCTATTTTAAAAGACTTCGAAATGCCCTTCTAAAAAAGCAGACTGGAATGCTACAGAGGTTCTGTTTAGACATGTTGATCTTCATATCGTACTTTAATTACTTTAAAACTTGTCAAAATTCTCAAAGGCTAACCTATATGCAGATGACACGGAAGTTTCATTCTCGTCCAATGAGCTTGAAAACGTAATACAAAACGTCCAGGCTGAGTTAGAAAGTATTTCCGAGTGGATTAGAATAAATAAACCAAGTATACACCCAGAGAGAACTAAATTCATGGTTATTGACTATCCTGGTAGGGTGAGCAAACTGCCAGAGCTACCACCTTTTTATTTGGATAGTGCTAGGATAAAACAGGTTCATAAAACAAAATACTTAGGACTTACGGTTTACGATAAGATATGCCGGGATGCACAGTACAAGTCGGTAAACTGAAAAACATCTTACTGCAATCCCAGTTGCTTGATGTTTATCAAGCACTTGTCGAAAGACACTTAAGGTATGCTAACATTGTAAGGGAGCCCTCTCTGATACCAAACTAAGTAATCTGCAAAAATATCAGAACAGAGCATTCGATCTAGTAGAATCTTCAAAGGTAAAGGATGCTCGGAAAAAAGAGACTCATCAACATAACTCAATTGTTACAGTCATGACTTATAAAATTTTCAATTAGCTCTATCCTGAAAAGCGAAATGAACTCATCAAAAGTTCTGCCGTATCAAAATGCAACAAAACGAATAGGCATGATCTGTATGTGCAAACACTAACATTCGAGTACACCAGCAGAGGTTTTTTGTACGATGGTCCAATTGCTTGGAATGAAATCCCACAATCCATTAGAGATATCGTATCCATTGACAAATTTATAAAAGAGTTAACAACTAACAGAAAACAGCGCAGCATGAATCTATGGAAAATCAAACATTTTCCTTTAAATTTCCGACCTTTTGTTGTGCGGTAGTTTTTCTTTTCTTATATCAAAACTTTCCTTTTACTGAATGGATATCATGTATAAATAAGATTAAATGAAATGAAATGGAAATTATTGTCATTTTGTTCCTATAGCTTCGCTGCAGATCGATACACCCTACCAGGACAAAAAGTATTGAAACAAGTGCGAAGGCGATTAATAGCGGATCCATTAAAAACATCTGTTGTTGTCTGATTAAGCTTTTTTCTTATCAGTCAATGCTGATTAAATAAGACAGAGAATTCAATGAAACATAAATCCGAATGTTCAATTTTCATTTTCAAAATTTTAAATCAACAAATGAACCAACTGATAAGTGCTGAAAATCGCTTTGGAATGGATGCACAAAATTTGTTGATGAAATGCACTGGGACTCTACTTCATTCTCCATGAAATCTCCAAATCAATTTTTATTTGAATCTTAGAGAGCCTCGTGGATTATAAATCAGATCATTTTCATTGGCAATAAGAAATTTTCACTTTTGTTAAGATTAGGTGTTTGTGAAAGCCAGAGAAGGACAGAGAGCGTACAGATTTTCAGGTAATTTTGAGGGGATAAATCGCTTTATATGAGAAGGACTACCTCCCTTATTTCCTTCGCATTGATTCAATTTTACCCAAAAGGCTGTTTTGCATTCTTTTAACATATTTCACTGCCTTAACTCACACGCTGCTAGTTCCTAATTCACTGTTTTCAAAAAATTACCCAAGTTGTGTTGATGAATTTTGGAGTAGTAGGGACTATTGACTTCATTTGCTGTTTTCTAAACACTCACTATTTTCTTATCATTTTCTATAAAAACCTTTGAAATCTTTTGAATCGAAATACCATTTACACTAAGTTTTAATACAACTACTCGGACCTCGTCCTGTTATCATTTTGATTTTATCTCTGCAGATATTTTCGTCTGTTAACTGCATAACTCCTTAAGCTTATGTTACAGTTCAGATTATTTCTAAATCCTTAATATACTTTAAAAAATTGACAATTAGTTTAGCATGGTTATGTTCTCCTTAAAGAGGAATGTTGGAGCGTAAATTTATAGAGGAGCAAAACTTGATTTTTTGGATGCTACTTTGGGTTTGGGCGCTGCAATAATTTTGTCTTGGTGGTGTGTATATATAGGGGCGTCGTGGCGAATTAACTCTTTAGGTGGCAGGAAAGAACAATGAAACATTTCAAATTCTACTCCCCTAGATTTACACAAGAGAGACTGTTGCAGAATTTTGCTCATAAACGTTGTCTTTTATTTACATATCTACAATTGTTTGTAGTGCCAATCGGTTGTGAGAAGTAACTAAAGGTTTCACACTTTAGACAACCATCAGTCAATTCCTTGTTAAAGCGTTATAACTTCTAGCTGTTTACCCTTTAGAATACTGGTATTTCAATTGCTTGGAAATGTTAAATCTGTTGTTATTTTGTATTGAATTTTTAAGGTAAGCAAAAAAACTTTCGTGTTCCCATCGACTTGAAAATTATTTTAAGGCAAGTATTTGAGAATGTTTCTTTCTTTCTTTGGGTTGCTGACTTGTTCATTTCTATAAATAAAAATATATTGATATCATATAGTTTCAATAAAGAGCTCTGCATGAGTTATGCTAAACTCAGAAACAATTCAATGGTCGAATTAATGCTTGACAATATACCCAAGCCCCAAGCCAGGTCCAACCCAAGCCAGGTCCAACCCAAGCCAGGTCCAACCCAAGCCAGGTCCAACCCAAGCCACCCAACCCAAACCTTTCAACCCAAGCCACCCAACCCTATCCACCCTGTTATGTTATGTTCATTGTAACATTGAAAAGTCTTTCTGAAAGGTGCGGCGGTACACTGCACATGTTTTCATACTTGCGTGTTGTTTTCGTATTGAAGTGATAACTGGTTTTATCACGTTAGTCGGTTAATTAGTAAAACAGTTTCATCTTTGGCTCGTCTTACTAGACACACCCAACCAAAACTACCCAACTAAAACTACCCAACCAAGGGAAACCACTCAAATCAAGCCACCCAAGCCAAGCGACCGAACCTAATCGATTCATCCAAGCCACCCAACTAAAGTAAGCTACCGTTCCAAACTGAGTATTGTTTTTGAAGATAAAAAGATGGTTTGATGGGCAAGTCTTGTTAATTCTATACGCGTCAAGCACTTAATGCATTGTTCGTAAAATATTGCTATTGAAAACCAGGCAATTTCTCTCCACTTTGAAATCAGCAACTTCTAAATAACGCATTACTACCTTTTGCTGAAAGATGCAAAAATCAACAAACATTACTACCGTTTTTAGGCGTTTACTTGTGAGTTTTTTTAGATCAAATAATATGTCAACCTCTGTCTGTATTCCGTTGAAAGCTGCTTGTTTCTTTTATGTACACAGATGTTAAAATGTTTGTCATCTTTATCAAAGATTCTTTGATTGGTGTTTTGACTCAAGGATACGCACTCTAAATCTTGAGTGTTTTTAATATTGATTGCAGGAGTGTCATCTTTATGTCTGTCTCTACTCTAGTCTTTTCTGACATTTTTTAAATCAAGTGAAAAATATTTGCTACCTTTTAATGTTCCAGATATACTCAATTGAGGAAATTTCAGTAGCCTATCATGTTTCAAAGGGTCCCAAAGTTTTTCCAAAATCTATATTTGAATGTCATAAAAGTAAAGGATAGTTCTTATTCCAATTCTCTAGAATCGTATTAAGATCTTTATATTGCAGTAAAAGTCTTGTTACCATGACATTGCTGTAGTTGCTAAGCAACAGCAATTTGACCAAAACAACAAAATGTTTGACCTACAATAGCCACCAAAAGAATCTTGAACACTGATTTAACGCTTGTAATAATTGCATTTTTTTCAGTTCATCTTCCACTTTCAAGCACACAGCCACCCCTTAAAGCAATGTTGGGAAGGAAGATAAAAATGTCGCTAAAAACTATTCTTGCTTCAACATACTTTTTTTGTCATTTTCTAGTCGGAGTCTTACATTGTATAGGGGGAAGGGACTGACGGGAGACGAGGAATTTAGTAGGAAAGATTAGTGATTATTCACACCCTTATGGTAGTCATTGTATTAGCAAATAAACATAGTCCTGCAATCCTTTTAAATAGAGGCAGAATCAAACATCAACTATATAGATGAAATGTTTAGCTTATTGTGAAGAAACATAGAGACAAAGCCTGCGACAAATTGTTCTCATTTCGATAAAGCAGCTTACTTTATCCCAAGTAAAATCATCATACGACCATGATTGAAAGAAAATGCAACGATGCAGCAATTCTACATCAAATGAAGGGAAATGATGTTTGGCTTTAAACAAGAATAATTCCAAGTTGTGACTCTGCGGTGAGCTCTTAATGCGTTGACATATATAATAATTGTCTGGTTTTAGCTTTAACTGCAAAACCCAGAGCTGCTGAACCCAGAACTGTTTTAAAAACCTAAGCGTACACATTTCTGTCATCGATCACGAGGCATTGATCACGAGGTACACATTTCTGTCATCCATCACTTCAATACAGAAACATAAACAAAAATATTCATGAAAAAGAATAATATGTTTTTGATATATGAAGTGAACAGTCAATGACAAACCATCTAAGACAATACTTCGAAACTAGCAAAGCGTTGTTGTAAAATGAAGTAATTTACTATTCTGATTAAAATATTTTGGACGACTTATTTCCGTTCTCTAACTTGCTTACCTTTATCTTCGGAAAACAAATAGCTAGATTTCAATTTGGTAACAGAAAGTCAGCAACAAAAGGTTAGTTTCATTGTGGTGTTTTTACTTATATCATTAAAGTATTAATTAATCTTAACTTTTTTGCTTTTGAAGCATTAGATAAAAGAATATATTCTTTTTATTGAATTTCTTAGTCAATTTTAATGCACCCTACTTAGCCAGGCGTCGTACTTCTCACGAGTCCACTTATTCTTCAATCTTGAATTAAAGCGACGTTTGATTTTGGCCTAGGTATCAAAATCAAAATTTCTTTCAAAATGCCGTTCTTAGATAAGTGAATTTCTCAACTGTATATTTCGAGTGGGACAATGCGAAGATGTTTAATCGTATTCTCGACTGATATATTAATTATGAGGGGATTTTTTGTCATTGCAAAAGCGCTTTGGCAACGGAAATTCTCGATAACAAACATGTTGATTTAAGATTAAGATCATTCAACAGCTCGCTAAACAATGTGCCCTTTAAAAGAAAAACGATTTTAAAAGAAACGGAAAACAGTTTTCAAGTTGCCTTGTTTGACATTTGAGTTATGGTTGCATCTTGAAACAAGATTCTTGAAAAAGCATAGCGCGTTTTCGAGGGAACACCGTACAGAAATATCTTTTTGAGATAAGCTTAGTAACAATTGTTTAAAATTGCAATCTGAACGGTGCAACTGAAGTTATTGCAATCAGGCACATGGAGCAATTTTTGTATCTTTTGGTCACTTTCTTAATCTCTGTACGATGTGAGACATACTTTGAGCTGATAAAGGGTGCTGATTTGGTAAATAATGCAGACACTGGGAAAACACTCTTTGGTAAAAAATTTTTTGAATGTGACCGACACATCGAATGCAAATATGTGGTGAAAATGCTTGGTTCAAAAGATTTGATAATTGTACCTGAAAAGCATGTACTGGATTCGCCTGGACATTTTGCAAAGATTTGGAAGAAGATTGAAATTGGTTGGTTTTTATGCTAAATATAGTACCTCTTAATTTTGTAAGTTGCATCAATCCATCTGGAAGACTTTTTGGGTTCAAAAAATACACCAGAGATCTATATTCAAATTCAATTATTTAAAGGCTCTTGCGCAACCGACATGCTTAGCGGCAGTTGTCTTGAGAAATTGACCGTGTTTTGTATTTTCATGCAGTACGATATAGTCGAAAAGCGTGCTGGTTGCGCAAAAAGCCTTTTAGAGCTTAAGTGAGAAAAAAATCTCGATCTCATTGAAATTTGCTTAGTAAATACTTTTACCTTGCATGTCCAATCTCCTCCTCATTGACACTGTGTTGTTTCTCTATATCATTGCACGAAGGGATCATAGATAGCATTACTGATTGCTTGATACAAGTCAAAAACAAAAGAAACTCTTACAGTGTTCACCCATTCAAAGTCAGCCAAATCCATGGACTTTGTCCCAGAAAACAAATTTCCTTTCCAGAGCTTGTTAAATAGAGAACAAAATTTGCTTCGCGTTCTAGCTTCCGAAATTGTTGTAGCCCGTCCTCTTTCAAAACTAAAGTCAATTAACATGATCAAACCTCCGTCTTCTCTTAGATTCTCCCTTCTTTTGTTGCCAAGGCTCTGCTACAGCCTCTTAGCATCTTTTTCTGAAATAATCAATCAAGAATGATCAAGATTTATTTTTGGTTGCATCATAAACATTTTCTTGTAGCCAAACAGAACCTTGCTTATAACAAAGATGTGACGATATCAAGCCTTCATGTAAACGAGACAGTTGCGTCTCATGCTGTAGATGGAAACAGGGGTACAGAGTTCTACTCCTGTGCACAGACAGATTATGGAAACCCTTCTTGGCTACAGGTCGACTTAGGGAACGAAGCAGTTGTCAGATCTGTTATTATAATCAGCATTAAGAATGAATTCAGGACGATGAAAAACTTCAGTGTAAAGGTTGGTAATGGTTATGGAACTGGAAGACGAAATTCTACATGTGCTTTAGGATTGAATATCCCAGAATCAACTAACAGTTTGTCAGTTGATTGTCCAGTGAATACTATCGGTCGTTACATCACTGTCAGCGTCGTTGGCCATTTAGAACTTTGTGAGATAGAAGTGTTTGGCAAGTTTCTATTCTAAAGGAAAAAAAGACAGGACCAACTTAAGATAAAATTGTTTTTGCATTGTGATTATAACTATAGCAATGCTCATTAATTTATTTTTTTAAAAAGGAGTATGAAATTTTAAAAAAATATTTAAAAGGTTTTAAAAAATATTGGCAATGAACAAAGTTTAACTATCTGCAAAACGGGTTGATTAATTGAGTAGGAGCACCCCTTTTTCTTAAATTTTAAGGATTTGACAAAGATGTTTACCAAGATAAAGGTAAATCTTAGCGATGCAGAAAACGAAATTTGACATTAACATCAACAAAATAAGTTGTAGATTTGACTACAAGCTAGACATAACAGTACATTCATAGAAGAGTTGCCCATCAGCAAAGATCCGTCTGTTAATGATACAGTGTATATTTGAAAATTCATGAAATATAAGACTGAATTTCTAAACAATGACAAAATGGATGTGCTATAGTACCAAGATAATTGCATGTAAAATTTTAGGAAGTCATAGCAATTTGAATGATTGCAGAGAAGAATCTTTCTTTGCTCTAGGAAGTAAGGCATTACATGCTCTTTAGAATGCAAAGCATTTTGCCTGTTTTTATGGCTTCATATGAGATGTGGTGCATAGTGGGGATAATTAGGTATATAATGTATGTAGCTTAAAATACAAATACAAAATACATATCAAATCATTTGTAATTAAATACAGTCAAGGAAAAGTATCTCCATTCCTAATTAGGTACTTCTATACAGGATGTATTTGTTAATATATTTGAATAATTTTCTTATTTAGCAGAAGAGTCATAGAACAATTCCACTTAAGAATGCTAAACAAAGCTAAACCGACTACAAATCTTTGATTGGCTAATATATATATACTCTTCAAACACTATTAACCAATCAGAGTTCATAAATTTTAACAACAAACGTTCAAGGCAGCTAGAATTAGACTCTGTTACAAATTATTTTCGTTATCATCAACCCTCAGTTGTTGACAATGGCGTGATCAGATTATATTATTGCCTTGATATCATAGTTACCTAACTTTAGGGCAAAGGAAATTCAGGTATTTGTATCTGAATACATAGGTGTAGAATTTCAACAGAATCAAAAAAATAAAACAAAATTTTTAATTGAGAGTTAAAAAAAATGAAGATTAACATCGTTTGTAACTTGCATTAACAAATATTGCATGTGTTTAGTATGTATGTATCTATTTATGTACAAGATTGATTTCTTTCCTTACCTTTTCCGAAAAGACAATTACAGCGAGCCTGTACTCACAAAAATACGTTGTGATTTAAGCATTTGACTCTGTGAATCATCGTATTTCCGTTAAAAGTTACAGGCCAAGGAGATAAGTGGGGCTCTTGCACAAAATATAAAAATCAACAAAAGGGACACAGCTTCCCTGAATTCTTTAGGGACTAGGCTAGGGTCCCTACCCTATTAGAAAGCTAGATTGTTGAAGTTGTATAGGGTTGACAGATGTTGTCGAACATGGCTCGCTATGCATGAATGTCAAGACCTATAGCATACTGTTTTGATAGCTAGATTGAGCAAGTTCTAATATATTTGAAAAATTCTCAAAAAAGTTCTATTTACAGTAGAGTGCACACAGAAAAGACCAGGCCTGTTGGTAGCTATTAAGCTCAAGAGGGGTGTCCAAGTCCCATTGGCAGGCATAGTGGGTGAACCGTCTTTTCTTTGCCGACAAATCCTTAATCTCAGCTCAAAAAAATACCCGGACATGGCAAAAAACTCCACGTTTCTACGATGACGAGTTAGCTCGAAGTTTAATCATGCTACATCTACTGGATGTCACTTTCAAAAACACTCTTTTGCGAAATAGAAGGAATCCATGAAAAATAAGTCAATGAACTTACAACTGTCGGATGGAAGCTTCTGGAACATAGCATAAGATGGAATAAGAGAGTTACAATTGAAATTCTAAAATCAAATGGAAGCCTTTTTAAATGGAACCGCATAATAACAGTAAAAGGGGCATGTAGGACAGGGACACAGCTGGGACAAAACATAAAACATGAAAATTAGATAAGATTATTTTTCAAAAATGAGCTTCATTATGAGCCACATAATGACAGGTTATAAATGGTGCCAATTAGACCACAAGATTATACAAACGATATATTCAATTTAAGGAATTTAAGTCTTTTTTTAAACATGATATTATGAATAAAAGTTATTGAGTTACATGAAAGTTTTTTATGCAAAATTAGTTGTGGTGCTTCTAGGAATGCATGTCTATGTTGAAGTGGAGAAAGGAAATGTACATCAGATTGATAATGTAGTGGCAATAAAAGCACAGGATTTTACAAATGATATATTTAATATGTTTAAAAGTTACATGAAAGATGTTTGACGAAACATTAGTTTTGGTGTTTATATGTATGAAGGTATGTATTTAAATGGAGAAAGGACATATACATCAAATTGCCGTCAATTATGTAATTATATATGTATGACTAAGATAAAAACGACAAAATTGCTGAGCATAGGTTGTCAGATGATAACCGTAGGCCGAGAGGACGTTTTTATCTAGGTTCAGATCAAAAGTAACTAAATAAATTTAGTATTGATTGGTTCCTTTTTCGTCCAATCAATGATCACTAAACCCGTGTGACGTGGACATGTTTGTGTAATGATAGACGTTATGCCCGAGTGCATGTAATTTTCCTACCTTCCTTTTGTTTGTGATACCTTGTAGATATTGTATTGTGGAAATGGCGATGCAAGTTGGATTGTATACCCAGTTGTTGGCACCAGCATACGGATTACCCATGTTATTTGTCATCTTTGGTAAAACAATGCACAATTTAAGAAGTCATTTGTTTATTTATGTTTTTTTTTCATCCATGTTCTTCTACAGAATCTTGCTTGTCTGCTTGTTAATTGATGTTTTTCAATTGAATAAACAATCTATTTCTTCAAATGAATAGCCTCAGTATCGATTACATAACAGGTACTTATTTAAATGGCAGATGTCCAAGAGGATTCTTTCAATGCATTTCAATTGAAAACTACTTCGACGATCTTTTTAATGGGACTACATACAAGCAAACTTGAATTCTAAAGCAGATTCCTAATAAACCAAATCAGCTTGCCTATTATTTCAAGCTGGTTCTTGAAGAAACACAGATTTCTTCTAAATAGTCCGGCAAATGTACTTTCTAAGATATCATGCTAGGATATTTCAAAAGGGCAAAAGGGACCAGTATCGCGTAGCCTGCGTGCAGACTCTACGGAAGGACTCTACGGGAGCTGGAGAAAGTAAGAGGAGGAAAGGCTAGTATCACGTGACCAGCTCTCAAAACTGGAGAGATGATAATTTATGTACGAAAACAAAAGCTTCTCGTGCTGTCTTTTCAAATCTGTATATCTCACTGTTGGTCACGCAGAAGACTTCCATTAATTTATGCATCACATGACAAGACAGGAATTGTTTATTGGTAGTAAACAGCAAACAAAGTAAATATTCGCGTTGGACTGTAAAACAAGGTGGTTGAAATGCAGACAATACGATGGAAGTCAACGGACTTGAGGGACTTATTTATATTATCACCATTTTCTTTATTCCAGTTCAAAGTGCAACATACTTTGAACTTATAAAGGATTCTGAAATTCCAAGCAATGCAAATACTGACAATCCACTTGTGAATAAAAGATTTTTCCAATGTGACAGAGATATCGAGTGCAAATATGTGGTAAAAAGCCATGGATCAAATGAACTGAAGATTGTATCTGAGGAGAATGTACTGTTGTCACCTGGAAATTTTGCAAAGATATGGAAGAAGTTTCAAATAGGTAGGTTCTTTTCAGCAAAACCAAATTGCTCGTAATTTGGTAATTTTTCAATGAACTTTAACAAGCCATTCCCGTGGAAGATCATTCGAGTTGAAAAGATCACGAAAAATTCGAAAAAATTTCATACTCTTTTTGGTTAACTTAATGCAAATTTTGGTAGCCCTTTATTGCAAAGAACGTACCTAATCTTGCTTACTGAATATAATGTAAATATATCGAGTTTGATGAAAAACATTGCAGGTGCAACTTTTCCGTTAGAAGTAGACGAGAAGACTAATTTATATTTCGGTGTATTGACTAAGCATGAAAAACATGCCTGACTTTAAATCGATTAATGAAAAGAAACAGTTCTACATGCAAAACCAGCGTTATTGGTGCTTTGGTGTTGGTGTTTTGGGCCGTGGCAGATGCAACCAGATGAAAAAAGGGACAGGGCGATCCCCTACACGCCACGATGTTATCTATTTCAAGTCAGTCTGCACTGTGTCCGAAAAGATACTTCCTGCCATGGTGCATCGCTCATTGTTAAAGCCAACTTTCTGATAAGGGCATAAACTACAAAGAGCATTGAAAATAGAGGGCTTTACTAACTTTGCTTTAATTGCACGTAACTGGCATAAATCCTTGTCCAAAGTTCGGACATAAAAGCATGATACCAAACTCTAGTGGTCGTATTAGCGTTCACTAATCGTTATTTACAGTGGCATGTCGTCTGGTCGCACTTACCTTGTGGACCAGTGATAAACTTTCTGGGCGTTCGATAATGCAAAGAACCATATTGATATAAATTTGAGATATGACTAGGGCAACTTGAATTGGGTCTCTACGCTGCTAAATAAAAAAACGCATCGTTACTGCCTTCTAGAAGATTAACTGCGCAACAATGAAATCAGTAATCAGCTGTCTTTTGGGTATTTCTCCGACGCCTCTCTTCATCTCTGGCCTGTGATTAAAGTCATTGCAAGTCGTATGTTATCAAAGATTAGTCAAGTACTTGCTAGCTTGATGTTATCAAAATTGATAGCTGTAGAGGCACTAAATAAACAGTTTTACGTAATGAATTGTAGCAAAAATATAATTGTTTGCAGTCTACTTTGAATTAGCAATTGCGTCAGTTAATATCGATACAATTTTCCACATTTAGTTTAACTAGTCATAAATTGTCTGGCTTTGGCTCTTTAATCTTTTCTGAAAGGCTTGAGTTTGTGCGAGAGAAGCATCAGCGATCAGGGTAGTAGGGAAGATTGTAGTTGATGATTAAGACAACTAAAGTGTTATTGAAGCTGCCATCAGAACTGCAAGATGAAAGTTGCTGCTATTAATATCATTGTCTGCATCGCTATGATCTTATCTGACTTCGCTTCAACTTGTATAAACTTTGAGTTGATAAAGAATACTGACTCTTCAATACATACAGAATGGAAAAGTCCTTTGCTTGATAAGATGTTTTTTCAGTGCGATGGAGAAAATGACTTCAAATATTCGTTAAAAGTATTTGGATCTGAATAATTCAAGATACTGCGTAAGGGATATCAATTCAAATCACACGAAAATTTTGCTGTTATCTGGAAGAAGATTCAAGTTGGTCAGTTACTCATTTTTGGCTTTTAATATTTTTTATGTCTGCTAACATTTTAATCAATGAAGCTCTTGCCGCTTATATTACAATGATTGTTGCAACTGAAAAAGATTTCTAGCATCGGTATTCCATATTCGATTCTACTAGTTATAACGCCAAAGGTGCTATGGTCCCAACGGAACATGCTTTTTTCAGTAGCCCTGACCTAGTTGAAGTCCTGGAGTTTCAAGCAAGCTGTGGTCTTATTGTATTGCTGACCCTTTAGCCAGACAGGAACCTTAAAGAAACAATATTGGCTGCTGTTTTTTGGAAATTTGAGGGTCCATCAAATTTGAGAAACGAATTATAGATCTAAACGAAAGAGGTTACAAAATATTTCGTTACGAAATGAAAAATCACTGAAAAACAAATTTGTCCTTTGTCCCAGCTTGCAGAGAATGGCTTTATACGAAAAATTCTGCAAAAGAGTTTGATTTTTTGGCAATCAAATCCTAGCAAAATGGACAATTCACGAGGAACATTACTCTTTCGCTCGTTGTCAGCAATCACAGGAAAGACAAAGAGCAGCTTTTGCGTGAAGATGATTATGCATTTCCGCATTAATAGTTTTTCCATAACCTTAACGTGGTCATATTTCCAGCATAGAGTATTACAGTATCATGAATAACCTAACAATGATCGCTAAAGCTTTTTTGACCTCAAACATTCTATCCCAAAGGTTCCCATCCTCAGAATTAACCTTTCCAGCTCTGTATTCCTGGTACTTTCACAATCTTCAGCTAGTCTTTTCAGTTTACCGTGGTTCCTTTTACCACTATGCGTTTGCTTTTTGTATTAACTTCAGAATGTGTCATCTACATGTCAAGCTCCAAATGACATTGTCTCATTGCTTGATCAATAGCATGATTTGGATAAACAGAGCCATTTTTCTTAATTTTTATAATTTTAATAATAAGTGTTCTTAAAACTTCTATTTGAAGAACAATCAATATGCGGTACAGAATTAAATATTTCATCGAAGAAAGGAGACTTTTACTACGTACTAAAGCAATTTCTTGGATACACTTCAGAGTATATATCTTTTGATAAATGCTCGGAGGTAAGACGACCAACTTTACAATGTGTTTAAATGCTTACTATTCTCAAAGCTATTTTTAAGGCATGCTCGTTGGAATAACAAGGATGTTTTTTTCCAACTAATGATACGAAATAGTTACGGTTATTCGTAAAAGTTAATCTTTATTATAGAATTGTCGATTTACTTACATGAGCCCTTGAATTCTGAAGATTTTTCAAGAATTCCCAGTTTTTTAACAGAGTTTTGATAAATTCTAGTTTAGTTTAAGAGATATAATACTTAAGCGATTGTTTCTACTGTCCTAGATCACATTCATAATCTTGCTTTGGAGAAAGCAGTGAGCATGACGGCCATTTTCAGAAACGCAACAGTTGCATCGAATGCTGTAGACGGAAACAGGGGCACAGAGTTCAATTCCTGTGCACAGTCCGTTATGGGCAACCCTTCTTGGCTGCAAGTTGACATGGGTAAAAATGCAGTTGTCAAATCTGTCCATGTAATAAGCTTAGAAGCTCTCGGCAGAACTATGAAGCAATTCAATATAAAAGTTGGCCAAAGCACTGAAAATGGAGGACAAGGCAATTCTGCTTGTGGAACAGGAATAACCATTCCTAATTCAGACAATAACATAACTGTACAGTGTCCGGAAAGCACAGTCGGACGTTACGTGTCGATCACTGTGAACGGTTACATTGAAGTTTGCGAGATTGAAGTGCTTGGATATTTTATTTCCTGAAGAAGTCAGGGCAAATGTAAAGCAAGAAATTCAAGTCTTTACTCAAGTATAGAATCAAAAAAGAAGCCTTCTTTGCAAGGAGCCTTGTAACTATTACTTGAGCTTGTACAAAGTTATCTTAGCCGCTGTCATATATTATTTGGCTAAATGTACCTAGGCCTTTCTGAACACTATCCTGATGTTATTAGCCCTTTGCCTGTTGTCAAGCTCGTGCCTTAAAGTGTCTTTACGTTACACGTTTGAAAAGTTTTCACTATTTTTTGATCTCTCCCTCCACCCTTTTGCTTTGTAAACTTTTTTCTAGCCCTCCATTCCCTCGTGACCAGGCTTCTCAGTACCAGAGAGCATTAATTGTCAGCCATGAATATGCAATTTTTAGCTTTTCACACCACGTCACGGCTTAAGATATTTCCTCCTCACACTACACATATCTTATTTGACCAAAACATAGTATCTTCTTGCAACCATAGGTCAGCGATCTTAATGAAATAAACTAGGGATAAGTGTTGTGAAAGATTTCGGCCCGAAATTTATGCAGTTGGAGAAGTTAAAATTTGTTTCAAAAATATTGAAAATGACTATTCTTTAACAATTTGTTTGTTGTGAGAACTTTGACAAATCAATGGTGCACTGTGTTGTGAATGATACATCTATTGTGGGACATTCTCAAAAACACTTTTGGACTAAAAAGAGAGAATCCATGAAAAATTGGTCAATGTGAGATCGCACTTACAACTGTCGGGTAGAAGCTTGTGAAGCATAGCATTAAAGGGAATAGGGAATTTGCAAACGAAATTCCAAGACCAAAATGGAAGGTTTTTTAAATGGAACCGCATGACAACAGTAGCAAGGGCATGTAAAACTAAGGAGACACATTGAGGGCAAAACAGAAATCGTGCAAATTAAATAAGTTTATTTTTCAAAAATGAACTACAATATGAACCGCAAGATGTCAGATGATCTATGATCTATATGCACGTGATAGAGCACATGATTCTACAAATGATAAATTCAATTCAATGAATTTAAGACTTTTTCTTAAGCAATTTTAGTGAATGTTTGAAAGATACCTAAAATTTCTTTTCTGCAGTATTAGTTCTGTGTGCATACGTATACAAGTATGTTTAGAAGTGGACAAAGGCCATCTACATATATGTATGTATGCTTAAAAAATAGAACGTCAAGATCGCTGAGCAAAGGTCAAAGGTGATAAACGTTGGTCGAGAGGACGTTCAGTTCAGGTTCAGTTCGAAATTAAATGAAAGAAAATGAATACTGATTGGTTCCTTTTTTGTCCAATCAACGATCACTTAACCCGTTTGTCGTGGATATGTTTTTTTATAATATTGGACGTTCTGCCAGAGTGCATGTAATTTCCCTACCATCCTTTTGTTTGTGATTCCTTGTAGATATTGTATTGTCGGAATAGGGATGCAAGTTAGATTTTTTTTATATTGATTCCTGGAGATGCACTTGAATAGAATTTTGGTTGAAGCAGGTTTTTTCATTTATTCGAGCAATTAACAAAAATCTATTTTGGATCCGAGTTCTTTTCCAGAATCTTGGCTGTCTGTTTGTTAATTGATGTTTTCAATTAACTAAACAATCTAATTCTTTAAATGTATTGCCCTGCGTATCAATTACATTACAGATATTCATTTAACTGGCAGATGTCGAAGTGGGATTTTTCAGCGAATTTCAATTGAATTTCAATTAATACTTCGACGATCTTTTCAATGGGACCACATACAAGCAAAATTTGAAATCTTAAACATATTCCCAATAAACAAAGTCAGCTTGCCTATATTCTAAAGGAGATTCGTGAAGAATATAGATTTCGGTAAAACAGTCTGACAGAAAGACTTTTTAAGGTACCATGTGAGGATATTTCAAAAGGGCAATCTAGCTGATATCACTTGACAAACTCCCGAAAACCGGGGGATATGATAATTTATGCATGAAAACAGAAAGCTTCTTAAGCTGTCTCTTCAAATCTTTATATCAAAAAATAATTGTAAAATGTTTTAATTAGCCACCTTAATTGACCTTTCTACGATGAAAACATGAATGTTGTTTGATCTTTTGCGGGATTCAGCGACAAGGCAGTCCAGGACAAAGCAATCATTCCATCGACCAGCATAGGTGCTAGTCTTGGTCGATGCCTTAATGGCAATGTTCTGTTACTATGGTCAGACATGAGACATCTAATTAATTATGCATCACATGACGAGACAGGAACAGCTTATTGGTAGTAAACACTAAACAGCAAGTCAATATTTGCTTTTAACTGTGAAGCAAGGTGGGTGCAATTCTGATAATACGATGGAAGTTGACATCATTCGTCAATCCATTTGTATTTTCATAATTTTCCTTATGCCAGTTCAAAGTGCAACATACTTTGAACTTATAAAAGACGCAGAATTTCCAAGCAATGCAAATACTGGCAATCCTCTTGTGAATAAAAGATTTTTCGAATGTGACCGCAATATCCTTTGCAAATATGTGGTCAAAAGCCATGGATCAAACGAACTGAAGATTGTATCTGAAGAGAATGTACTGTTGTCACCTGAAAATTTTGCAAAGATATGGAAGAAGTTTCAAATAGGTAGGTTATTTTTCTGCAAAATCAAATGCCTTGTAATTTGATAAATTTTATTAATAAAATGTAACTAGCTTTTCTTATGGAAGATCGCTCGAGTTGTAGAGATCGCGATATTGGGAAAAACTTGGAATATTTTGGGAAATATCCCATCTTTTGGTAAACTTAATGCTACTTTTTGCACTTTATTGCAGAGAACATACCTAATCTTGCTTACTGAATCTAATGTATATACATCGAGTTTGAAGAAAAACACTGCAGGTGCAACTCTCCCGCTAGAAGTAGACGGGATGACCGACTCTTATGTTCGTGCATTGAAATACAAAGCATGGAAAGCCTGCTTGACTTCGTATCGATATATAAAACAAAACGGTCGCCGGGGTTATTTTATGGTCAGTGTCCGAAAAGAGATTGTCTACCGTTGGGTAACGCTCACTGTTTGAACCACAATTCCGATAAGGGCATTAACTGAAAAGAACATTGAGAAAGGGGGCATTACAAATTTAGCTCAAATTACACGAAATTGCCATAAAAGCTTGCTCAAAGCTAGGACAAAAAGAATGTTATCAAACTCTAGTGATCGTAATAGCATTGAATAATCACCATATATAGTGGCATGGCGTTTGGTTGACTTAAATTTGTGGCACGCCTATTTCATCAACACAAAATAAAAGAATGCCTTTAACGGTTTTACTGTTGTTTTATTATTTTTAAAGACTATAAATCCAATCTGTAACATAATAGAAGTATGACCAACTTTCTGGGCTTTCAAGAATGCAAAGCACGAAATCGATGTTAATTTGAAATATGAATGAGGCGACTAAAATTGCGTCTCTATGCTGCTAGATAAAAAAACGCATCGTTAGTGCCTTCAAGAAGATTGAAGGTGCAAAAATGAAGTCAGTATACAGGTGTCTTTTGGGTAGTTCTCCAATGCCTATCATTATCTCTGGCTTGTAATTTAAGTCATTGCAAGTTATATGCTGCCGAAGATTAGTCAAGTACATGATACCTTGATTGTTCTTGAAATTTCTATTCGAAAACTGCAGGCAATCATTCGGCATTACCGAATTTACCGAATTAATTTTTTACTACTTACTAAAGCTATTTATTGGATGCAATTCAATTTATAATTCTTTTGATCAATACCGGGACGAAAACAAGTGGCTAACTTTGGGGGGACGTAGAATAAAATTCCAACTTTACCTGGAAAACTTTTCGTTCGACCTGCATATTTTTAAGACTTCTCAATTCTCAAAAGCTCTATCCAAGATAGCAATTTACGATAAAGAGTTAAGGATGGTTACAATTAAAATTGGGAGCTTAGCATACACTCGTTTTCTGAAAAAAGGTTTGAGAATTTATTCAACTCAACCCCTTTCAAAAAAAAGCAAACAGTGCAATTTGAGATCCAGTTTGAGATCCATTAAAAGTCCAAGTTAATCATTAAGTTTTTCAACTGCAATTGGGATTTTCAAACACTTTGGGGGGGGAAACACACCCTTGCCCCTGCTATTTACTTCCCTGGATCAATCCTCCGATGTTTTATACCCGAGAGGATTAAACGAAAAGCTTTACTTTGCATAAAATAGGAACATTCTCAAAGAGCTTTTAAAGGCCTTTTTATATGCTCTTTTGGCTAATACTGTTATTCGTAAAAGTTCATTTTTGTTACAGAATTGTCAATTTACTGACATTGATAGAAAGAAGTTCAAAGTAAGAAGAAGTCAGAGCCTTTTGGACAGAGTTTTGATCAATTCTACTTCTCGAGATAATAACTTAACCAATCGTTGTTACTTTCCTAGGTGACATGCAAAATCTTGCTTTGGAGAAAGCTGTGCGCATGGCAGCCATTTTCGATAACACAACAGTTGCATCGAATGCTGTAGATGGAAATAGGAGTACAGACTTCTTTTCCTGTGCACAGACAGTTACGGGTAGCCCTGCTTGGCTGCAAGTTGATTTGGGAAAGAAAGCAGTTGTCAAATCTGTCCATGTAATAAGCTTAGAAGTTCCCATTAGATCTATGAGCCAATTCAATATAAAAGTTGGCCAAAGCACTGAAAATGGAGGACAAAGCAATTCTGCATGTGGAACAGAAATAACCATTCCTGATTCAGACAATGACATAACTGTACAGTGTCCGGAAAACACAGTCGGACGTTACGTGTCGATTACTGTAAACGGTTACATTGAAGTTTGCGAGATTGAAGTGCATGGATATTTCATATCCTGAGGAAAATAGGGCAAATTTAAAGCAAAAGATTAAAGTCTTTCTCAAGGAGCGATAACTTAATCAAAGAGAAAGCCTCTTTTGCAAGGAGCCTTGATACTATGACTTAAGCCCGTACAATGTTAACTTAGCAGTTGCAACTAATGTCCTTCTACTCTTTGGATAAATGTACCTAGGCCTTTCTGAACCCTTAACCTGATGTTAATAGCCCTTTGCCGGTAGTCAAGCTCGACCCTTAACGTGTCTTTACATTACAGGAGTGCACATTTTTCACTATGTTTTAATTTCTCTCTTCACCTTTTTGCTTTGTAAACTTTTTCTAGCCCTCTATTCACTCAGGACTTAAAGTCTAAGTACAATAAGTACAAGAGAACATCAATTGTCAACAATTAATGCACAACGTTCAGCTATTCCACCACCTAACTGCTTAAGAAAATACCTCTTCACACTAGATAGACGAAAAACTACAAGCCTGCATATATGGTCTTGGGGTCAAATCTTCAACGACCTCAGATGCAATTTACGCGGAATTAGGCAGAATTGATATATTAGCTATGAAGCATATTGCCTTGATTAAAATTTACTTCAGATCATGTAATTTAAGTCTGGAACGCTACGCAAAACGCGCTTTCCTTATGTTATCAGATGATGCTTTGACTGGTGTTGAAACCTGGGTTTCAGATAGCAAGGAACTGATCACATTATACAACATTTATGTCTCTGATAGTGCACCTGCTATTCAATCTAAGGTAATGCTTCTCTTCACTTCAAGCCCCATGAAAAAAATCAAAGGCCACATCATTAACGAAAAGAAGCTATGGACCTATGCTCTATTCAAGACTACTTTTAAGTTTGAAAAGTATCTTGATATTATTCCAGATATTAAGACAAGAAGCATGTTTTGCAGATTAGGACTTGGTTCTCAGAACCTGCATTTTTATTCAGGCAGATATGGCAACAAGCCTACCCCTAAGGATGTAAGAATCTGCAGATATTGCGATTCAATCTTCATCCACGCTATTGAAGACCAACTTCGTTTTGTAATGGTTTGCCCCTTTTACTCTGAAGAACGGAATAAACTGTTGGTGAAAATGGAAGAGTGGTATCCCTATATAAGAAATCTTAGTCATGAGAACAAGTTTATTTGTATGATGAGTCAAGAAAATACTGATTTGATTCAAATTCTTGCGATAAAAGTAACGCTAGCATTCCAAAAGCGTGAAATTTATTAGACCTTACGAAAAAAATATGCTGATCAGCTTGCTGTTATATATTTAAGCTGTTATAATTTTTGTAGCCATCTGTTGTAATATTTTAGAAGTAGCAATCTTAATTAATCATTTAAAATTACGACGTTTTGTTCTGTTGTAGTAGATTAAGGGCCATTTCGGCCTATAAATCTATTATTCAAACAATCTTTTGGTGGTACAAAACTTGAAAATGGCTTTGAAAAAAGCAAACATTTAGTAAACTAAAACTTTTCGTCTGACACTCTTCAGAGTTTAAAACGTCAGAACGAAGACCGAAAACTCTACGCTAGGAAATATATATACCCAGTTGTGGATCGAAATAGGCCAATCAGAAACACGAGCACACGACTGTTGAGGTCAGAGGCGGACTGGCAGCAAATCTCTCAGGTTGCTATATACAGAAATGATATGTACCTGGAAACCATGCACCTATGAAATATTAAAAAGATCCCAGTTTTTTATCATTTTGAAATGTTCATCTGCTATATTTGTTGGTGTGTAGCCCCTTTGTTCTAACAATAAATACTTTAAGACGAAAATGCAAAAAAAAAGGAACAAACTCAATGCTGTTGTGCACAGTTGATGCTTACAAAAATGCAAAGGAAGAGACATATATGCACTGCGAGCGAAGCGAGCAGAAAATTTTTTCGGCCACGCCCTTTAAATTAACTTGAAACACGATTCAGAATACTTTTTACGGTCGTTTACCTCGTTTTACAAAATTTTAGGCATACTTTGTTGCGTTTCGTTAAAATTCAGTTCTTAATCTGGAATTCCTTGCTTTAAGAGGACCCCTAGACCTCGAGGCCCAGGGGCATTTTGCCCCTCCTTGTCCCCCTCTCGGAAGCCCTGTTCATATTCCCTGTTCATGTAAATGTTGACCTCCTCTAATTTTAAACTGTGAACTTGAATATACAGGTAAGTGAGGCATTTTCTCACCAAAGATTTTGTTCATATTAAATTTTTTGCTCGGTTTTACAAACTCATTCGAAAGGGGGCCACCGAGAAATTTCCCTGTGTCCCGCCTAGCTACAACGCCCCTGGTAAGCAATACTGAAATGTTTTCTTTCTAAGGATTTTATCTTCATTTCTGTCACTTGTATTCTCTTGAACATAGATATCTTTGAAATTAACAGAGCTATTTTCTCGAATGTATCTACGGAGGGCCCGGTTATTATGAAGTTGAGAAGACGCGGGTTGCGATCGCAACCTAGCATTCCTGCCAGTCCGTCACTGGTTGAGGTTGACCAATCAGTGCCGCTTACCTAATGAAAATGTTACCAATGGAGTCCTAAGGTGAAAACGAACTCCTTTTGTCTACACAGTAGCGGTTTTTTCGTGCTTATGTAGATAGATTCCAAAACTGCTAGGAGGAACGACGATCGGGCTTTACCAATAATCCGAAACATGTCGCCATGATAGTTTTTTGCACAATCTGGGTTTTCCAGTAAATGCTGCCCGATAGGAGAATCGCAGGTTTTATATGTAGTTTTGGATTTGCAAGACCGAGGTGGCTGTTCTCTTTGGGGACGAGTTTTGTTTCTAATACTAGGCGGGACATGTTGTTTTATTCAATCCTCCAATCTTTGGGTAGTGCGTCCTATGTAGCCAGAATCACACTGGCACGTAAATTCATATACAACGGAACTTTTTTATGTGGCATTCACATTGCGGGACATTCTCAAAAACACTTTTTGACGAAAAAGAGAGAATCCATGAAAAATTGGTCAATGTGAGATCGCAACGAAACTTATTGTGTTTGCAGGCAACCCACGTGTTGTTTATAGTACGAAAAAGGCCCTTCCGTCCATTTAAAAGGACTGCGTTCCTGCCACACAAAAAAGTTTCGTTGCGATCTCACATTGACCAATTTTTCATGGATTCTCTCTTTTTCGTCAAAAAGTGTTTTTGATAATGTCCCGCAATAGATGTATCATTCAGAACACAATGCACCATTGACTTGTCGAAGATCTTATTTTTAACAAAAATTTTAAGACACTTCACTTGTTTAGTAGATTAAATTTCGAGCTGAAATCTTTCACAACACTTATTTCTTGTTTATTACACTTTAATCCGTTGGCTACAGTCACGCAAATGCACTTTTTTGGTAATATGGGATGTTTCTTTTCTTATATAATAATAGATTTGAAAATGGCTTTGAAAAAAGCAAACATTTAGTAAACTAAAGCTTTTCGTCTGAAACTCCATTGCGCCCACCCAAATTGCCACTGAACCAGATTCACTAATCCCTCAAAGGTGCCGTCGACCTGCCCCAGAGCACATTACAATAGCCAAACAACCACTTCACACACGAACTGATGCGCGCTCAAATTTCCAAGCGGAAATCGAATTCTCTTTGTCAAACTTGAAAAAGTTTTCTCGATTATCCACTTTCACAAAGATAATGAGTTTTATGTCAGAAATCAGTGCGTTCAGGGCCATAGTATAAGATGGAATAAGAAATAAGCAATCGAAATTCTCAAGATCAAAAGAAACCCCTCTAAATGGAAACGCTTCAAAACAGTAACAAGGGCATGTAAACGTATGGACAGATTCAGAAGAAACATAAAACTTGTAAATAAGATAAGATTTTTTTTCAAAAATGAGCCTCAATATGAACTGCAATATAACAGGTTTTAAATGGTGTTCTTAAGGGCACACGATCTTACAAATGATATGCTCCATTTAAGGATTTTAAGGACTTTTTCATCAGCATGTTTAGTGCATATTTGAAAGTTACCTGAAATTTGTTTCATGCAATGTTAGTTTTGTATGCAAATGTATGCATGTATGTATTGAAGTGGAAAAAGGCATGTACATCAGATTGATAATGTAGTGGCAATAAAAGCACAAAATTTTACAAATGATAAATTTAATATGTTTAAAAGTTACATGAAAGATGTTTGATGAAACATTAGTTTTGGTGTTTATATGAATGAATGTATGTATTGAAATGGAGAAAGGACATGTACATCAGATTGCCGTCAATTATGTAGAAATATATGTATGGCTAAGATAAAAACGACAAAATTGCTGAGCATAGGTTGTCAGATGATAACCGTAGGCCGAGAGGACGTTTTTATCCACGTTCAGATTCTTTCAATGCATTTCAATTGAAAACTACATCGACGATCTTTTAAGCCTTGGCCAAACTGGGCAATACTGTTGCGTGACCATGTTGCTCCAAATTGTGTTGATTTTTTTGCCTTCAAAACATTGTGGCCAAACTGGGCAACATAGTGGTACAACGTCTATTGCTAATGTTATCTGTCACAACAGCGCGTCAAATTTGATCCGATAAATGGTTTTCCGCGTCATATTTGATTTGAGCACAAATTTGGGAAAGTATGGCAGAAAGAAAGCAAGCTGCAGCTACTGGAAGCTGATTTTGACATCACAACACCATTGTTGCTTTTAGCACTCTTTGGTCGAGAACTCGTAGAAGTAGTAGCTTTTGGCCGATTTGATATTTTCAAAGAACTTGTACTTGAACTTGTTTCAGATGGTACCTTTAAATCCTATCTACACATTTTTTCCTCTTCAAGGTTTTCTTCTCACTCTGTAGAATTGATTTCAAAGGTTAAATTATTAGGGGCCATTTTTATCGAAGAAAGTCCAGCACATTGTTTTGCAACACTGCGCTTGTTGAAAATTATTCCTCGTTTAAAAGTATGGCCATCCTCGTCTAAAATGTGGGAAGATAAAATAAATTTGCATCGTCAAGGTCTGCTGCGTGGCTAGTTCCAATGGAACTAATAGAGTACCAAAGTGATGACGTCATAAAAATTTATTTTTAGAATTTCTGAATTTTGATCCCAGAACCTGAAAGAGCACTATAAAATACCTCTAAATATGCAAAAAAGCTTAATGCATTACGAATTTGCTGAGATATGGCCACATTAGCACAGGCTCTTGCCCCATCAAACCTCTATAATTTGGTGTTGGTTCATAACTTTATGAACCAGACCAGAATATCAGTAAACTTTCATTGGCAATATCTCGCCCAATTTGGCACATATCTAGCTAATTTGGCACATTAAGAGGTACTTTATGTCGTTCTTTCAGATTATTCGGCCAAGTTTAAGAAGTTCTAAAAATAGATTTTGATGACGTCACACATCGGTACTCTATTGCAACTTATGCAAAAAACTGCAAAATGAAGATTATGATACACACGACACTAATCACTACATCACAATCAAAGACAAACAGGCAATGAAATATTCGAATTATGCAATTGATCGAGCTACCTCAGTTGACACGGTGTTTAAAATATTATAGCCATTTAACCATGAGGACTTGGGTCCGCATTTTATATTCACACTGTTTGTAGTTAGAACAGCAGGGTATCATGTTTCAAGTTGAGTTGTTATGTTGAGTTTTGGTGAAGTCGCGAAAAGAGAATTCATCGCTAAAGTTTCGCTATTTTATACGAGTGAACACGCAAGGTTGGGGTATTTCCAACAACTGGCACCTCCGACGGGACCCACACGGGGTCGTGGAATAATTTGGTGGAAATTTTAGCGGGAGAATGTCTGAGAACGGCGACTCAGGAACGACGACGCGGGACGAAATGGCCGCACTTGAAGAATTGAAGGACGAGAGAGAAGTATTTAAAGAAGCCTTAGAGGACGCACTTTATCGGTTAAATGAATTAAATGGTACCGAAAATGTCGATCAGGAGCTCTCAAAGGAAGTTAAAGAACTTCAAATCGTGATAGAACCAAGTTTAACCGAGATTAAAGACCTCGACGTTAAGATACAAGCGGAAATGCGAAAGTTGAAGTTAAGATCGTGTTTGGTGGAAGAAATAAAACGAAGAAGGGCATACGCTGCCAAAGTACAAGTGGCTTTGAACAAGGCCGCAGAAACTGAAAAGAAACAATTTGAAAGGGAAATTGTAACCGGAATTGGGGGTTCAACGAGAGCCCAAAGGGAAGACCCCAGAACAAGACAGGGAGATATGTCACCGGGCTTTCTATTTTCAAATTTCCCACCAGTGGAGCTTTGAAGTGAAGGCGCAAGGGCAAGTAATTTGGAGAATTTTGGAGAAAAGGCCGACATTGGTGCGCAAAGATGGGGGGAGCAGCCAGGAGCGTATGGGCAACAAGACATCCTAGGACAGTACAGCGCCTTTGGACAGTTTGGAACGAATAGTGGACAACCAGGACCTATCGGACAGTCAGCAAGCAGAATGCAACCTCAAAGAAGATTCAACCCTCTCCCAGGAAATATGCGGGAACGTGAGAATGCAGTTAATTTTGGAGTCCAAAATATGGTGAAACTGACGAGATTGGAGCTTAAACGCTTTAATGGGGACCCAATGAAGTGGTTAGAGTTCTGGGAGAATTTCGAAAGAAATGTCCATGACAATCCAGGCGACTCGGATGTACACAAAATTTCATACTTGAAGGCATGTTTAGATGGGCCAGCGAGCACGACGATCGCCAATTTGTCAATAATTGGGGACAATTACAAACCAGCAATAGCAATTCTCGAAGAAAAATATGGACAGACAGGATTGTTGAAGGAAGCCCATATGGCAGCTTTAAAGGCGACACAAGGAGTTTCAAATGCAAGAGATGTGAACAAATTGAGGAAATTTTATGATGATGTAGACGCACACTACAAGGCGCTGTCGGTATTAGAAGTTCCAGGAGAGCACTACTCGGTAGCTGTTGTCCCAGAGTTGATGGGTAAAGTACCAAGAGATGTAGCAATCAACATACGTCGATCAAAGGATGTTAATCATGAGTGGATGATAGGAGAGTTTCTTGATAAGTTGTGGCAAGAATTGGTGATAAGAAGTGCGAGTGAGTCACAAGACCAACCAGTAATCGAAAGGAGAAGAGAGGGCAGAGTACTTTTAGTCAACAGTACCTCTTGTGTTTACTGTCTTGGAGAACATCAAAGTAGAGAGTGCAGCCAAGTCAAGGATCCTGATAAAAGAAAGGACATTTTGCGTAAATACAACAGATGTTTTCAGTGTCTTCGGAAAGGACATCCTCAAAGAAAGTGCAGAGATAAAAGGCAGTGTGACAAGTGCAAGAAAACAGGGCACCACACATCGATATGCAGAGGAGAAACGACCCCAAATTTGCATGCTGCACCTAATGGAGCTATTGCGTATCAGACGGTGCAGGCAAAGATTAACATACCAGGGTATGACTCAGTTCCATGTCGCATGCTGCTAGACACAGGTAGTGACAAAACGTATTTGGTGCAGAAGATTGCTGACAAATTGAAAGGTAAACCCATTCGACATGAAACAAAGGTTCTTGATACTATTCATGGAAGCAGAAGCCACAGGTGTGCTGTTTATAATTTAGAGATCAGTAATATGGAAGGAGAAGTTCAGCTCATTACAGAGGCCGCAACGCTAAGCAAACTGACAACTGTGAGGAACGCCAGACCTGAAATTGTACAGCAAAATTTAAGCACTTGAAAGACATCAAATTCTCAGATGTGTCGGAGCACGACGAATTGGAAATTCACGTCATAATTGGTCTTGAAGATTTGGGTAGAGTAAAGACAGGACGTTAAATACGGGGGGAGGAAGATCAGCCTATTGCCGAGGAAACCAAATTAGGATGGACTTTGTTAGGACCAACTTATCAAGGAACAAAAACTGATGATCAAGAAAGTAAATTGTTGTTTTGTATGGAGAACAGGCCAGAGATAGCTACAGAAGTAGACAGGCTATGGGACTTAGAGACTGTCGGGATCCGAGAAGGTGATCCAGTGCACGTGGAGTTCAAAGATACAGTCAAGTTCAACGGTAGACGTTATGTAGTAAATCTACCTTGGAAGTCAGCAACAGCCAAAGCCTCATTACCAGACAACAAGAAGCTATGTGAAAAGCGGCTACGTTCTCAGCTGAAAAGATTATTTAGAGTCCCGGAGCAGTTAGAAGCTTATGATGGCATCATACAAGAGCAGATAAAGGCGGGAATTGTGGAAAAGGCTCCCAAGAAAGAAACAGGGGTAACAGCCACCCACTACATACCCCATAATGCTGTCATTCGACAAGAAGCAGAGTCAACAAAAGTGAGAATCGAGTTTGACGCGTCAGCAAAGGAGAGGAAACGTAGCTATTTGCTAAATGAGTGCCTTCACAAGGGACCACCATTGATACCTATGCTGTTTGACATTGTGCTTCGGTACAGAATGTACCTCGTTGCTCTGGTGGGTGATGTACAAAAAGCCTTTCACCAGATTGAAGTAGCAGTTGAAGACAGAGATTGCCTAAGGTTTTTGTGGGTTGAAGATCCAAAGAATGCAATTTCAGAGCTTTCTGAGTTGAGGTTCACTCGGGTTATCTTTGGAGCGGGTCCGAGTCCATTCTTGCTAAATGCGACGATGCAAAGGCACATTGGAGGCTATGAGGAGACAGATCCAGAGTTTGTCAGTTTGGTGGTTAAAAGTGTATTTGTGGATGATTTTGTTGGTGGCGGTAGAAACTCGACAGAAGTTATCACATTGAAAAAGAAACTCACCGATGTAATGCAAGAAGGTGGCTTCACTCTTCACAAGTGGAAGTCAAATATTGAGGAAGTGTGCAGCTCGCCAACGGTGGACAGTAAAGGCGATGAAGACGAAACATTTGCGAAGCAGAAACTTAATCTGGATGAGAGCCAAAGTAAAGTCCTTGGGATAAAGTGGAATCCAAGGAGTGATATAATGGCAGTGGAATTGTCACAGGTTGCAGAGGAAGCAGAAAGGGATTTACGCATGACCAAAAGGGAGTTGCTGAGCCGCTTGTCCAGAATCTATGACCCATTAGGAGTTGCGGGTCCGATCACCATTGTTGGTAGAAAGATCTTCACATATGCTTGCAGAGAAGGTATAACTTGGGACAGTTTGGTCAGTGAAGATCTGCATGGTAAATGGAAGACATTTGAAAGAAATTTGAAGCAAAGGTCAGAGATAGAGTTCCCAAGATGTGTTGCATTGTCAGAGAAGCCAAAGGAGATGTCATTGCACACCTTCGCAGATGCAAGTCAAACAGCCTACTGCGCGGCCGTGTATTTGGTTGTGACGTTGCCGCAAGGAAAGTTCAGTAACCTGCTGACTGCTAAAACCAGGCTGCCTCCATTGAAGAAGGAAATGACCATTCCACGTTTGGAGTTGACAGCAGCAAGGATTGCGGCAAGGTTGGCAGCGACAGTAAAACAAGCACTGGCAGGATTTGAGTTAAAAAGGGTCTGCATGTGGTCGGATAGTTGCACGGTTCTCCATTGGCTGCAAAGACGAGGTCAGTATCGCCAATTTGTTGAATACAGAGTCAAGGAAATCGAACATCTGTCAAATGGTGCAACATGGCAGTATTGTCCAACAAGCGAAAATCCGGCGGATCTTGGCACAAGGGGCAAAACACCGCTACAATTACAAGGGAGTGACCTGTGGTGGCAGGGACCATCGTGGCTGATTTCTGATCAGTGGCCAGAACAGCCCATCTTGTCAAGGGAAAAGGAAATCGAAGATGAAGAAATAAATCCAGTGTTACAGATGGCCACGACGATAAAAGAAAGGGGACTTTCAAGTTTGATAAGGTTGAAAGATTATAGCTCAAAGAGAAGATTACTTGGTGTAACTGCGTGGATTTTGCGTTTTATGAAGAACTGCAGGGCAAGCAAGGGAGATAGGCTCCAACTGAAATACGTTACAACGGACGAAGTAAAGGAAGCGGAAGAGAGGTGGGTGAAAGTAGTACAATGCGAAATTGAAGAGAGTGCAAATTACAAGCAGTTGGTGCAACAGCTGAACGTTGTAAAGATAGACGGAGTGATGAGATGCAAGGGAAGATTGCAGTTTTCTGGATTGTCGTTTGAAGTACAGAATCCAGCGTTGTTACCAAGAAGACTAGCTACGTTTGCCGGAGAAGAAACGAGTGAACTACAAACTCAGGTTTTGAATCAAGAAGATTAACTTCTTGATTGGGGGGAGTGTTTAAAATATTATAGCCATTTAACCATGAGGACTTGGGTCCGCATTTTATATTCACACTGTTTGTAGTTAGAACAGCAGTGTATCATGTTTCAAGTTGAGTTGTTATGTTGAGTTTTGGTGAAGTCGCAAAAAGTTTCGCTATTTTATACGAGTGAACTCGCAAGGTTGGGGTATTTCCAACAACGGATCGCAAACGTGACGTAGATATTTCATATCGTACAAATGATCAAAACACTCGATTTATGTTTTGAAGTTTTATACTCTGAAGAGTGTCGGATGGAAAGCTTTAATATGGCTCAAAATTTTTACTTCTTTTGAAGCCATTTTCAAATTTGGTAACATAAAAAGAATATTTTTCTAAGTTTTTGTTTAAATGCTTTCCCTGTATTAAAAACTCGATCTCAACAATTGACAAATAAATGCATCAAAACAGCACTTTAAGATACAAAAAAATATTGGTCCTGGACCTGTTGTTTGAGAACAATATAAAAGGGAGTCTTTCATTCAAAACAATCTTTCCTGTAAATATTTTTACGGGGGAAGGGGTGGTGACTGTAGCCCCTTGAAAACCCTACTTACGCCCCATAGAAACTACCTTTTCTTAAACAAGTTAAACATTCAAAAGCACCTTTTCATTTGCCACTTTCTAGATTGAATAAAATACTCTTTAATTGATTTATCGCTTTTTTCTTTGTTGAAACTCCCTGGACTAGCAGAGCTCTTTTCTTAAATTTCCTCGAGCAGTTCTTCTTATAATAACATCACTATTCGTATATGGTCATTAGGCCCGTATCTTCTATTACTATGGCAACGCAAGATACTTTCACTGATTTATGCATCACATGACCAAACGGGAATAGATTTATCGGTAGCATACGACAAGTCAGTATTCGAGTCGATCTTTGAGCAAGGTAGAAGCAATATAGAGAACGCGATGGAAGTCAATGGTATTGAACGACTTCTTTATATCATTGCCATTTCCTTTTTTCCAGTTCAAAGTGCTACATATTTTGAACTTATAAAGGGTGCTGATACTTCAAGCAATGAAAAAGCTGACAATCCTCTTGTGAATAAAAGATTTTTCCAATGTGACAGAAATGAGGATTGCAAATATATTGTAAAAATGCATGGATCAAACGAACTGAAAATTGTACCTGAAGAGCATGTATTGGCTTCACCTGGAAATTTTTATAAGATATGGAAGAAGGTTCAAATTGGTAGGTTATTTCGTTGCAAAATTTGAATACCCTATTATCTTGTGAAAGGTTTATATGAACTGTAGTTAGCTTTTATTATTGAAGAATTTTCGAGTTGAAAAGATAATAAAACTATGAAATGTTTGGAAATGCTGGAACAGAAAGGGAATATTATAGTATGGTAAATTACATGCCAGGTGTGCCAACGTGACATTACTCGACATTTTCCAGCCAATGTGCCATGGAATTGAACGTGCCAAGGTGCCTTAGGTCTGTTCGTGCCAACGTATGGTAGGTTTGTTTGTGCCAATGTGTCATTTATTGTTACGTGCCAATGTACCATACGTTTGTACGTGCCATTTTGCTACTGCCAGCATACCATAAGTTTCTACGTAGCAACGTGTCAAGATGACATTTTTCTAACGTTACAACGTAACATAAGTTTGCACGTGCCATTATATGTTACGTGCCAATGTGTCATACATTTTTACGTGTCCTTTTTTTGTAACGTGCCAGTATACCATAAGTTTCTGCGTAGCAACGTGTCAACGTGCCTTTGTTGATTTAAAGCATTGAGTCATAGACAATAGGCTTTCTCTTTTGAGGTCATTCACTTCAGAGCGATCAATATAGACCACTTGCCTTCTGACGTCATGCATAAAAAAATAGCATTCATGCACGTCCATGTTGGCGAAAGAAAACACCACGTTTGCTGAAACACTAGCTTGCATGAAGGTTTCAAAAAAGAAGGATTTGTAAAGTCTTTGCAATTCCGAACGTCTTCAATTGACCAAAGACACAATCAACATGAATTCTAACATTGGCAATATGTCTTGATTTGTGAATGTCTCTAGCCGACGTTACTAAAACGTGGAACTAGCGGAACGTGCGCGGAACTAGCGGAACGACTGAGGAATGACCGCGGAAAGAGCGGAACGACTAAGGAATGACCGCGGAACGACGAGGGAATGAGGGGAGAACTAGCGGAACGACGAGGGAATGACCGCGATACGAGAAGAGGGCTAGCGGAAAGACCAAAGAACAATACACCAATTCAACTTACGGCCTCATTTGAAAAATTCTTCAAATTCTTTTTTACAAAATATTTCACTTCAGATTCGGATTGAGAGCAAGGGATTAATGTGTCGCTTACGATATTGATTTCATGACGACATTAAGATAAACATTTTATAAGGGATTTTACTGTGATTGCAGACCATGGGTGTACTGTAAAGTTTCCCCCAGAATGATTTTTGCGGTCAAATCCCTTACAGGTTTTCAAACTTCATTCCTCTGTAAAATCTAAAATACAAGCACAAACAATATGAAAGATTGTATCCAACCTAAAATTATGGTGATAAAACCAAATTTGAGCTTGAGAGCCGTATAATGAAGTTTGGAGAAATTTCCAAAACGAGACTGTAAGTCTAATTAGAGTATGGATTGATTAGACTAGATAAATAAAAAAATAACTTCAAAAATAAATATGAGATGCAAGATATATAAAAGAAATCATGCTGAAACGATCAAGTTCTGTCAAGGCCCTCGAAATTTTTTTGCAACAAAATCTTTTGTTATGGGAGTTTAATTTGTAAGAGAGCTGTACTTGATTGACCTATTGTTTTTGTTCTATTGTGGAACTGCAAAACATTGAATTCGAAATGGCGACTGCAGATGTCTTATACTCACGACCATCGCAGCATTCTAGCAGATTATTAAACATTTGAAATAAAACCAGGAGATATCGTTAATTTTCCAGGAGTGTTAACTACCTTTGCTTTAAATTGCAGTCTTTGATGATGGCATGGAAAACCTATGCTCAGACGGAACACCATATTTTGATGAATAGGCTGGTGTCTACGGAGGCAAAACAACAAAGTGCGAGCAAAACAAAAGGGAAAAACTTTGATTAGTCTAGTGCGAATACATCTCTTAGCAACTTAATGAATAATAAACCAAAACATGACACCAAAATAATGTGCGCCTGCGAAGTTCCCTGACCGTTGTTCCATCAAAAAGTCTTCCTGTTGAGATCAGTGGGTTGTTCCGCGGCAATTCCCTGCTCGTTCCGCTAGTTATCGCCTCATTCCTTAGTCGTTCCGCTAGTTCCGCGCACGTTCCGCTAGTTCCTCGTTTTAGCAACGTCGGTCTCTAGCAGGGAACTTATTCTTGCCTTTGGTAAAGTTTGGGATGTTCAGGAATTTTTTTTTTCTGTTTAGATCTTTCTAAAACCCCTATCTTCTAGGATGCACCCAGAATGGGTAAGGGGGTAGCGGGTAGATATGGGGCCATACATGCATGTTTTGGGTTTGTCTCGGCAGCTATGGATGAGTTTAACAAGCAATTCACATTTCCCTTTTTACCCTTCCAATGATTGATTTCAACTTTTTTTAGTGAAAAAGAAGTCCTCTCCAGTTGTAAAAAATATAGCACTTTACAAACCAGTAGTGCAATCGTCACAATATGATCAGTACACACCCGCAACCAACGCAGTTGATGGTAGCTTAGAAGCGGTGCACAGAACCTGTGCCATTACAACACATCAGAGTTTTCCTCCATGGTTTCGTGTTGATCTTCAACAAAAACTTCCTGTTCGATCAGTTGCTTTGCAAAACAGGAGGGACTGCTGCTGGAATCGAATGAACCCATTTGATGTTCGCGTCGGCATGAGTCTAGAGAATGATGGTAGAGTGAATCCTAAATGCGTCAACGGTGGCAGTTTTACCCAGATAAACCAATACCTCAGTTTGGGATGTCCTTCAGTAATGTACGGCCGTTACGTCATCGTGTTGGCTGAACTTTCATCGATGATTGAAATTTGCGAACTAGAGGTTTACTCATAAAAACAGTTGTTAGTTTATGTAGACATTCGTATATTGATTACATTCGTATATGAATTACAACCATTAACCCTTTCGTTATTGACAGAATTTTAGGATTTTTGCCTACTTTATCTAAATATTCAGCAAAAATTGATTTTTTAAGATAACTGGATGATCTTTTGCCCAAGTAATCATCAATAGCTGTATTTTATGCAAATGATCTTATTATGCCAAAATTATATTATAATTGGACATTAATTAGCATCCAATTTGCATAATTGAATATAACAGAAAAGAACTTTATTAATTAAGGTCAATTATCTTCAATAATAAAACACTTAACTACTTTTTTCTTTCAATAATGTATTTTGTCATAGTCTTAGCACACTGAGTTGAAATATCAATCATTTTTCTTGAACAGTCTTTTTTTAATTAATTAATATGCAACAATGGGTCTAAAACAATTCAATTCAATTTGGCAAGTGCAATTTCGATTTCGATTATTAAGAGAAAGAAAACAAGTAAAAAACACAAAATCTTGGAGAGAAAAGATTGTAATTTTGACCAAATGTTCTTTTTTACTTTTTATGCTTTTTTAGTTTTTACTTTTTTTTGCTTTTTCTCTATCTAATCTACATGAATTTACCAAAAACAACAACTAATCTAGCGATCACGACTGTAACTTAGGAAAGCTTCCTTGTACTGCTCAAACTCTGGGGAATGGAAAAACAAGAAGGAGTTTCTTTCTCCAATACACAAAGGGATATCACATACAACACAGCAAAATGATGAGGTTTTTGCTCTATAACTTTGATCTATGCTATGCACTGACTTCATAACTGAGCAAACTTTGCAAACTTGGTGTTTCTCAAGCTTCACCGGCAAATGCCCTTTCTCTAGTCTATTCTGCCACAATTCCTTTTTACTAACTGCCTTCTTCAAAGTTGCTGATCTTTGCTTTGCACTATTTACTGCATGAGCTGTTGCCTTACAGATGAAGTCCTCTACATTACTAACTTTAGTACCTAAATCGGCAAATGATCTGACCTCTGGTTCGGCTCTAATGGCTTTCTGCTCAACAAAAGCAAGCTGAAGGGCTAAATCCTTTTTAAAATCAAGAAAAGAATAGTTCTTAGGCATTTTCTGCTCAGGGGTTGGGTTTCTAAGCTCTCTCCAAAACACATATGCATCCCAAGCACAAATATCAACAAAATGAAAGAATAATGTTTTCCAAAACTTTTTAGTCCTATATTGAACAGAATACATATGGTACATCTGATCAGACAAATCTACACCATTCATATCTTTGTTATAATCTGAAATGCATTTAGGCCTCAAAACCTTAACCTTTTTATGACTTCCATCAACCTTTGTATTCCTTGTACAATAATCATAATCATTGGCAGAATGGTAGGTGGAGAGAACAGAGACAACATTCCTATCAACCCACTGTACAAGCAACACATCATTCGGCTTTTCCCCATTTCTAATATACCTTATTGTTCCTCGATCAAGTTTCTTCCCCCAAGACTGCCTATTTTTCATTACCTCAGGAAAGGATGAGGAATTTTCCCTTACAGTACCAACAGCATTTATACCAACTGAAGTCAAATATTGGAACAATGGGACACTGCAATAAAAGTTAGCAGCAAAAAGAACATACCCCCTGTTTACCAGAGGTTTTGTTAAATTAATAACAACTCTGGCAGCTAATTGGTTGATGAGATTTCCTGCATTTTCTGGATTGGGGTTTTCATTAAAAGCCTTAGCTCTACCAAGTCCTCTTTCTATCCCTTCAAAACTATTATCAACAACACTGAAATCATCCCAATCATCCTTTCTGCTTTTACCAGTATAAACCACCATATCCCAATTGTAGCCTGTAGCAGAATCAGCTAGAACCCAAAGTTTGAAACCCCATTTAGTGGGCTTATTCATTATATATTGTTTGAAGAAGAACCTACCCTTAGACTTAACCATACGTTCATCTATAGACACACATTTACCAGGAGTAAAAAGTTCCTTACAGCGACTTCGCATATGGTCATAGAAATTCCTTATTTTTCCTAATGGATCACTTTTGTCCTCTGTCTCAGGGTTTACACAATGAAGGGCAGCAAGTATTCCACAATACCTAGAAAATGTTGGAATAAACATTGACCCAAGAAGACCAGAAAAAAGCTTATCATTCTGCCAGTAGTTACGCCTAGCAGGGGCCTTAACAATACCCATATAAAATAGACAGGCAAGAAATCTCCTAAATTCCATCAAATCAATGGGTCTCCACACATGGCAACCATGGTCCTGGGACATGTAGCTTTGACCTATTCCTTGACCATACACAGCATAAATGTTTGAGTTTTCAATTATGGTTCCCATCAGATCAAAAGAAAAAAAAAGCAAGAAAAAGTCTAAGGCTCTACAAGGGGCACTGCCTCTCGCCCAAACTACTTTTGGGCCAACACTGCTTACATTATGTGGTGGAAGCCACTTCTGTTCCCTATCACCTGTGTAGCCTAGAGACTCTGCCAAACTACAATCACTATCCTGATACTCCTCTTCACTAACTTCTGACTCGTCATGGATCTCATCGACTACTACAGCTCCGTCCAGCTCATCGTCCAACTCAACTGGATGTCCTGAACCAGCCAGACTCTGCCTAAAACAAAGATATAGAAAATAAGCAAAGACAAGATGATTTATAATTTGGTAATTTCTGCAGCAGTGCAACAAATAGTAAAGAAATCTAAGTGAATCTGTTCAGAGCCACCATATACAAAATCAGCTGATTTGTTTATCACGGGCCTAAAATTTCTTGAAAACCACTCCCAAAAAAACAAAAATTTTTGGCCGTACTTAGTTAGCCATTATTCTAAGATTTTCACTACAGCTTCAGAAATGGTTCTTCTTTATCGCTAATGTATCCAAAAGTTTGAAGGAAACAATATGTAAACTTACGATCCACTCTCATTCGAAGTTTCAGGATTTTCTTCTCTTTGTCGCTTCCTGCGGGGCTTCCTTCGTCTTGGTTCGTCCACTCTTTCCATCAGCGGTGCTACAAACCGAATTTCTACCTCTCTACCACTTAATAAGGCACAGTCGATCTCAAATTCATCTTCTGAGTCAAGTCCGTTCTCATTATCCATTTTAAAATCAATTTTGAAAAACACGCCTCATTCACGACATACGCAACAAGATCAGTCAAGATGGCGGTTACAGGCCCACGTTGTCTGGGATATTTATACGAAAGAAGCGCATAAATTAATCAAATAAGTATAATTTTCTAACTGTCCAATCATATTTGAGCAATTTTAGCATAAGTTAAGGAGGGTATGTTGCCTTGGAGCTCCAAAATAAAATATTTTCGGCTAGGGTATCGGTCACGTGGCCTTATCCAGATGTACATCTGGATAAGGAATTAAAGGGTTAAACATACATTAAACATAAAATTTATGAACATACGTAATTATCATGCGAATCTTGCGTTTGCTTGTAATAACATTAAAGCACTAAATCGCTCTAAACATTTCACTGAACATCTGTCAACATTTTTATCAAAATTTAAGGCTACGTTCAAACTACTCCGTATTCGTTTCGCTCCGTTTTCGTTGATGAAAACGATGTCCGTTCATACAATCCGTTTTCAAATGAATACGCTGTGAATAAGATAGGCGTTCTCACTACTCCAACAGAAACGCTGTTGTTGGCCTCATTTTTGGAAAGAGGCGTTCACGAATCCTCAACAAATTGGCGTCATTATAAGTGAAATTAAATAAAAGCAAGTTGTGAAATTTTTTTTGTGACAACTACCAGTTCATTGTGAATTCTCAATTTCAAAATTTTTGTGATTTGGTGTGCTAGTAAAAAGAACGTATTTTGTTGCCGTTGTTAGCGTATTCAATTGTCCCCGTACTTGGTGTTCACACTGAAAGCGGAGCGTATTCAATAAACCGTGTTCAAATACGCACGGTGTTCAAAAGTATCAATTTTCATTAGCGTTTTCAAACGACTCCGTTTTCATAGCAGAGTAGTGTGAACGCAAGACAAAAAACGGATTAGTTTGACTCCGTTTTCATATGAAAACGGAGTAGTGAAAACTAAGCTAGGTTTATATATATTTTATCATAATCATCATCATCATCATCTTCATCATCATCATCATCATCATCATCAACATTATCATCATCATCATTATCATCATCATCATCATCATGATGATGAATTGAATTAACTAAAGTACAATTTAGTACTTAAAAACGCTCTTAAAGGCATTGAGTCATGGTAAATAGGCTTTCTCTATAGGGGGTCATTTGGTTTCGGCGTGATCGCTGCTGTTTCATGCGATATTGGCATCCGTTGTTGACAACTTGCTATTGATGGAAACTGTTATGTTAATCAGTACGAGGTGAGTTGATGTGACCAGTTCAAGGTCAACCAATAGCATCGCAGTCATAGAAATCATGACTTAGCGGATTTTGGCACTTAGGGTATACCCAGTCTATTTATCATGACTCAATGCCTTTAACATCTAAATGACTAATTAGAGCTTTTTACGCAAACATTGGAATAAAGAAAAATTAATTAAATAACAGTAACAACAAGTAACAGTACAAGCATGTATAAGTGACAACTATTAAAATTTATGTAAATTTGGCCAAAACAAACAAGGAAAGAGAAGCAACAACTACAACAAAGAACACAGTCTGCTTTACAGGAAATGACCTGCATTTGTTTTTGTACCTAGAAATTTCTCTTATAAGATTTGCAATATTGGCCCAGAGTCTTTCATTGTTGTCTGTCTTTGTCGTCAGTATTTGATATTTTAGCATAGACTGGTATTGAACAAAATAGTTAGGAATATAATCATTTCTTATATGCGAAAAAGTAGCACATTTCAAGAGTGTGCACATTCATCTCCGATTTCGTTGGATGAACACATATTTTATATTCTTTGATCAGTGGCGTCGCATGACCATTCTCGCTGGGGGTAAAAGAGATACAAAACCATATTTTACCGACAGAAATCCTTTTATTACATTAATATTTTGTCATAAATTTAATTCTACCGACGAGTTCTCTGAAAGTCTCTGATCATAACTTATTTGGCCCATCTGCCTGTTTCTACTGTCAATTTATGGTCTGCTGTTCTAAACAAGACCAGGTATTTTAATAAATTTTAAGGACGGAGGTTAAGATATTTTTCCTATCCAAAATTGTTTTCATACACGAATACATTTTCCCTAGATTCGACTCCTGCATTTCGCTATTCCATTGTTTTAGCAATTTGTTCTTCAAATTAGTTTCAACTACTTTCATCAGTTGCTTAGGGGTGTTAAAACCCTCTCAACAAATAGATTCAACATTTGTCGAGCAATCAACTTCGGACTCTCGGAGATGCAAGCAAAGCAAACCGCTATATAGGAATGTTCGTTTTCGCGCCAATATTGCTCGAGTTGTTTGCCTTCAAAATGGCGGCAGTTTCAGCCAAAGGGAAAAGTCGTCGTAACCTTGTTGGTGCTAGAGATGATAGATTATGAAGTTGCGCTTCGAATCAAACACAAAAATATCACCTCTAACTTTGATAAATTATTAACCAGTGTCGATCCAAAAGAAAAAATGTACATCTGCTTTGCTCTTGATCGAGTTATGTAAAACTGTCAATAACTTGAATCCAGGAATAATGGACAATTTTTTTGTCACTAGAAACCCAAAATATGGATATCAATCAAACAGCAAATGTTTTTTGTCCCATGCAGGAACAAAAACATATGGCGCAGAGAAAATTAGATTTATTCACCAAAAATGTGGAATTAGTAACCTACTGAAATTAAAGATTCCTATCGCTACTTATTTTTAAACGAAATAAAAAATCTTTACAAAACTTTGAGTGCTGCTTTAGCTTGTGAAAACAATTTATTGTTCATTAAAGCTTTTTTTAAGCTATTACTTTTCATATTCATTGTAAATTAGGTTACTGCTAGATCACGTTGCCAACTGTAAATAAAATATTTATCGTTATTTTATGATTATATGAGAATATCGGTTCGTTCGCAACATCTTCCTGTTCTTCTTCGGAAGCCTGCTCTCTGTCTTGCAACTTGCTTTGAATTGTAATCTCTTCCGATTCGCTGCTACTGCCAACTGTTTTGAAGCACCTGTCAAGGTTTGCCATTGCGATTTATAAATTTCGATCTAAGCACAGCTCTTGACGCCTCGAAGCTTTCATCAGCTCAGATGTTTTCTTTCTTTGGTGCGCAAAGACCAAGTCTTGTGTGCTTGCACCCACAGAACATTTTTGGGTCGAGTGTTAAAATGCCCTCAATATCTTTCAACTCGTATAATAGAAATATTGAGTCAACCCGTTGACCATTTTGAACCTGTTCAAAATCTGGGACCGCGGAAGCAAGTGGGGCTATAGGGGCTTTTATACCCCTGCCAAATAATTTCCAAATTGTATATAAAATCATACCAGAATCGCATTGCTTTTGAATTTTAGCTTGTTCAGCCGCAAAATATTATTTGAATGCAATACTCACAATTGTGTGTAATGCCGCTACTCGAAGCGCTAAGCCTTGCTCTTACCTGCCTCGTTTGCGAAATTCCCCCGTCCATCCATCCACTCTCCCAGCGTTAGTCATACTTGTTTTTGCATAATATTTTGCGTGAACTTGCATCGCTCTCTTTGTTGCACTGCGTATACATGCAGACACGCTTCTATTAAGAAAACCTACATTCTATTATAGTATTATTTTGAGAACTCAACTATGGATTGCCTCAGCTTAAGCATGCATATCTAGACATATTCCAATTGTTTTCCTAGCTATTTATGAGGGTTGAATACATGTTATATAAGGCAAATTAGCTAAATTTTAGCCAATCAGTTAGCGTGTTGGTGGTATCGTTCTAAATGATTGGCCATTTGTTGATTGACGAATGGCTTAAACTTCTTTGTTATCTGACGATTGCCTTAAACTTATCAAATCAAAATAAGAGAATTGACACACAAAATGGTTAATGAGCTGTGTCCTGAGAGTGAGCGCTTCTGGAAAAGTTTGTAGTCATAAATATTCTACCAGGGGGCTATACGACTCCCTTTAGTTTCGGTATGGGCGGTGCCGGTTTGTGCTGGATTGAATAGCTCATGTCATAGGAATGTGTAAATATGTTATCTGTGTCGTGCAAAGGACTTTTAACTGGCGGGAGGTAAAATAATAGTCTGTGTCCTGAGAACATGAACCATGCTTACTGTGATACCAGCCTGATAATTGGTATGCTAAACGTAGAGATGGGGTAATTTGAGGACCTTATTATCTTGGCATGATTTTTCAAACTTCAGATTGTATATGAAGATAAAATTTTGCAGACATACACTTGTTAAATTGCTCGCAAGTGACTATTTTCATTTTCAGGATTGGGACCAAGTTAAAGGTTTTAAATAGTTTTTAGCGTTTAAATTGTTCGGCTTGAGTCTGTTACGCATCATTTTTACACCTCAATCTACATAGGCTGTAAAGTGTTCATGTTGGTATCATACTGTTGCGCCTTCATACCAGACTAATATGTCATTTTATAGAAGGTCAAACTTGAGTATATTCTCATATGTTGGAAAGAATTGAAAAAGAAGAAACAAACAATTAAAGGCTTCTATTAAATTATGGTAAAGCATATTTTCTCTTATGTGTAGAAGAGCAAGCAGATAAAGACGGGAACAGTCTTCAAAAATTGGGAACATTTTCGAAAGAGCTGCTTTGGTGCAAATGGCTTTGGAGCTACTTTGGTGAAACAACTGCCTCTGATGATTAAGCACTTGATAGATGACCAACTTCTATAGACTTGCTTTGGGAGATTCGAAAAATTTAGACAGGCCTAGTTTGATATCACAGACGAGAGAAGCACGCTTTTAGCCAGGGCCGTTGACAAGAAGGCCTTGTTGGTGGGAAGAGAGAGGGTTGACTATGAATTTACCTACGGATTCAAAAGTATACAGATCCACCAGTTCCCATGTAAACGCAAGGCCTATCCGTACTATTTTAGATCCGATCCTGTTCGGATCCGCTCTCGTGTAAACGGGGTCTGAATGACTCACTTTCAGTTCTTGAAGCCCTGATTATTATAGGGGCCCTCTCAGTAGAAGAGCTAGTTACAAGCGTAAGTACCTATTTAGCACCAGCGTAAGTACCTATTTACATGGGTGACAAAACAATAGTGACAACAGACATCTTGCACCAAAGACGCACAGACCTGAGACCATATTGAAAAGTAGTTATCCTTAATTAGAAAATGTAGAAGCCATTGTGACTTGCCATGTCTGATATTGGTGAACATTTGTCATAAAATCAAGAACAATGGGGATATCAATGAGGTGAGTACTCTTTGACAAAAAGATGATTAAAGCAAAGCAATTTAACTAAAGAGTTTTCCAGCTTCAAAATCTTCATGCTAGACATGATAACTGGAGGGTGCTGTTAAATTTTCAAAGACAACAGCTTCTACAAATCTTTTTAGCAACAAATAAACACGCTTGCTATGAATATCAAACTGGAAAAAGAAAGAACGATTGATTGCATTCACAGATCAAAACATAATATGGAGTAAAAATATATTATCTTGAAAAAAGAGTCACATGTTCTGGCCAACATTTTTGCAAGTTCAGATAAATATTATTTTTTAACTAAATGTTTCATTCAAAATAACTCATGTGCTTCTAAACGGAATTCATCATTTTGCCTTTTTACAGGGTACAAAAAAAACGATTCGGATACAGGTGCATGTGCTTATAAGAAATGATATTGTAACAATAAAATGGTGTGAGTAATGTTTCAAAAGTAGATTCTAGATATTCTGACAGTTATTCAGTATAAACTTCCTCAGGATCTGAATCATTATTAATGGTCATTATATCTCCATTCAGCTCTTCTTCATCAAGGTTGTTTCCACCATCATGTCAGTTAATATACAAAGGATTTTTTAAAGAAATCGATAATGCAAGAAACATAATCTAGGAAGGATGTAAACTTTGTTAGAGAGCAAATTGATAGCCATACTGCTGTTTCTTTTTTTTAATTTCTCTCGAAATATTGTTAAGATAAAGAAACCCACTTATAAGCGCATGCGCCTTTAAATGAGGTGCACCTACAAGCAGGGTATTAGGGTACCTAGTTTTCTATATTAATTCCTTTGCTATTTTGATGTTAACAGTTTCTGAGAATGAATGTTACAAAGACTTAAATGTTACGGAATTAGTTTTATTAATGGTTAGTGCAAACATGTTTAAATCTAGCAATTCTTAACCTTGTAAGACTTTGAGCTTCAAAGTAAATGTTTGTATCATTAGCAAGTAAATAGAAGGAGAGTGAGGGTGTTGAACTAGGTAGATTATTGCTAATGGAATCGAACAAGGTAAATTAAGAAATGGAATCCTTAACAAAATCACCCATTGTAGCAGCCTATTCGCATTCAACTTGTCAATTAAATATAAAACGCTTTTTATGTATTTTGCAACTTAATTACAACATAGTTGAACTAATCAAAGCCAAAAGTTTTGGAGAAAATCAGCATAATTCATAAATGATCTTATTTTAGGGCATATGTCGCATTAGCAGTTGGCTAATAAAACAAAAGCGTTTGGAGTGGAATTCCATTGTTTCGTGACTTTTTATTGCTTCTTCTTGAATTTTTACTGCCGTAAAAATTCACCCTCGATTCCATGCTTTGTACAAAACAAAAGAGATAATTGTATTGCATTAGCCAATCATGTTAACGACACATGCCCTTTAATTTGAAGCTTTAATCGTTCAGCTAACGCTACAAATTAACTATGAATTTAAGGTGAATTGAATAATTTTAAGCTGGTATCAAACTTTCAACGAAATATTGCTTCGTAATTTTAACTAAAGAAACACTGTGCTAAGCCGCCATTCAATAGGAAGAAGTCATTTCGTTTAAAAATTCCAAACTTTGGAAAAGCTGGGATACTAAAATCATGATGCCAAGTTTTGTGACGTTGCTTCAAAAATGATTGTTTTTTTATGATATTTAAGAATTTTAAATATTTGCATAAATACTAAAAAGAATATTTGACATATTAAGGGTTATAGAAAATAAATTTTTGTAACAGGGTACCTAAGATTGCTTGGGTAGCAAAAATCCAATGTGCAAAGGATTATGGGCATCCATGTTACGCTTTGGAAAGTACAACAAGAGCAAGATTTTCAGCCTCGCTGTATTACAAAAGACAAAAGACTAAATCTTAAAATACTTTGAATAAATTACGGTCAAGTCTAATAGTATGTTCTTTTTTCTAATATAAACATATAACATTACATGAATTGCGAGGCAAGGAATAGAACTGTTGAGATATTTCTAAAAATACTTACCACGACACACCCTCGATGAAATGTACAAACTTTATGTTCGACCGCATCTAGACTATGATGATGTCTTATATCACATCCAACCAAAAATTTGTGAAAAAAGTGATAGTGTTGTCTTAACTAACCAAATGGAAAATCTTAACTAACCAAATGGTAAGTTAAACTTTCATAAATTTAAGCATAATTTCAAGCAGATAGACGGGATCTTCTCAGGAGAATAAATGCGATATTGTGGCTTCATGGTTTAATAAGGCTCTCAAATACAGAGTTGTTGAAAGTCATCCTGTACGGCCATGTACAATCATCTCCCGAATCAAATGCAAAAATTGTTCAAGCAACGCTAGCTTTTATCCACGCGTCAAAACGTTTTGAATAAGAAACAAAAACTTGTAATTCTTCTTTCTCTTAATTTCTCGTAAATCGTAATTATTTTTCATTTTATTTTGTAAAATCATTCATGCATTAAAAAGTATTATTCCGAGTTGTGTTTTAGATAGATGTTAAAAGCCAGGGGGTAGTCATGATATTCTGCTCTTCCTGGCATTGTCTTCGCAGTGTTGTATAGTAATTTCGTTAGTTAGTAATTCGTCATTGTAAACTTTATATGGGATAAAAAAACTAATTCTAGGTCTTGTGTAGCGTTAAAAATTCAATAACCATGTCCCCTATATTTTTCATATAGGCACCCAAAGCATCCGCCACACCTTTCACTAGAAGAGCTCCCTCAAACAGCTGACGCCACTTCAGGAAAATAAACCAGTTGTGCAAAATTTGTATTCGAGTTACAATCTCTTTTTAGTTTCTACATAATATAAAAAATTGTTCTTATGAATAAACCTCTAGCTCGCAAAGCTCCATTATCGTTCGAGTCTCAGCTAACACAATGACGTAACGGCCGTACATTACTGAAGGACATCCCAAACTGAGGTATTGGTTTATCTGGGTAAAACTGGCACCGTTGACGCATTTAGGATTCACTCTACCATCATTCTCCAGACTCATGCCGACGCGAACATCAAATGGGTTCATTCGATGCCAGCAACAGTATTGTCTGTTTTGCAAAGCAACTGATCGAACAGGAAGTTTTTGTTGTAGATCAACACGAAACCATGGAGGAAATTCCTGATGTTTTGTAATGGCACATGTTGCGTGATTCCCTACTAAGCTACCATCAACTGCGTTGGCTGCAAATGTTCGTGAATCATATTGTGTCGATAGTACCGCTGGCTTGTTTAATGCTATATTTTCTAAATGAAATGAAACCAATCATTTGAAGGCAAAAACCTAGAATGTACACTTAGTGGGCAAAAGTATTGCACAGGCTGAAACAGAAATGGCAGCACTGCAGCAAAATGTTTTAGCGAACCAAAATTAAAGTTGCAAAAGCAAGATTCATAAAAGTTGTAAGATGACTTTTTAACTGGAATATGATAGAAAAGTTTTCCAGGTTCATGGTGAAAGTAAATGCAATAATATTCTTGATTTTTGCGTATTTCTAAACAATATAGACAGTTGCAAAATCACAAAAATTGAGCCATGATGATTGAAGTACCTGTGAAACATTTAGGAAAAAAGTTCATCTTTGCAGCAATTTGCGATATCCTATTACAATGAGCTCGGGGATACTTACTTTATGATTGTAAGTACTCATTTTCTTCACTTTTGTTAGAGAATATTTTAATCGTTTTGATCGAAAATTTTTGGAGCCGCAATGGGCCTAATCGCTGCGGCCGCTCCGTGAGGTCTTGCAGCAGAATTCAACTAATAAAATGAGTCACTTATTGTAAAGTCCATCTTTTCCAACCGATTGCGATGTTGTAATGGGAACAAATAATGCTGCCAATTGCGTAAAACAACATTTTGTCCTCTCATTAAATGAAAATACCAAAATTCCCGCGATAAACAGGTTCGCTCAAGTGCCTCAATAGCTGTAATAGAGTAGGCTTAATATAATGGCTTAAAATCAGGGGCGGACTATGTGGTCAAGCTACCTGGCTGGGGGCCGAAAAGCCCCCTTCCGCAAGAGCCACAAAGGGCCCCCTCTTCTTGTAGAAAATTATTTCAAAGTTACATGATTTAAGACAATAGTAGCTAGAAGAGTGATGTAACGCACAATGAGAAAAATCCTAGGGGCCCCTCAAGTGGTAGGGTCCCCTTAAGTTATGCAGCAAACTATTACTACTGCTAAAAATATGCGCCGATTAGTGAAAATCAGTAGCAGTAGTAAGTTTGGGGTAGTTGAAGTAGTAGTAGTTAATCAGAACCACTGCTCGGGGGCCCTTAGGAGTTGCTCTAACCACATCCACTGTGCGTTACGCCACTGCACTAGCTATTGCAGTCTCAAATTAAATAACTTTGAAAAAATTTTCTACAAAAAAGGGCCCTTTGTGACCATAGCTGAAGGAGGCCCTTGTTGAGGGGGGCTCAATGCTAGTGCCAGTGCAACAACTCAAGAATAACGAGAATAGTTAGAAAAGGCCCTTCACGGCAAGATCTCCGAACGCGTAATAAGGCCTTCTGAAATTTTTCATATGGATATGGGTAAACTAACAGTGACATAAGACCTCCTCGCTCTTGTTTAACGAGTAACCAAAAGTTTCCTAGAGAGCCTGCAATCTAAAGATCGTGGGGCCTTGAGAAAAGCCGAGAAGCATACTTCGATATTCATATTTCATGTTTCCGTCAGTTTTCTACGGCTTTTTATGATAGATGCCTAAACGCAGAAATAGGTCTTTTGTATAATCAAACCAATCGAAAATTTGAAGGGCAATCGAAATCCGGTGGGACAGGGCGCCTGTTAACAAAATAGAGCAATTTTTCTCAGCAAATCGGCAACCCTGCTACGTTAAAATGTTATGCACAATTGTTATTAACTTAACTTTGGAACAATTGATGGTATGTGGATGTGAAGAAGTTAATGTCGCAAAAAGAACTTGAACGACTATAATATTGAATGTGCGGAATGTTGCTAAAGAAAATAAATACCTACCAACGCATTGCAATTCATCATTCAGTTTGTATTTACCGCTGCAATCGAAACACCTAAAGCCTGGGCACGAGCACGTGTCAATGCAGTACTCTGACTGCCTGCAAGGCTTTGATAACTCGCAGTAAGAACCAATCTAGAGCAAAAACAAAAATTTATTACTTATTAATGCAGAAAGATGTTAGAAAAACTTAGATTTTTACAACCGGCATGAAAATTTGAATCCTGTTTCCACATTAAAATGAATAAAACGTTTCACTTCCATAAACATACATTTTTAGTGTTGTAATTTGTAGCATAATAGGTCCAGCCATCTTTGGTCTTGAAATCTACCAGGTTACCATTCCCCTTTGTTTGAGTATTCAGCTCGCAGTTACCTTCACCAGATACTTTGAAATTTACAGACTTACATCTTTTAGTAATTCTGCAATTATCAAAACAATCTTCTAAACTTGAAGCTGTCAATGTTGAAAGCAATCGATTATAAAGTGCGTAGCCTGGAGATGCAACATCAAACACTCCCTCTTCTTTGCATGGCAGACGTAGAATCCATGATCCAGCACGTGTAAGGAACAATGCCAGACTGAAGTAGAATTAAGAAAAATAGTTTTTTAGGAAAGAACTGCAAGTGGTAAAAGCAAAATATGACCAATGCTCGAAACCTTTATACCAGCAAAATATGACCAAGAATACTTTACTTTTGGTCACTTGTCGCGAAAATTTGATAAGGAAAACATCGTATATTACAATGAACATATAAAAAACAATCGATATCTTTTTACTCTAACCCATTACAGCTTAATACAAAATGACAAAATTTAATTGTTTTTTTATAGCATTATCTTGATAGTCGGTTTTGTAAATTTTTAAATCAGTCATATTTTGCACACTAAAAAAGGTACAGAACTATCTGCGCGCCATCAAAGACTCTACTTTAGACCTGTAAACAGAAATCTTTTGTACATTCTGAATCCCTCAGTGAAGAAACAAAATAAGATAAACAAACAGATTTTTATGTTCAAAAAAAGCAGCATTCTAGTGAAACTTACCTTGAAAGCATAAGAAAGATGCAAACATTTGGAATCTGCATTATTGTTTCTGTAAACCTATTACTCAAAAGAATTTTATGACAGTTTAGAGTGAAACCTCTTTCAAGTCCCTCTTCATTGAAATTTCTTTAAGGCGACCACCTTCCAAATGACGCAAAAGTTTATTTGACTATTTACTACAGCAGGTATCAAAGCATTGTATTTAACGAATCGAGTTTTAATTAGTTAGCAGGCATGTTAATCTACCATCTAATGCAAGTCATTTTCATTCAGCCTGGACTGAGATGAGCAAGAAACAATCAGGAGGAGCTAAAACTGAAAATGATTTATAATTTATGTTTCTGCATTTGGCTCAAAGTATTTTGAACACTATAGTTCCAGGAGCCACTAAAAAGGCTCTGGTTTTGGTTCTTTTAAAGTGCCAATGTACCATACGTTTGTACGTGCCATTTTTGCTACTGCCAGCATACCATAAGATTCTACGTAGCAATGTGTCAACATGACATTTTCTTACGTGACATTACAACGTAACATAAGTTTGCACGTTCCATTATATGTTACGTGCCAATGTACCATACATTTGTACATGTCGTTTTCTGTAACGTGCTAGCAAACCATACGTTTCTACGTAGCAACATGCCACTTCTTGATTTAGAGAATTGAGTCATAGTGATCAATATATCAATAGGCTTTCTCTATAGAGGTCATTCACTTTCAGAGCGATCAATATAGACCACTTGCCTTCTGACGTCATGCATAAATGAAAAAAGCATGCACGCACGTCCATGTTGGCGGGAGAACACACCACGTTTGCTGAAACAATAGCATGCGTGAAGATTTTAAAAAAAGAAGGAATTGTAAAAACTGTGCAATCCTGAACGTCTTCAATTGACTGATAACACATTCAACATGAATTCTCATATTGGCATTTTTAACATCTCTAGCAGTGAACTTATTCTTGCCTTTGGTAAATTTTAAGATGCTCAGGTAGGCTCCTTTTCTGATCTTCCTCAATCAAATATCCCCTTTCTGCTGGGATGCAGTCCCCAGAATTTCCAAAGTTATTTGTTTATCAGAGGCTTTTGACATCTCTGGCTTTTGACAAAAATATCACTGCACCTGCAGGGCTGATTCGGATGAGATATTTTATTAACTTATTAACTTTGTAGTTGGACCATGTTTGTGCTCAAGTTATTTGGTCTTTCAATAATTGTCTCACTACAATCCGTTATGCAAGCGAAGTCCCCGTGTGTACACATGAAGGACTGGAAAGAATTCATACCTAGCTCTGCTCTACTTCGCGACAGAATCAGATTTTGTACTCTTCTTGTAACTTCTGGAAACCACTGACAGTAAACCTTTGAAATTATGGTAGGGTTATATTCTATATCTTTATGCAATATCACGGTTCATAAGGCCAAGTCCCAGATTCATCAATATGATAAGTAAATAATTGGGCTACGAACATCAGATGATTCTTACACTTTTACCAACTTTTATATCCAAAGAAAAATTGCCAAAGTTGGAATGTTGGTGAAAAATTTAATTTTGTCATCAGTTCTCTTTATCTTGTGAAACCCAAAATAATACATTTTAATTTTGCATTTTTCTCCTTGTGCTTGTAATTTTCTGCATTAATTTGTGTTATATTCAAACATCAAAATTTTCGTTGAGATTCCCCTTCACCAAGAGCACATTGAACTCTTTCATAAAATGTATTGCTGAAGCATGTGGTATTTAAGTAAGCAACATACATATTTTGAAACTTATTGTCATTCCAAAGCTTGTAAAAATAAATAAATAAATAATTTTACCCTTCAAATGATTGATTTCAACTTTTTTAGTGAAAAAGAAGCCCTCTCCAGTTGTAAAAAATATTGCACTAAACAAACCAGCAGTTCTTTCGACACAGTATGATTCAACAACATTTGCAGCCAAGGCAGTTGATGGTAGCTTGGTAGCGATTCACTCAAACTGTGCCATTACAGCACATCAGAGTTGTCCTCCATGGTTTCTCATGTTGATCTTCAACAAAAACTTCCTGTTCGATCAGTTGCTTTGCAAAACAGGAGGGACTGCTGCTGGAATCGAATGAACCCATTTGATGTTCACGTCGGCATGAGTCTGGAGAATGATGGTAGAGTGAATCCTAAATGCATCAACGGTGCCAGGTTTACCAAGATAAACCAATATCTCAGTTTGGATTGTCCTTAAGTAATGTTTGGCCGTTACGTTATTTTGTTGGCTGAGATTTCAACGATCTTGGAGCTTTGTGAGCTAGAGGTTTACTCATAAAAACAGTTGCTACGTTATGTAGAAATTCGTATATTGATTACATGAGGATATAGATTACAACCATTAAATCTATGAACATACTTAATTATTATGCTAACCTCGCTTTCGTTTGTTATAGCATTAAAGCAATGATATTTTTTTTATATATATATTTTTTTGTATATATATATATATATATATTCGATATAAAAACTTACACAACAAATTACCTAAAACAGTACGTACAAACTACTAAACTACATTATAAGGACAGAACCCAGGAGGAGCAATATAACATGACTGCCCTCTGGGATATGACTTGTATATAAATATAACTAATAATACTACATATACATTATCTAGATTATAATAATACATACATAGTAAAATACAACATATACATAAACGGGAAATACTACATAAGTAGGCATACAAAACTATATGAAAAGAGACTTGGTGGCAAGGTAACAGTGATTCAAATCTCCCAGTTGTGTGAATGTATTGGAGAGTTAATTCGATTATATTTTTGTTAAGGTCGTTTGGGAGTTCTTTATCGCCATATAATAAAAGTTCTAACAAAACCTCATTTGAAAGATCGTTATATCCTAATGATTGTACTAATTCAAAGACTCTAGCGAGAAGATTTCGTCGCTCAGTTTCAAAGGCGGGGCAGAGCAACAAAAAGTGTTCCGTAGTCTCAATACCATCGTTGTTAGAGTACATTGGGTTTATGGAATCCCTAAAATTGTGCTTGAATTTATGAAAGCTTAATTTGCTAAGACCCACTCTAATTTGAGTGAGATAGGATAAACCTATTGGGTCATGAATCCCAAAAACAGCGCAGAGAAAATTAGATTTATTTGCTAAAAATATGGCAAAAATTACCTACTGAAATTAGAGTCCCAATCGCTACATATTTTTAAGCCCAACATAAAATCTTTACAAAACATTGAGTCCTGCTTTAGCTTGTGTAAAAAATTTATTGTTCATTAAAGCTTTTTATAAACTATTACTTTTCATATTCATTGTAAATTAGCTTAATGTTAGATCTCGTTGCCAACTGTAAATAAAATTTTTATCGTTATTCAATGATTATATGAGGATATTAGTTCAATTGCAGGGTCTTCCATTTACAGATGTTTACTTTCTTTGTGCGGAAAGACCAAGTCTTGCCCGCTTGCTCCGACAGAACATTTTTGGATGGAATGTTAAAACGCTCTCAACATCTTTCAACTTGCATAATAGAAATGTTGAGTCAACCCGCTAAACATTTTTGAGCCTGTTCAAACTCAGGGACCGCGGAAGCGAGGGGGCCTACGGGGGCTTCAACACCCCCCGAATAATTTCCAAAATGTACTTAAAGTCGTACCAAAATTGCCTTGCTTTTGGGTTTTAGCATGTTTAGTCGTAAAATATTATTTAAATGCTATACTCGCTATACTCACAATTGTGTGTAATTTTTGGTCTAAATAAATAAAGATAAAAATAGATTTTTGTTTATGAGGCTTGTATACATGTTGTATAAGGCTAAATTAAATAAGCTAAATTTTAGCCAATCAGTAAGCGTGTGGGTGGCATCATTCCCAATGATTGGTCATTTGTTGATTGAATGATGACCTTAGCTTCTTTGGCATCTGACGATTGCTTTAAACTTATCAAATCAAAATAAAAGAATTGACACCCAAAATGGTTAATAAGCAGTGCCCTGGGAGTGAGCGCTTGTAGTCTCAACTATTCAACAAGGGGCGGTGCCCGCTATTGCTGGATTGAATAGCTCATGTCATAGAAGTGTGTGACTATGTGATATGTGGCGTACAAAGGACGTTCAACTGGTGGGAGGTGAAATAATAGTCTGGGTTCTGAGTAAATGAATCTTTTTAACTGTGATACCAGACTAAAAATTGTTATGCTTAGGTATCTAAACATACTGACAAGGATGTCTACTATTGGATAACTGGGCCACTCCTCGAAAAGGACCTTTTTCCATATCGTTACTTTTGATAGGTCAAAATCTTGCAACAATCGTGCAATATATTTGTATTTGTTGCTACCTAGCATCCAAAGGTAGCTTTAGGACACTGAGAAGCTATGCTTATCGAGCAGTGTCCTGGTCCTTCCTCTCGATGTGACCGCACCTCGTGATTCCTACGCCTGGAATTACAGAGAGCTGGTGACTCTCCCCACTTTGGGTGAAAGTTTGGTCATGTCAGGGACTCGAACCACGAACCCTTGGGTCTGTAGTTAGCGCCTCTAACAACTGAGCCATTCTCGCACAATCCTCGTGCAATATATCATACCAGCAAAATCTTCACAACCTATATGGTTTGAGGTGTAAAGTTTGATGCAAATTTCTAGAACATTGAACCTGGTACCAGTCCTCAAAATGGAAAAAATCACTTTCGAGCGATAAAACGAGTGTATGTTTGCTTAATTTCGTATTCATACACAATCTGAAGTTTGAAATGTCATGCCAGGAAAATAAGGTCCATAGGCTATCATATTTACTATATTTAGAACATTTAGTTTGGTTCCAGTCCTATTCCACAAAATGAAAAATATTGCCAAAAGTGCATTGGAAAAGTGCAATTTTCCCGTTTTTATTCCCCGCTTCTATTTTTGATAGTTTTTGAAGATATTAGCAGTTTCAAACATTTACAAAATCACATATTTTGAAAAAACATACGTAAGACACTCTGAATCAATATGCAACGTTTTGTTTTGTAATATAAATTATGGATTCAATCACACACATTTTCCTTCCTTCGCGCAAAAAATGCAGCAGAAACAATTCGCCAAAACATCAGCATCAGAACCGTACACACAGATGTCGTTGTAATGGCGGTCTCTCTTTGTCGAGAGCTCAGCATCGAGAAGTTGTGGATTGAATTTGGTTTGGACTGATAAACAGTTATGTTTTCAAATCCACTATTATGCTGCAAAACTTGGTTGGATTGGGTGAATGTTTGCATTGGGTGACGTTGTTGGTATGCTTTCACAGGTTGTGACACAGTTTTATCACTCAGCTGTAGAGAGACACAGAGAGAGAGAGAGAGAGAGAGAGAGAGAGAGAGAGAGAGAGAGAGAGATTTGACCGAGAGAGAGAGAGATGAGAGAGAGAGAGAGAGAGAGAGGAGAGAGAAAGAGAGAGGAGAGAAGAGAGAGAGAGAGAGAGAGAGAGAAGAGAGATGGAGAGAGGAGAAGAGAGAGAGAGAGAGAGAGAGAGAGAGAGAGAGAGAGGGAGAGAGAGAGAGAGAGAGAGAGAGAGAAGCGATTGGGTTGTTTGGAAATCAAACCTTGGTATTACAGAAAATATTTTCAGGTAGGCATTCTAATCAATATTTTAATAGCTAGAAGCTTACTTTCTGTCTTTTTGCGTTAGTAGCCTCCCATGGCACTATGATAGTCTTTTTCTATAGAGAATTAGAGAAAATCATCCCTAAACCTCCCTTCCTAAACCTCCCTTCTTAAATTTGAATTGATTGCAGACATTTCTCGTGGCATGTAATTTGAGACAGACTATAGTAGTTTATTTTAACCTCTGTGTCAATGGCCCCGGGGTAGTCATAGTCTTTTGCTCCTCGGGGTATCGTCCGAGTAGTATTCTGAAGTAAATTTTTAAGTAGCGTAGCTTGTATTTATGTATTGTAACTTTTTTATAGATATGAAAAAGAAATCATCCTACCTTCCAGCCAGTGAGCTGAGAGGTGAGATCCCACTCCTCTATAGAATCCTTTGTGTTTTTCGTATAGCCTTAATATGGAAAACAAGCCAGCCCGGAAAGTGAGATCCCACTTCATGAGAGGTGGGTTTCTCACTAGGGTAGGATGATTTTTTCCATATAAACGCTAGAAGGTGGGATGAAACAGGAAGATTGGATAATATGTTCATATAAACGCGATTCAATTTTTTCTACCTTATCAGCACACAAGCTGGATGGTTGGATGATTTTCTCTATATACAGCTGAAAGTTGGGATAGAATTTGCATGTAAAGATTCGATGGGTTCATCCAACCTGCCCGATTATGGGCTGCGAGGTGGGATAAATTTGTTAATATTAACAGGCCCTTATTCTAGGCTGTCTTACGGTAACGCACAAAATTTACTAAGGATAAGCAGTCAAAGTGTCAAAAACTTGAGGATTAATTAGTCTAGTCAATTGAGAGGTTTGTTCTGCTCTACGATCGTACTTGTAGGCTATTATTAATAGATGAGTGTAGAAGTATGCTGTTCACGAAGAAAGCTCAACGCATAAAAGCCTGCCACCAACAAAAGATGCATTAGTAGTATAGCATCAAGGAGGGCTTGTTTAATATTGTTAGAGCTTATTATTTCCAGAAACCACTGACATTAGCTATTTGCTATCTCTATTAAATAATTATCCCCAGGCTTGAAGCTATTTGAAATTTAATATATATTTTAGCTTATGCTAGGAAAAAACCTTTCGCTCGGTTGGTGGGGATAAATTTTTCATACTGGGACTGTCCTGATGACGTCAAAAAGGCTGGAAGCTAAGTGATGATGTTGTCTTGTGAAAAGTCATTAGATTCTTTCAAGGCAATTTTTCAAAAGCGACCACTTTTTCGTTGCCTTCGTAAAATTAACAATATCACGAGGTACCTTTCACTAGCCAACAACATTCGGTCGCCTAGTAAACCCAGACGTCGTACAGCGAAAGTAGTTTCATATTCTCATAACTATACTACAGATTCTTTCATTTTTGCACACCAATTGTGCAGCTCGTACAAGTCTGCCGTGATCCTAAAAAATACGATGTTTTCATGATACTTCTAAGGCCAGGTAACCAGTACCACTGAGTCTCAACTGACCTCTCTTGCTATTTTTGAATTCCTGTTTGCATTAAAAAAGATCTCATTGTGAATTGAAGTTGATGCTTTTTCCGATAAACTGTTTGGAAATTTGAAATAAGACACACTTTTATCGAAGGCACATAATGCCAATCCCTCGTAACTCTCTAATTTAAGAGTTTCAGCCCTTACTCAATATTCCAAATGAGATTCGACGATGTTCCTTTTTTCCAAATGCAAGGAACGTAAATTAAGTTAATCTGTTGTTTTAGCACTCCTGAACATAGTAAAAATGGTGCTGGATCGATTACTCAGAACTAAATAGGCTGATGATTCCTCATTGAAAGGATGAAACGCGTTCCGGAAAAATAATAAATTGTCTTTTTTCATTGTTTTCCTAAAACATTTTTCTTTATAACAATACTGCTTTTTGTGAAACAAAAGTTTAGTTACATATATATAAATTAATATATGTCGAATTTAAAGTAACGATTATAGATAGACCTGATGGAAATGGTAGGACATATGAAAATTTTTGCTTGCTGAAGATCTTAGGCAATATTTTATCGCTGAATGCTTCTTAGAATTATTAATTAGTTTAAGGTCAACTGTGTTTGGTGATTCTTTATTGGTACAGACTGTGTATTCACCTTAATATTTTTCATGGACTAGCCTGAACTACAGCAAATGTACAACCACTCAAAACTAAGCAACGATTTTAAAGTATACTTCCTCTGCGCATTCCTTTGAATTTTGTGAGACAACTCTACACAAAACAATGAAATTTATGCAGGTTATGGAATGTGATTATAATATATTCATTTTCTAGAATTTTCTAGTATTCATTTTGCGAAAAGAGATGTTTTCTATTTCAATTCCCTAAAATAAGAAACGAGACGATCTACTGATACTAATGTTCTAACATGCAAATGAACACGCAACAATGGGTCCACAGGGGCCGGCGCTGACCTCCCTCCCCTGGGGCCGGACTTTCCCTGGGAAGGTTTTCAATTGATTTTTAACTAAACATATAACGACATTCTTTATATTATCAAATTACAATGTTTTCTTTAATTATGTGTTGATTTCTAAATAGCAAGCAAGTTAATAGGCCTTAACTGTTATACATACATGCAACTGCAGTGGAGTTTGAGGAGATGCTCATTAATTAGCGGGTATGCGTCAATTTTTGGGAAAACTCAGGCAGAGTCAAACAGAGTCTCGGAGAGTCAAAGCAAGTATAACCTGGGGAGGGAAACTGCGAAGGAGAAAGAGAAAGGAAAAGATGTTTATGGAACCAGAACTATGGGAGGATTTTGAGAATAGGAAAGCGGAAATAAAATCAGAATTTTCTATAAAATAGCAAATTCCTAAGACTATTGTTATCTGTGTTTTACTTTATTAGAAATATAACTAATCCGTAATTTCCATCCTTGAAGAGTATGTTTTCAGGAGATTACAGGCTAAAATTTGATATGCCTCATTTAAATGTGCAGTCGAGCCTAATAAAATTGAGCCTGCTTCTTATTGAGAAATGACACAAAATTATGAATCTTGCTTTTCATATAAAAAGCAAAGATTTTGGCACCTACGTCTTTACACATAGGAACATCTCAAACCAACTAAAGCTTCCACCACCCTTTCCACTAAAAGAGCTCCCTTGAGCAGATCCCCCCCCCCCTTTTTAAAGGAGATGGAGCAGCTGTGCAAAATAGGTATTCGGGTTACAATCTTTTGGGAATCTACAGAGTATAAAATGTGTTCTAATGAGTAAACCTCTAGCTCACAAAGCTCCATTATCGTTCGAGTCTCAGCCAACACAATGACATAACGGCCATACATTACTGAAGGACATTCCAACTGAGGTATTGGTTTATCTGGGTAAAACTGGCACCGTTGACGCATTTAGGATTCACTCTACCATCATTCTCCACACTCATGCCGACGCGAACATCAAATGGGTTCATTCGATGCCAGCAACAGTATTGTCTGTTTTGCAAAGCAACTGATCGAACAGGAAGTTTTTGTTGTAGATCAACACGAAACCATGGAGGAAATTCCTGATGTGTTGTAATGGCACATGTTGCGTGATGCCCTACTAAGCTACCATCAACTGCATTGGCTCCAGGTGTGTCTGCATCATGCTGCGTCGAAAGAACTGCTGGCTTGTGAAATGCTATATTCGCTAAAAGGAATTAAATCAAGCTTTTGAAGGCATAGATATAGAAAATGCTTTTTCAAATGAGGGGACACATGTATGAAGAGAGTGACACCTCCAGGAGTTGCAAATAGGCACCGTACCTCTGTTACTCAAAAGAGCACATGTGCACTGTGTCTTCCCCACCCTCCATCACCCCTCCCTCCGTTCTTGCATCTGTGCTCCAATGGGGACAAAAGGGCTACAAAAGGCTAAATTCAACAGAATTACATACAGGCGAAATTTTTTTCTTTTACTTAAAAACTTGGTCAGAGCTCTAGAGAAAAACTCTTTAAACATTCATATATGTTGGTGCATAGCAGAGTTGTCAACATTAAACAAAGTGTAAAACCGATAGAAGCCGGTGCGAAACCTCAACAGTTTGTCTGTTTAATGGATTAACGATATTATACATGGTTTATCAATATCAGATCATGATTTCTGAATATCATTTTCGACTGTTTCAGCGTCAATGGAAACCTAAAAATACATCATTTCGACCCGTTCTCAATAGAGTCCACATTTTCTCAACGTCCTTATTTGAACCTGTGCATGTGCATTCATTTACATCGGTTAGATATTTAGAAAAGGAGAGGACAGGCTTTGGTTTCAACATGACATAGAAGGTCCAGGAAGCCAGGTGTGAGAATTCTAATTTGCTCCGAGCCCTTCCTCTTACGCTAAAGTAAATATTTTTAATATGGTGAACTGTTTTAAACACAAGCATTTCCAAAAAGGCATATTTGTTTTGAGACACCAGTTCTTCAGCATACCTTACAACGTGAATATAAGAAATTCCGTTTAAAATTCTAAGCCATATGGCATCCCTTTTCTTAGTAGCAAAAAGAAAGAGCGACAAAAAGAATTCCTGCACCTTATTGACGTGAAGTTTAGCAAAAGGTCTCGATCAGTCAACCCAATTTATAAGAGGCTAGGAGTCATTTTGTTGAAAGGCTAAGAGTTCATTAATCTTTAGCTGCAACTAAAAAGGCAATATCAAATAAATTGTCCTAAGAGAGTATTTTGTGTTTAGTAAGCGGTTCCCTGACTTCCTTGTACCACGTATACCGTTGCTAAAGAAAATAGATACCTACCAACGCATTGCAATTCATCATTCAGTTTGTATTTATCGCTGCAAACGATGCACCTAAAGCCTGGGCACGAGCACGTGTCAATACAGTACTCTGACTGCCTGCAAGGCTTGAATAACTCGCAGTAAGAACCAATCTAGAGCAAGAACAAAAATTTATTTCATCCTGAATGCAGAAAGATGCTAGAAAGACTCAGATTTTTACAACCGATATGGAAATTTGAATCCTGTTTCCACATTAAAATGAATAAAACGTTTTACTTCCATAAACATACATTTTTAGTGTTGTAATTTGTAGCATAATAGGTCCAGCCATCTTTGGTTTTGAAATCTACCAGGTTACCATTCCCCTTTGTTTGAGTATTCAGCTCGCAGTTACCTTCACCAGATTCTTTGAAATTTACAGACTTACATCTTTTAGTAATTCTGCAATTATCAAAACAATCTTCTAAACTTGAAGCTGTCAATGTTGAAAGCAATCGATTATAAAGTGCGTAGCCTGGAGATGCAACGTCAAACACTCCTTCTTCTTTGCATGGCAGACGTAGAATCCATGACCCAGCACGTGTTAGGAACAATGCCAGACTTGAAAAGATTTAAGAAAAAAGTTTTTAAGGAAAGAACTGCAAGAGCTCGAAACTGGCTCTTTCACAAAAGAAGAGGAAATTTTTCTTTTGGTTGCCTTTCACGAAAATTTGATAAAGAAAACATATACAACAAAATTAGTATATTCTAATCAACATTTGAAAAATGATCACAATCTTTTTATTTTGTACCATTACAGCTACATACAAATCTGCAAAATTCAGTTGCTTTTCGATTGCATTGTCTTGACACTCAGCGTTGTAAAATCTTATATCACTCCTATTTTGACCATTAAAACACGTACAGAACTATTTTGGGGCATCAAAGACTCTACTTTAGACCAGAAATCTTTTGTACATTCTGAATCCCTCAGTGGAGAAACAAAATAAGATAAACAAACAGATTTTTATGTTCAACAAAAGCAGCATTCTAGTGATACTTACCTTGAAAGCATAAGAAAGATGCAAACATTTGGAATCCGCATTATTTTTTCTGCGAACCTATCACTCCACAGAATTTCATGACAGTTTAGAGTGAAACCTCTTTCTAGTCCCTCTTTATTGAAATTATTTTCATCTTGCTAAGCAAACACCTACCTCATGTCGAAGTAGTTCATATGACTATTCACTAGAACAGGTATCAAAGCATTGTACTTAACGAATCCAGTTTGAAGAAGATAGCAGCCATGTTGATCTACCATCTAATGCAATTCATTTTCATTCAGCCTGGACTGTTGGAGATGGCTATGTTAGGCAGGTTCCTTACGCAAGCGAAATCTAATCAATCTTGAAACCATGATCAGCTTGCTGTTTCTAGGAGAGCAGTAGAAGAAATTTTTACTTCAATGAACAAGAAGCAATCAGGAGAAGCTAAATCTGAAAATGATTCATAATTCATATTGCTGCAATTAGCTGAAAGATATTTTGAACACCATAGCTCCAGGTGCCACTAAAAGGCTCTGGTTTTGGTTCTATTAAAGATTTGTGACATTGTTTTTTTTGAAAATTTATGTTACAGACACGCAAATTGAAGTTTAACTAGAAAACCGAGACCAATAGATTTCCCCTGCCAGCAACATTTTTATGGAGAGTTGCTACCTATAAGATGTCATCTCTACTTGTTTTAAGCAAAAAAGTTTGACCTGGAAAAGGGGCCTGTGTATTAAGAAGTTCTCTTGATTGGCGGCGTTTCAACCAAAATTTTAATAATTATAATCATTTTTTAAGGTTCTTTTAAGGGTATTTTAGGGCTGGTTTTTAATTTGGTTTAGTCTTGTGGTTAGATTGGTCCCGTTATTCCGTCTAACTAGTTGCTTTTTGTCGTTAGACGAATCAATGCCGTATAAAGAAGAATTATGAGTCTAACTTACCGCCCTTTGCCTGCTTACAAAGGACTCATGTTTGTGAAACTCTTTTTCGTTTTACATTTGTTTCGAAATACTCTAAAAAGGCAAAAACCTGTTTCTTGAAATTCACAATTAACAGCCTTTGCAAATACAGTGGAATCCCGATATAACAAACACCGGATATAACAAACTTCCCGGTATAACGGACTAAATGTCTGGTTCCTTTGTTTCTGCCTAAGAAACTCCCAACAAATTCCCTCGGTATAAAGAACCTCTGAAATAACGAACTCTCGATATTACACGAACAAAATTTTAGGTCCCTTTATAATAATTACCCTCGATATAATGAACTTTTCATAATTTTTCGAATGATTCATTGCATTTTCAGATCAAAACATCAACTGGAATAAAAATATATTATCGTGAAAAACGAGTCACATTTTCTTGGCAACTTTTTTGAAAGTTCAAATAAATGGTATTTACATTAAAAGTTTCATTCGAAATAACGCCATGAATTTTATTTACACTTTTACCCCGCTTAAAAGCGCATGTATTTATAAATTCATCATTTTACCTTTTTACAGGGTACAAAAAAATAAACGATTCAGATTTAGGGGCATGTGCTTATAAGAAATGATATTGTAACAAAAAAATGGCCTGAGTAATGTTTCAAAAGTAGATTCTAGATATTCTAACAGATATTCAGTATAAACTTCCTCAGGATCCGAATCATTATTAATGATTATAATTTCTCCATTCAGGTCTTCTTCATCAAGGATGTCTTCACCATCATGTCAGTTTCTACTCAAAAGAGAATTTAAAGAAATCGATAATGCAAGAAAAATAATCTAGGAATGATTTAAACGTCGTTAGAGAGAAAATAAATAGCCATACTGCTGTTTCTTTGTTCATTTTTCTCGAAAAATCTGTAAGATTAAGATCAACTTACAAGCTATTCTGTGTTCCGGACCCCTTGAGCACAGGTTACTTATAAGCACGCCGCGTCTATATTCGGATATAAGCGCATTCGCCTTTAAATGAGGTGTGCCTATAAGCGGTGTAATAAGGTATCTAGATTGCTATTCGACCCTATTCGCACTGCATCTAAAAAACCTGATAATATTAATCCCTTATTGTTCTATCTTCAAAGGCGGCAAGGGTTTGCCAGGAAGTAGCGTAGGAAGTAAAGTGCGAACAGCAAAATCTGAAATTTGACAAATTATAATGTTTCGACTAATTGGTCAAAGGTTCCGTCGTAGAGCTCTGGAGCATCACAATTTTGTGAAAATCTCTGATAACCAGTGGGTCACTCGACGAATATGCCAGAATTATGTTAACACTAATAAAAAAGCCCAGGGTGCTATTTAAAATCATATGGCCCTATTCGCACTGCAAATATGATAATGTTTGTCAAACTCGATATTCTCAAGCTAATTAAGAAAACTTTTTCAAGATTGACAAAGTTTGTCAGACTTCTTGTTTTGCATTAGGCAATTTTCTGAGATGTTGTATTGTTATCTAACACGTTATCAGGTTGCCATTAAGCATCTCAGAAAACTGCCTAATGCGAACAGAATTCTGACAAACTTTGTTAATCATGAAAAAGTTTTTTTAATTGGCGTGAGGAAATCGGGTTTGACAAACATTATCATATTTGCAGTGCGAATAGGGCCTAGGGCCTTTATCAGTTCCTTTCCTATTGTGATGTTTACAGTTTCTGAGAATGAATGTTGCAAATGTCATTAAATTAGTTTTGTCAATGGTTAGTGCCAACTTGTTGACAGTTAGCCATTTTTAACTTTTTAAGACTTTGAGTTTCAGAGTAAATGTTTGCACCATCAGCAAGTAAATAGAAGGAGAGTAATGATGTTGAACTAGGTAGATTATTACTAAAAAACTAAGAAATGGAATCTTCAATAAAATGACCCTTCGTAGCAGCCTATTCACTTTCAACTTGTCAATTGAATCACAGAATAGATTGAATATAAAACGCTTTTTATGTACTTTGCAACATAATTACAGCATAGTTGAACTAATCAAAGCCAAAAGTTTTTGCAGAAAAGCAGCATAATTCATAAATGGTCTTATTAATGTTGAAGCTTTAATCGTTCAGCTAACGATACAAATTAACTATGAAATTAAGGTGAATTGAATAATTTTGAGCTACTATCAAACTTTCAACGTAATATTGCTTCGTAATTTCAACTAAAGAAACACTGTGCTAAGCCGCCAAAGAAAATTCCATTCAATAGGGGGAAGTCATTTTGTTTAGAAATTCGAAACTTTGGAAAAACTGGGATACAGAAGCTAAGATGGCAACTTTTCTGACAAGATATAAAGTAAAACGTCACATTAAAAATATTTGTTCTTTATGATATTTAAGAATTTTAAACATTTGCATAATTATTTTTAAGAATATTTGACATGTTAAGAGTTTTTAAAAAAGAAATAAGTGTTATAGAAAATAAATTCTTGTAATAAGGTATCTAAGATTGCTTGGGTAGCAAAAGGGAAAGTCAGGATGTGTCTGGTTGTGTATTGTATTATTTTTAGAAGAATTGTTACTGTTTAACTCAGACATTTTTCAATTGAATGATCTTATAGATGCATAGGATTATGGGCGTCCATCTTACCCTTTGAAAAATACAACTAAACCATCATTTTATACCTGGCTGCATTACAAAAGACAATAATCTAAATATTTAATAGGCTAAATTTTAAAATGCTTTAAATAAATTACGGTCAGGTCTGATAGTATGATCCTTTTTTTAAATAGATATATAACATTACATGAATTCTGAGTCTTGTGTGTCGTTAAGAATTCAATTACCATAACCCCTATCTTTTTCAGATAGGCACCGAAAGCATCCGCCACACCACACCATATGTGCAAAATTTGTAATCGAATTACAATCGTTTGTTAGTGTCTACATAATACAAACAAATTTGTTCTTATGAATAAACCTCTAGCTCGCAAAGCTCTATTATCGTTGAAGACTCAGCCAACACAATGACATAACGGCCGTACATTATCGAAGGACATTCCAAACTGAGGTATTGGTTTCCGTGGATAAAACTGGCCCCATCAACACATTTAGGATTCACTCTACCATCATTCTCCAGACTCATGCCGACGCGAACATCAAAAGGGTTCATCCGATGCCAGCAGCAGTCCCTCCTGTTTTGCAAAGCAACTGATCGAACAGGAAGTGTCTGTTGAAGATCAACACGAAACCATGGAGGAAAACTCTGATGTTTTGTAATGGCACAGGTTCTGTGCACCGCTTCTAAGCTACCATCAACTGCGTTGGTTGCGGGTGTGTACTGATCATATTGTGTCGATAGTAACGCTGGCTTGTTTAATGCTATATTCACTAAATGAAATGAAATCATTCATTTGAAGGCAAAAATCGTAGAAAAGTATTTTAAAAGAAGGAGCACCTGTTGGAAAATTGAACACATGTTGGAGTAGGAGGCATCTCCATTTGCTGCAAATAGGTACCTTTCTTCTGTTAATGAAAAGCGGGGACAGGTGTGCCCAGTTCTCTTCAGACCTTTCTATGAAAGCTAGAGAAGTTATTTTTCATTAGTTGAAATGTCATAGGAAAGGAGCTTCCCAACAGCATATTAAATGATAAGCTCCTGTTCTTCAAGTGCAAATTTCTGTGACCAACGGAATCTCTTTCTCAACCACTCAGGGAGAGTAGGTGTCATGAAAAGTGAAATTTACCGATGTAGACTATTCCCTGCTTTTCAATACCTTGAATAATGTTGCTATAGAAAATAGATACCTACCAACGCATTGCAATTCATCATTCAGTTTGTATTTATCGCTGCAATCGGAGCACCTAAAGCCTGGGCACGAGCACGTGTCAATGCAGTACTCTGACTGCCTGCAAGGCTTGAATAACTCGCAGTAAGAGCCAATCTAGAACAAGAACAAAAATTTATTTCATCCTGAATGCAGAAAGATGTTAGAAAGACTCAGATTTTTACAACCGATATGAAAATTTAAATCTTGTTTCAACAGTTTAATGAATCGTTTTACTTTCATAAACATACATTTTTCTTGTTGTAATTTGTAGCATAATAGGTCCAGCTATCTTTGGTCTTGAAATCTACCAGGTTACCATTCCCTTTTGTTTGAGTATTCAGCTCGCAGTTACCTTCACCAGATTCTTTGAAATTTACAGACTTACATCTTTTAGTAATTCTGCAATTTTCAAAACAATCTTCTAAACTTGAAGCGGTCAATGTTGAAAGCAATCGATTATAAAGTGCGTAGCCTGGAGATGCAACGTCAAACACTCCCTCTTCTTTGCATGGCAGACGTAAAATCCATGACCCAGCACGTTGTAGGAGCAATGCCAGCCTGAAGTAGAATTTAGAAAATAGTTTGTTATGGAAAGAACTGCAAGAGGTAAGATCATAGGAAGCGAAAGTCACTTGAAATTTATAGTACAATCTGCATCTCCAAGTAAATCAAATCCTCCTTATAGATAATTGTATAAAAACTATGCAATTAAGCTTCTTGGGGGTCACATTATGCTTCAATATTAGAGTAGAAACTTATATCCGTTCTTCCTTGCACACTCAAACAAAAGCAGCTCTGTCTATGTTGCATCAAAGACTCTACAATAGACGGGCAAACAGAAGCTTTCAGAATATTCTGAATCCCTGTCCCTTTGCACAAATTAAAGATAAAAAAGTTTCATAAATTCGGCGATTGTAACATTCCAGAGATACGTACCCTAAAATCAAAAGAAGGACGTACACATTTGGATAATGCATTGTTTTTTCTGGAACCGTATAACTTGTCAGAATTCATCACAGAATATAGTTAATATATCTTTCTTCCTCAGAATACTGGGCCTTCTTGCAGGCTACCTGTATACTGAAATGACTTCAATCACGCTAAGCAGTCACTTACTTAATCACGCGATAGTTATTTAGACATGTGCCAACAGCAGGTATTGAAGCATTGTATTTAGCGAATCAGATTTGAAGGATATTGCAGCCAAATAGATCCCCGATCTAATGCAATTCATTTTCATTCAGTATTGAGAATTTGAAATGGCTCTCTTAATCAGGGAACTTACGCAAGCATTTTAGTTTTCAAACACCATCTATTATTATTGCTGGTGATACATATATAAACAGGAAGGTCATTTATCTCCTTGAATGGTACTTACAAAGACAAATACGGGGAAACAACAGTTCAAAAACGGTAAGTAATTTAGGTTCCAGAAAAATTCTGTGGAACAGAATCTTTGTCGGAACTAATGAAAAAGCCTTTGTTTTTGTTCTTACATAGACATGCATAAGTGTCACAAGAGCACCAAGGTCGATGACTTAGAGATTGAAATGCAACGTTATTTTTCAATAGAAAGATGAAAAATTTGATTATAGCCACATATTTTATGTTTATCAGAAGATTCTCTCAGATATAGAAGAATAAAATTGGCCATCTAAGTCAAAAATATTGCTATATAGTATGCACTGAAAGTGTTTCAATTTTGAAGCAAGACTTTGTAGATGTGACCAAGAATATTCTTTTTTATATCGATATAAAATATTATAATGAAAATTACATTCTACTTTACTTGCTAATTACTCTACGTACTGCAGGTACGATACCATGAAGAGCAATGAACCATGGCAACCCTATGGCCATTACATACAACTAGACGAACAAATACGAACGCTAAACGTGACCAAGATTTCCAAGAAAGTCATAATGTTCTTAAGCATTCTTCTAAATTGCCAACTGAATGTTTATCTGTCAACAAGGCAGGGTTATATTTCTTGCCAGAACAGTTAAGCGATTTATTTAGCCATAACGTTTCACAACTAGAATTTTAAAGGCTGCTAATGTTTCCAGTTTCCAGGGCCGCCAAAACCGGGGGGGCGGGGGCCATGGCCCCCCACTTTCCTGCAGAGTTAAAAGAAAATTAAAGGCAAGAGCGAAAATTAATGTAGTATATTATTTCATTTAGATACAGTTTCTGGCCATCCCTAAGACAAAATAATTTTAAAATTTTTCTTTCCTTTCCTAAGCCCTTTCAAGACTTTGATATTTTGGCCCCTCCACTTTCAAATACGTTTCGCCGGCCCTGGTTTCAGGAAACAGGTTTTGTCTTAAAAAATATCTTGAGGCAACTCCCTATCATGTCTAATATGTCATTTTTTTTAAATCATGCAACTTTCATCTGTATCATTACAAGTTTGTCAGCATCCCGTTTGTTATCTTGCAACTCTTCTCCGTATCAAAACTAGTTTATTGATAAACTTTTCAGCATCTTTCAACTTTCTTCTGTTTCATTACTAGTTTATCAATATTTTATCAGGTGTCTTTCAGCTCGCATTCCTATCATTTCTTGTTTATCGATGTTTTTTGTATCTTGCAACTCTCATCTGTATTATTTCTAGTTTATCAACATTTTATTTGATATTCTGCGATTTTTCGTTCGTATCATTTCTAGTTAATCAATATTTCCTTCGGATTCTTGCAACTCTTCCCTGTGTCAATTCTAGTTAATCAATTTTTCCTTTGGTATCTTTCAACTCTCATCTGTATCCTAACTTTTTAATCGATATTCTCTTTGGTATCTTGCAAAATATTTTCTCTGTAACTTACTAGTTTATCGATATTCTTTTTTGTTTGTTAATCTCACTCAAACGTTTTATGTTTAATGTGCAATATATTCTACATAGACTACATTGTAGCAAGGGCAATTGGCTGCAGGACAAGTCTTTAATTTTTAAAGAGGAAAACAATACCATTTGTTTGAAATAATGGAAGTCACTGGGGCTGGAGGGGCAATTACCACCTAGCTTTTATGTTAAAAATGGCCCTGATATTTTGTTTGCACCTTCCTTATCTGGATTTTTGGCTATAGAAGACGTTATGCACGTGACGGTTCACCTGGTTTTTCAGGGTAAAAGCAAGGTCTTTTGATGCAACAAATTCGATGTAATCGATACCTCCCTACCCAACAGACTGTTTTATAGGTATAGAAGGTAAAAACTAAAAAAAACAACGTGTGAATGAAATTGTAAAATCCAAAATGCAAAAATGAGAAAAAAAGAGATAAGGAGTAGTCACTATCACCTAGTTACAGCCTCAAACCCAGATGGGGGTTGTTGTGTGTGCCCCTTGTATGTTTAGGCAATTAGCTTGAAAATGGGCAGAAAATGATAAAAAAGGGAACCCATCAGCAAGAAATTAACGAGGGACATTTCGGGGCTTAAATTCGGTATGTCCTTTTCTCGTGGGCGCCCCTCGCAATCCTGGGTCCAGGATCACGGTTGCATAATAAATATATAGGTAATAAGAATGAAAATTCAATTATCAGTGGATGCTGTACCTTAGACGTAACCGTGCCTCTAGTGTAATATTTATGTATTGTTAAAGTTAAAGGCGCATTGATGCTTCGAGAAGGGGCTTTGCGTTAATGGCCTAATTTAGAGTGGGCCAGTTGATCTTTGAGGTTAGGACTTCTAGTGAGGGCTAGAGCACGTCTGGTGAAATCAAGTGCCAATCTTTAGTAAGGACGGAACCTATATTTATAGTTTTGATGTCGAATGGGACAACAAAAGGTAGAACTTATGGTTTTGGTGAAGGGGGTTCGAAGTTGAGGTAGTGCGGGCCCCCTGTCTGGGTGCCCTGAGGAGTGGTTTCGTTGTTGGTGGGGTTTCCTGGGAAGAGGAGCTCGTTTTGGGTGAAATATGTCAGTTTACTTAATTCGCTGGTGATATCCTGAGATTCAAAATCTCTTATGATTAGATTTTTCCGAAATGTTTTGAGGTATTTGTGGAGTTCATTGTTGTCTGTGGTCAAACGTCTGTAGCGAAGTGCTTGACTTTTTTACACGAAGGTTGGTGGAGGGATTTGTCACTGCGGCGGAGCAGGCATGAATCAATCCAGGATTCCAGGATCTGCTGGTAAGTGGTAGGGATCTTCATGAGGCCATTTCCAATGGAAAACACAATTATTTTAAAAGAAAACCCCGTACCACAACTTGATGGGATTGATGTAAACAGGCCTATTGGCTTGACACTGGACACATTTGCTTCAAACGAAGAGAGAATTCAAGTATTTATTTCTGTTTTTTTGTCATATCAAACTTAGGCCGTACTTTGCGTTCTTCTTTTAAGCTTTCATTATGTTCATCAAGAAAGCGAAACGGTTTCTAAGCTGATCGACGTGTTTCTCGCTTTCGATTTCCTTCGTTTTTGTGTAGACTCAGAACTGCATTTTAGATTGTTCTCAGACCAAGTTTGTTTTCAGGGTCTTTTTCTCGGACAGAGTCCTTCAGAAAACCATTCTCAATACATCTAAGATTGCACGAGTCATAAAACTGGTTTTAGTCCCTACCAAGCCTAAAGTTTATTTTATAGGTAACCCATTATTTGTGCAAACCCGTTTGCAAAGGATGCATTCAAGTTGTGTTTGCTTGCAATTTCACTATTACACTATTACACTACTAGAATTTTTGTACAATAATCAAGTACAAAGAAAATGCAAAGCAAAGTGACAAGATTATTAAAACCTTAAACCATATTTATTTGACAAAAGTTACAAGAATTGATTGTTGCTAGTGACAGCTACTATAAAATGAATCCATTCAATTTATTTTTATTTTTATACAAAGTATGGCTAAAGGGGGTGCTCTCTCCTCGATTAGGTTACATAAATTTAGAAACTCCCCTCCATGTATTTTCTTTTCCATTTATTTTCCCTTGTATCCTGGCTAAAGGGGGGTGCTCTCTCCTCGATTAGGTTACATAAATTTAGAAACTCCCCTCCATGTATTTTCTTTTCCATTTATTTTCCCTTGTATCTTGTATTTGGTATCTAGTTTCTCTGTAATTTCTTTTTTGTATAATGTATATGTAGCTTTAATTGAAGGTGTGTGTATTGGAATTTTAAAATATGAAACTGAAATACATATATGAATTGTTTGAAGGGAATTTTGTAGTAGAAATTAAAGGTAAAAGTACATTTTTTTTAATGCATTTACTTCACCTAATTGGCATGTCAGAATCTGACAAGGCACTATACAACGACAATGATGGACATCTTTGGTTACGGAACTGCAGAACCCAGCCTGGGTCCCAGTACCTAAAACTTGTTATTGCAATTTTTGTTTTTTCTTAGTTGCAGGGCCCCTTCTGGCTACCATAAACATGGGGCCTAGGGCCATGGCCCTCTCTAGACCACCTAAAACCACTACTGCTCGAAATTTGTAAAACAATAAATTTTGTTTACCACAAACTTTCAATGATCAATGTGTGTGCCATAGAAATTTGTTTAAAGCCCTCAAGATTTGTGTCTAGAGAGTGAAAAAGCTAGAGAATGCCCAAACTGCTATCTTATACACTGATTGGGTCTCAACAGATAATCAAGATCAATGACTGATTAAAGCTCTGGTCAAAACAATGCAGCCGTATCACCCATGATAAATTCTATTTATATGTAAACTTTTAATTTTTGTTTTTTTGTTGCAGTTGCAAGTGAAAGATTTGACCTTAGACACAGCTACATTAAAGTTTCTACTAACACAGCAGTCTCCAAGTGATGGTGGTATTCAATTTGTCACCCAGCAAGATAGCAGCTTACAAGAGCCTGATGTGCATTCACAGGGAGTGAATATTCATATCACCAACTTGGGAAATGATCTACAAGCAGCTACCAGTCAAGATTCAAGTGCAGCTGGAATTCAAAGTAATGGCCAGCTGTATCAAACATACCAGGTTCTGGATAAAGACATCCTTGGTGAAACAGGGAGTAAGGTATGGGAAAAGTCTAATTTAAGACTAGAATGGTCATTAACAGTACTATAACAATACAGTACTAGCTTAAGGGAAAGGGATGGCAGGCTTTTTGATTGAACATTCAAAATATAAACTGCAGGTAGTATCTAATATCTATTTCATAACCCATATATCAGGCCTGGTCATTTGAGGAGAACCAATAGTTTTTTCTCGCCTCCAGGCTTCCTTCAAATGCTGGAGGGGAGCTACAAATTGCTCACCTGAATTGCTCCAGGAAGCAAATTGCTCTCCTTGAAATCAATTCTCCTTTGCTTCGATACTTGTTAACCTTCAAATAACTCACCTGGAAATGACTAAAACAGCTGTTTGCTGTTATCTTGTTAGAAGTCTTATGGCCATGCCTGATATATATTATATTTCAGTCTTGTACCAGCATCTTGAAAATGGGCCAACGTCTGGGACATCAAGCTACTTTTTGTAACATAACATTGTTATCAAGCCACAGAAGTCTTTACCAGACATACATTACAGTTTGAAAGTAATAGAATTACTAGATTTCCTTGATAACTACTAAAGCCAATGTCATGGCAACTTTCATGAAAACAGCAGTTTTCCCGGAAGATGTTGATGAATTTTTTCAGATAGCCTTAATAAATTACTTTTGTGGATTTTGGTTTCAAAACTTCATTGTCTAGGGTTAAATTTTGGTGATTTGAATTATTGACAAAGTTTCTAGCATTGAAAAAATTGAAATTTTTGAATTTTTCCAAAAGTAAATTTTTAAGCTGCAATATGTTCTTTGCAAATAAACTTTGTATTAAGTACCTTATACATTATTTTTAGCACTTTATAAAAAAATTATTTTGTTAGGAGTTATAATTATTTTTATTAACTATCAGTTAAGTATATATTTGTTATTTGGAATTTTTAGGTAACTATTGCAAATAGTTTTGCCGATGATGAACAGAAAAAGAAGTTTGTAGCTAGGAAGGTAAAGAATATAAAAGCGAATGTAAGTTCTACTTGTTTGATAGTTCTTACCTCTTGATTAACTTATTCAAAACCACACCATGTTGATTTTAACTAATGACAAATTCCAGTCACCTATTTCATTTAAAATGAAATTTGATGTCAAGCGCACTCCTTTTATCGAGAGTCAGAACTCTGTCAGTTGAAACACAATTGTTACAATGCAAGCAAATTACCAGTAATACTCTGAATATCAAGTTAGAGTTTGCCTGTTTCGTGTTGCTATTATTGAATTTCGTTTTGACGTTTGTCTTCAAACTGTTATTCACTACAGCCCATATAATTTAATTTGTAGTGGACACATGAAAGGTTGCTTAATATGGCTTGAAAAAAGCAGACATTTTGAAACATGTTGCTGAAGATTTTCGTCTCACATTCTTCAGAGTATAAATTGTTAGAACATAGATCAGAAATACTAGGATGTATATGTACCCAGTTTTGGATTTAATCAGGCCAATTAGGAACGCGATCCCTTAAAAGTATTAGTAAGCAAATCGAAAGTCACCTCGAGGGCTGAATTTTGAATATTTGAAAGTGAAATTTGAAGTTTGAAAGTCTGCAACACTCCTGCAACACTTTCTGTGAATATTTAGAGACAACAGATTTGTTATTGTAGAATTTTTCATATCCTCATAATGTAATAATTGAAGAATTTTTAAATCCCTGTGTGTTAATAATGGAGTGTTGACATTTTGATCCTTTTTTAGATTGATGAACTGTATAAGAAGGCTGGAGTTACAGCTATCAGTCTGGTAGCATTTGATGGCGGCGTCCAAATTTTAGGTATTACTTTTAGTATGTAGAAAACTAGTTTATCCTACTACTAATGGCAACCGTGACACAAAATTTGAAAACGATTTCAATTGAAAAAACAAAGCCAACAACAAACATTTCTTGTCCTTTTTATTGTCATACAACCAACCTTTGAATGAGCAATAAAGTTGTGAATCTATTGCTGTTCACTGCCAATTGTAAGTTTTCTTCGCAAGTCCTTTTAAAAGTTCAGGTTTTTATTCTAAACTTTAATTAGTACGCATAATTTTCTGCCAAGATTCTTTTAATTCTAGAAAAGAAAATTGATTTTTACTTAGATTTATTTATTTGTTGTCATTATATATGTAGTTAAAAACTAAAATCTGTTTTATTTAATTTTTGAGAGGTTATCGGCCACCGATTTGAATAAAAAGAGTCAATTGAATATGCTTCTTATTTTTCTTTCAATCCTCATCTGGATGTATATAGATTTTCTGTTTACCTTGAGACATTTCCGACGTCTACACGCTGAAATGTGTCAGACGAAAAGCATTTTAGTTTGGTATGTTTCAATTTTTCTATGCTATTTTCAAATTCATATCTTACAGGCTCAGAGCAGATGATGTCCCTAGAAGAAAATCATGTTTTGAAAAGTGTTTTCTGGAATGCGTTCGTCAACCATGAAAGTTCTATTGGAAATACAGCAACAAAAATGCCAGGGAAAAAGTCCAGCGAGAAAGGTAAAGCTTAAATACATCTTCTTTATATTGCACACACATGTTTTCAGCGTTCATTCGTTTTTCTGAATCCCATAGTCTTCCATAAAAATATAACGTGCATTCTTAGAAGCAATCAACAGATACTAAAGTCGCTTCAGCCATTTGTCCATCAATAATTGACCAATGAGTGTGATTGATTTCATTAGCACGCTTGTTGATTGGCTTAGATTGATTGACAGATCGCTAAAGCCATTTGAGTATCAATCGATTGTCTGAAGAAACTTCCTTGATTTAGCTCTGTTTACTTTCAATTCAGAGAAAGCAACGCTACTATCTTGGCCTTGCGATGAGTGCGACAGTTGTTTTTCGACCCAACATAACCTGGTTAACCACAAGCTTCTTGTACATAGTGGACTCTCAGCTCATAAATGTGAGTTCTGCGGCAAAGAGTTTGTTGACATTGCTATACTGCAAAAACATCTGACCATTCACACTGACAAAAACTCATTTCAGTGCAAGGTTTGCGGTAATTCCTTTGCTGGAAAGAACCTTCTAGACTCTCACATGAATGTACACAACGAAGATAAGCGATACTCGTGTAAGTTTTGCGGAAAGTCCTTCAACAGCACTTCTAGCTTGCAGTATCACGTGAACAAGCACACAGGGGACAAGAAATGTGTTTGTATGCATTGCAACAAGGAGTTCACGAAGATGAGTAGCCTTAAGGTTCACATGAGGATCCATTCTGGAGAACAACCGTATAGATGTCAAGAATGTGGAAAAGGTTTTGTCGTATCAACGCATTTAACTAGACATCTGCGGGTTCACAGTGGAGAAAGACCGTATCTATGCGAAATTTGCGGGAAACGGTTCAACCGCTCTTCGCATCTTCGTATTCACTTTAGAATTCACAGCGGAGAAAAACCGTACGAATGCGAAATCTGTGGAAAGAGATTCAATCAGACAGTAACAAGGAAAAAGCACCTTAAAACGCATGCAAAGTAAAATTGATACATCTCTTTATATTGTCGTCACTTTAAATTAGTAACTGATTAAATTAGTTTCTTTTTGAGTTGTAGTCCTTGTCTTGTCTGAATTATGTGTTGTGAAACAATTCTTTGTTACATCCCGTTGTGTCCTTGCTTGTTACCTCTCGAGTTTGCATATTCCCGATATATTTTGGACTTGAACTGCATATTGTATTTCCAACAGCTCCAGGGAACCCTTTCGCACAGGAATTAGATTACTATTCAAAAGCTGATATTCCCATAACAATCAGATTAATTTTCTGAGAACTTATTTGCACAAAAAATAAAACACACCTACCACTTTCCAATCCTTTGTTTGTTGCACTGGGCGCCAAAGAGAGGTAAGCGAAGTACCCCTACCCTTATCCTACCACTCACAGAAATTGATGTGTAGAAAATTTTGAACGGAATGACTATGAACTGGATAAATCCCTGGCAGCTTTTTGCCATTGGAAAATTTGTATTTTGTATTTTGAATTTTGCATTTCTGTTTCCAGTATCATGAAGCCGTAAAACAATATGCAGAAGCTTTTGTTCGAATTTTTGTTCAACCAGATTGAGATTGATCCTAGTTTTTTCAATCTCATGCAACCAAATCCGATGTTGCCATTATTCCTCAGCCTGCGATGAATGCCAGATTTCCTACGTTGACAAAAAGTCTAAGCATATGGCTGATTGCATTTGGACAACTGGTGTTTGTTTTGCTTTTTTTGGCTTTTGTGTTAAAAAGCTATTTTGAAAAGATATAGATCGTCAAGTTTCACAGCAAGTTTCACACATCAATCGGGAAATGTTTCTACATTAGCGCTAGCAGAAGAGTGATTTACCCATAAGCAGAAATCAGCATCATTTCGTTATGATTTGACTTTTTCAATTATTAAGAATATTTTAGGTGGTCAAAAGGTGATAAATTTTCTGACAAGTCTTTACTTCGTGCAAGTACATATTTCCTGCAAGTCTGTTTTCTGGCTCGAATATTTTACTGTTCGCTTGTCGTTGTAATCAATGTGTACTTAATGAGAATGCCTTGAAACAACCGTCATTGTTACATATTAGTATGCATAAAATCCCAATTTCAAAGGTAAACTTTCCGAATCAAGTAAAATTCTAGGTCGTATAAATCAAGTAGAATTTAGAAAATAGTAGTAAAAAATGAATTCTTTTATATCAATTACCTTCTTCTATAATATCTCATGTGGTCAAAGACCAATCAAACACAAAATTTTAGAGAATTGAGAGTGGTTCAATCCTATCTGTTCCTTCCATTGGTGGAATTCTAACTCTTTAAGTGGTAGGCAAGCAGAAAAGAATCGTTCGCAATTCCTGTCAGAACAGGCTTTTCTATTTTATTTTTGCGCAAAAATATTCGAATTTTAACTTTCATAATGATCTCAAATCAAGATGAGCCATCCATATTTTACGAGCCTTTTAATTTATATTACTAGCCTCTTTCCTGTTAATTTGAAAAAAAGGCTCAGTGGCGTTCGTTGACAGCAGCGCGAAATTTGTACCCAGAGAGGTTTGTTTACACATTCGGTTACTGTTTATTAGACGAAGAAGGATGCCTCGGCCTGCACTTAAATGCCATGTCAATTTTAAAGTCAAGCAGGTAATTCTTATTCCTTGTTTATTCTTCTGTTGCTTTTAGTATAGCACTAAGTGACAATTTTGTCAAATCTACTGCCGTTCAGTTATCTTGTATTTCAAATTCTATCAAATTCAACTCAGAAAATCTTTAGATTAAGATTTGTGCTGTTTATTTTGTGAGACAGGCTTTCCCAGTCAACTTCGCGCCAAGTTCAACATGATGTTTTTATATATCATATTTTTCATTATTGTATGATTCGTTTTACTTAAAACTACTACGTATAAAAGTCTGATGGCATCGATTTTAACCCAAGGAACCAAGATTGGTCAGTTTATCTGACCACAGGTATGTTTCTGCATTAGATACAGCACGGGTTCTAAAGTTTTATACACTCAACAAAAGCCTCTGAAAAGAATATAGGCAAGTTAGCAGGCTTTGTTTATTTTTAGATAAATGCATGCAATGAATTTCACACCAACTTATGTACTATTCCTGCACAAAAAACACTCTAAGTTGTAGTCTGGTTCTGTCCTTGACTATACTAAGGAACAAGAGCAATATGAAAGTTGTAAAAAGTGATTTTTCAGGTGCAATTTTTAAGCACAACACTATTTTCCTTTAAAGCAAATGAATCAAGTGCATTACCCTTTTATTTAAAATATGATTTTTAAAGTATATATGTTCAGTAATTTTTGATCCAAAGAAAATATAGCTACAAGGAAAATGTTTGTCATTAAGAAAGGCAATGCGGTGTATGTGTTCTCTCCTCTATTGGTCTAACTACAGAGGTAAATCCTCCTAAGTATTTCTCTCCATATATATATATATATATATATATATATTATTTTCTTTTTGTCATTAATTTTCTGTATAAGTGCTTTAATAATATTGTACTCTAGTTTAGTTAATTGTTTGTTTTGGTATTTTGATGAGAAATTGTAGAGAGAGAATATGAAAATGAAACTGGATTTTATATGATGCAGAAACATGTAAAAGAAATTATATATCTTTAACTATATTCTAAGGTTTTCCTTGTTTGTAGAAAAGACAGATTTTTTTCTATATTGCTTAAAAAGCTTAGTCAAGCTAAAGGTAGTACCCAAAGGTATTACCAATCCTGTTTGCTACGACACCACTTCTTGCAAGACACAAAAGTTTATTATATTGCCATTTTGTGTTCATTTTCCTATTTAATTATTTTCAATTTTAGGTTGCCTGCCCAGGAACTTTGCATCTGACTGACAGAAACTTTGTGTTTGTTACAGTTTCACTTTTAGCTCAGACAAGAAGAACCAAATCTGTTTTTGCTAGTTTCCCTTTTGTCTTCAACGAAAAATTGATGTTTGAAAGAGTGGGTAACAAATTTTATATTTTTTTTTATGATTCTGAAATATCCTTTGATTCTAGATAAACCAAAAACTCTTTTATAATCATTATATATTTATTTGATATAAAAGAACTAATATTCTGGCAGTCATAAGGTTGACAAGAAGATGCATTAACTTAATTAGGGTTTGTCATCAATGTAATTAAAGATTTTGCCATCAAAGAGCAACATTGCAAATGTTTCTTCTCATTGTGCAATAGCTGCATTTTATGTTGTTATATCTGTGGACTCTCTAGATTATAAGATATTTGCTGTTTTATAATTTATATATATGAGTTGTTTTATTTTCATGCATAATGATCTGATGCAGATGAATATTTTGGTCTTTTAACAGAAGTCAGGCCTTTCCCTGAGATGAGGGCTATAGCCCGTCCCGCGCAAACCCCACGCAAAATAAATGTGCGACAACTTTTTTCTGCCCGCACAGTTTTTCAAACCAACGTTCTCATATAATTTGCACAGTTTAGCTTCCCAATATTTTTACTACTTACCGCTAAATATCAAGGTGTTAAAGAAGTCTTACATGACTATGTGTTTATCAAATGAAATAAAGAGAAAGAGGTCTTACATGTCTATGTGTTTATCAAATGATGTTATAAATAGGAGATTTCCGTTTCCTTATATAGGAAATGTCAGCAATCTATTATATTGGCTGCTAAAACTTGCAATGGAATAGGAAATGTGTATGCACAAAAGGAACAACATATAGCATGATAAATACTACAAAAAATTAAAGTGAGAAATGTTACACCATGCTTTCAAATACAAAAAATTTTTTTTTTCAAGTCAAAACATATAAACTAGGCATTCGCAAAAACGCCACATTTAACCTGCAAAACCTAACAAAACTTTTCTATATTCCAAAAAAATATGTTCCTTATCTCTCTCATTTAAAGGTAGTAATACACGCAAAAATGCCTTCTTCACCCGAATAGTGCTTAGAGAATTAGCAAGGAAATGTATTGTTGCCTTTGTAAATACCCAAATATGAAAAAATTAACAACATGCAGCCAAACTGGCAAGGGCCTTTTGTTGCCCACATAGTATTTTTTCCCAGAGAGGCCAGAAAAGCATTGATCTTTATAGCATGTTAAGACCCTTTTTAAAATACTAGTGCCATGGTCTCGTATAAGTCTAATGATAGCTGCTATGACCTTCATATGTTAAGCCTTAAATTCATTGTTTTCTAGCTATATGATATTTTTTATTATGTTGTGGTTGTTGGTGTTGAAACATTTTCATCTCATAATTTTCAAATGCTACAAGCTCCCTATATAAGGTACTTTTTGATAGGCTGCCTGTTGTAAATGTTTTGATATCTTTCTCATATGATCTCATGAAAAGAAACATACAAAGAATATAGAGTAGGACAATTTCTTGGTTAGCAAGCTTGCAATTATCAATAGATTTCAATGTTGTTGTCGAAATGTGATTTTGACTGCCCTGTTGACAGATTTTTACCAATGCAAGGACACTGGACCATGTACTTGAAATATTGGAAGGTATTTTCAATTTGTTAAAGTTTGTTCCTTATTTTGTTATACTGATAAATAATTCTTGTAGTTTGTTGAACAGTAGTTAATATCGAAATTGTTGTTCGGTTGTTGGGTAATTTTATTTGCAGTTATATCCAATCTTTAGGCATGCCCTGTTCATTTTCTTGATTTCCATGCTCTTCAATTTTCAAGCCCTTCCCTTTCTAGATTTGTAGTAATAGAGATTTGATAGAAAACATTACTTCTATGGTCTAAGAGCACAGTTTTATGAAGTTTTATTATCCAATTAAATGCACGCCTATATACGTCTATATCGTAAAAGAGGATGCGATTACCTTCTATGATATCATCATTACACTTTTTTCTTTTTTAGATGAGATTGTTAGCATTGAACTGAGGCAATATTCAGAAAGATATGACGGTATGCCGCTCCCCTTACGTTTCATTGCTATGTTTGGGATGGTACACATAGGGCTGCCTGGTTGAGGAGTCTGTGTTTTATATTGCTATTCATTTTTTGGAGGATTTGTTTGAAAAAATTACGATGACGTAATATGATGGCCTAATAGGATGACCTTATAGGATGGCTCAAAAATATCATACAAAGATCAAAATTCAGTACTTTGCAATGGCACACCGAATGGTTCAACATTACATATATCTTGTTACATTACATATATGATTTTAATATGCTGTAGACTTGAAAAGGGGGCTTGAAAGTACAAAGTAACAAGCTCCATGCTATGCAATGGTGCTTACAAATACTCCAACATGATACGTTACCGATGATAAGCATTTGATGTCAGAATCGTTATACATTTTTCTCCCTAGTTCAGAAGCTCTTTTATAAATGCTCATGACTACGGCATTAAATGCTTTCTGCCTTTCCTGACATTTTTATACTTACCGCTGCATACCCCCTTTTTATTGTTCTATACAGTCTGATACATTATCTACCTTGCACGTCTCGCAACTTTGCTTTTTATCTTTTCTTAGACGGCAAAGTTCTAGCAAGATTCGAGCAGTGTTCTAGACAGTTTTTGTTTCCAACGCCTTCATTTGCACCAAAGGATGACGTTAATCGCGAAATATTGCTGGCAAGAACACAAAATTACCCCATTGAACGTGTAGGTTTCTTTGTTATATTTTTATTCTTATACCCACCTTTCTTTTTTTTAAAAGGATACATGTAATATCATGCACTCCTTTTTTACAATTGATTCAGCCTAGCGTGTTTCTTATTTTGTTTATAATTTTTAAGGGAATTTCCTGTGCATAATAGTGTCCGAAAATAACATGTGATCGATAAAGTAACTAATGCTATTTTGCTTATCGCTTTATGTCTTTTCTGTTGCTGTTCTTTCATTTTTCAATTTTTTCTGCTATTTCATTTCCTGAGTTTTGTTGAACAAATTTCTTATGTTGTTCTTTTTTGGACGAATCGCAGCCCGATGTTCCTTATAAGGGCTGTTCTTATAAGCAGTGTCTATTGCTGCTAATTTAACAAGAAACAATCATGAAACGTTAGGCCTTTTGCATGGTGCTGGATAGTGTATAGACAATTTTTCATGATTTGGTGTTTATAATTGGACGGTTTTAAGTTGTACCTCCGACTTTTACCTTCAATGGGGGATGAATGACATGGAGCGTTTGCACGCATCACTCGAATTTCTGATAAACTCAAACTCAAAACATTTTTCAACATAAAATTGATTAATTACAATATACTGGTTAACATACTTATAATTAATATACAATATCCAAGTAAATTTGCCTAAATAACAATGAACGGTCAACCCCAATATTTTATAATTCAGCAATGAAAATTAAACAATTTTAGGCTGATGGACACATGGAAAGAACTTTGGGCAAGCCATCGAGCCATGTATCCAGTTTATAATCATGATAATCAAACTTTCAGTTGAATTATTGCATACATAATTCCCTTCTCTGTTATACTGTAAAGAATCTGTTGGTCAGATCTCACCAAAGGCCTATGCCTCGACGCATTTTGATGGCAATTTACATTCTGCTGGAAAGACTATACAAAAAAAATTTTCAATCATAAACACGCCGCAGAGCCTTTAAATCCGAACGGTTTACTAACGGGCTATATTACTATAATCGGACACCTAGTAAGACCACCTTTTATCACAGTAGGGGAATATTCTTCTTTAATTGAATGATAGCTGTTGTATGCCGGACTGTTGCTAGGAGCTCAAAGGCGTTCCTGGTGGGGTGCAGTATTGATCGGTCAAAGTTTTCTATACAAGAATATTTTGTTTATGGGAAATTTTGCTCTCGTGTCCTGGGGCTATATTAATCTTAAAAGAATAGGGCTCTAGATAGCGACGTTTGAAAGAACCTATTTTTTTGCTATTTGACTTTTGGCCACACAGTCTGAAACAGCGCTACTAAATGCTTTTGAATATGGACAATTAGCTAATTATTGGTCCAGTCTGATATTTTGATTTTGGTTTGGTTCGTAGAGTTTCAGTGACCAAATAACAATGATTTGATGAAAAGAGCCTGTGCTTATGTGGCCATATCTTGATCAATTTCTGCCACATGTGATTGCTTTTTCACATTTAGAGATTATCCAAATACTCCCTCAGTAGATGTGATCTGAGTTCGAAATTTCTAATAAACATTTTGTGATGTCACCACCTACAGGCATTGACCAAGGCAAGGGAAGCAGAATGTTGAAGAGATGCCTGTATGTTATTGTGGCGTATGCAATGGGGGCAGGGGAACAACCTCTAATTATTCGAGCTAGTAAACTTTTTGCGATGCAAATAATGCTTGAAACTATTAAAAAGGCCTTGAACCCTTTTGCCCCCATCCCTCCCTTTATTAAAAAAGGTTGATTACGTCACTGATGCTGTAAACATTTATGCATGGAACATAGTCGGGAAATAACGTTAGATTAACTGATAACTTCGTGCTGTAGAATGTCGACTGAGAACTTGACTCGAGCCTTTTTTTAACTTTCGATTTTTAATAAAAAGATACACATTTACTATGTCCTTTTTTACATTTATTTCGTGCTGCATATCATTCCCGCATGCAAATGATAGGCTTTGGTTAGCTCTACCTCGGTTTTCTTGAAATGTGTCTTACTGAAAATAAATTAACTTTTATGATAATAATTCTTAATTCATTCTGATCAAAGACACACTGTTTACTATTTTTCTCTTAGGGCATTGATCCACAGTTATCATTTACAACAAGCACCAGAATTGAAGAGACCAGTATTGCATCAAGCTCAAGAGAACATCTTTCAAGATCTAGGATTTCACCAACCAGAACGGTATTTAACTCCATGCCTCTTTGCTGCATTTTCCGTATTGGCATAGTTTTCTGCGTTTTACGTAAAGATTGCAATGATACCATATTACTTTGCCCTCATACGCCTTTGTTTAAAAGCAGCATAAGATGAATCTTAGAGGAAAATGTAAGCTATTCTTGTTTATAAGCTGCCTGCCAAAATTTAAAGATAAATATAGTCCAATTAAGGCCTGGTTGAAAAGTCGCACCTCTCATGTGCCGAACCTAACTCGAGAATTAAGTACATGAGGGGCGCGACGTTTGAATCAATTTGGTACGGCAGATTTAGTTAGGAGCGGCAAACTAGTCTGGATCGCCAGAGCTTGCCGAGCTGCACGACTCCAGCACGGCACGGTTTCAAGCATCGAACTTGTCATCTACCGAACTCAATGCATAATTATATTTAATTTAATCTATTTTGAAAATTTATCCATAACATTGAATTCTCGTCGCTGTTTTGCTTTGTGCCTTAATTTTAAACCAAGATACTTCATGTAACAATTCTAAAACCCATTTGGCGCGACATGATTAAGTTCGACGTTTGAAACGGGAGTCGCGCTAAACCTGCTCAAGTGTCGCTCCAAACAGAGTTAGATTCGGCACACGAGAAGTGCGACGTTTGAACCAGGCCTTAGTCTAGTTTTATATCTGAAATTCTTTATCAGTCGAAGATATGCAGAAATAGTTTGAAAACAGCAAGAAAACAAAATTGTTTGAAATTAGACCATCAAAAGTATTAGCTGAAATCATATTTGGATCTTAGCTTAATTGTAATTGCTTTAACAGAACTTTAACTCCAGACAGAAAGCACACAAAAAGCCTTGTCCAAAAACATAGCAAGATTTCCAGAAACCTCTGATTATTATCGGAAAATTCTTTAAAACATCCTGGATTTTCTGGATCGGCGAACTTTGATTATACACTTAGTAAACTTTGAGCATATTTGACAAATGAGTAATGGCGTCAGCATTGTAAGCAACATGGCCATCGAGATTCAAGATTCTATTTGAAGCCATTAGTCGTCTTGTTGAGGAGATAAGTGAGCATCGATAAAAATAGTGACATTTTTTTGCGCATGCGTTTAAGGTTGCAATTTAAACCTAACAAGGGTTAAGATTGGTTTTGTTCATTGGAACATCAGGTTGAAAACGCTGAAAATTTATCGAGGTTATGACAAATGTATTTATAAGTAGGTAGTTTTAATCTGCACATTGGTGCTATCTAGCACAATTCTGAGTATCTTAAAGCCCTAATTCAATGCATTTCATTTGACAATAACAATAAATCCAAAAACGTGTAATTGCGTCGGCTGTTCATTGGATATATATTGCTGTATTAGAACAATTGGTTTCACACTACTACATCTCCCGAACAAGTCTGTCAATTGTTGAAAATTAATCAAACAAAGCCCCAAACTAATGGCAACAGTTCAAAAAGTAATTTTTAAAATATCTAGTAGTTTTATTATTTATTTATTAATCTTGACGGTTTGAAACCTCTTTGAAGCATTTTTAGGCAGGCGTAAAACGACAGGCTCTGTTAGATACAAAATGACAATTTTAGAAAAAAAATTGTTAGAGTTCTTGGAAAATAATATATATCCTGACGTTTTTATGGCGACTCTTCGAATGATATTGAGATACTTTGGTATACCTGTCTATCGCGGGAACTTTGTTCTTCAATAAGGAGATAAATTGTTCTTTAGGAATTTGCAAATTATTTGTTCCGTAATCAACATTTCAATAGATTGGAAAAGATACAGTTGGGAGTTTGTGGCAAAAGTAATTGACTAAATTCTGCTGCAACATATCATAAAATTGTCTCCGAAATCAGGCCCGTTGCATCACCAAAGTTTAATACTCTAATAACGGTAAGGAAAACAAACAGTTTTAGGCACCTTAAAATAAATAGGCATCTCCGAGTTCATTTTGATAAGATCTTGCTGTTTTGTGCAACCAAAAGCCTTTTCAATGGAAATATTTTACAGGTATTTTTGTCATGATAGCTATATTTTCTTGTTTTCGCTAGTGTCGATATCGTTTAAAAACAAGCAGAAATTGAGAATACGCTTGTTTTCTTTATTTTTGATACCAGATTTTGGTAAATCTTCCGCAATTTTCTTTCATCGCGTTTCTTTCGATCCACACCTGGAGATAAATTTTCAGCTTACTTTCGGTCATTATCTGAAATTATCTGACGCGAGTCGGATGAGAAATACTCTAGTACGCTATGTTTTCGCTATTTCGTGCCATTTTCAGATCTTACAACGTTTATAAAACTTACTGTAGCTATTTGAATTTTTGTTAAGCTATGTAATTTCGCAGCAGTCCTGCCGCTATGCTTCAGGCTGCGCAATACTTTTGTTCTCTAAGTGTATCATTGCTTCTCAATTTACTTGAAGAGTAGGCTTGTTCTTATGCTGTAAGTTTTATATGTTACTTCATACATAATCATACATTGCATGATGATTATTATTAAATTTAGCCAAAAAATATATGCATTTTTAGAGATATTATTCAATAAAGAACCTTTTGGCATTTGGAGTTGGTTTGAATATTCCCTTTTCGTTTTACAGACAAACTCTGCGAGAAAGATTCCATTGGTACGACCTCCCTCTTCCTCCTCAGAAACCGAAGAAGAAGCAATCATCACAACACCGAGGCGGAAGCATTCACCAAAGCGCAGCGTTGTAAAGCATGAAGAACACTGCATTTGTGAATGCCCTAACCGACTAGAAAGTTACCGAAATGGCCTTCCTTCGAAATCAGTTTCACCTAGCCGAGGAAACCCTAAAAAGACATCGCTCCATAAGCCTCCTTTCAAGGCTGGCCGGGCCCCACAAGATCTCATATCAAAACGAGATTTCAACAATTCACCGAGAAGATATCAAAGAATAACTTTCGGAGATAGCACAGGTATTTATGTTCACCATATTAGTGGCCCTTTAATTAGTGCTTGACACAGAGTTTCACGTGCTTATGTTCATAGAACAGGAAGGTTCTCAGTTGCAAATTAGTGTTCACCTTAATTCGGAGTTGCAATCTACAAGCATCCTGCTCTATACACTAAAGTGTATTTGTGGTATGAAATGCATAATAGATTCTCTATGATTCCATCTTTGTTGGAGGAGCTATCATGGATTTTTGTTCTTCGTTTAACACCAACATGTTTGATAACCCATATTGGAAAATACCTCTCAAAATATAACATAAAAGCATCTCTAAAGAGCTTATTCACCTTTAAATGTTGTTGTCTTTATGTTTCTTTTTTGCAAAAAATGTTTCTATGTGTAAGATTCAGCTCTTGAAATCCAATTTGAATTTCATTCGAAAACTTTCGGACAAAAAATCTTCGGACATACATCTTTCAGACATACAGTTTTATGCATGAAACAAAACGATTTGAAAATTGTTCTGAAGCTCTTGCATTGTTAAGAGTCTTAATACTTTAGACTTTTTTATCATTTCATATTGCATCGCTAGTCTTTTGACAATGAAAGGGCATTGGAATATACGAGGGCAAATTTGAAGATCGTTGGTCCGTTAGAGATCAAAATTAAATGCATATTTTGTTGTTTTTTGACATGTCTGAATCTTTTGCTAGTTTTCTCCTGCCCGAAATGCCTATTACCAGCACCTGACTGCACTAATTGTACCACATCTCCAAATGGAAGCAACAGAAGTGTGCGACATCAATACGTAGAGAATTCGGTGCAAGAGCGACCAAGATCGTCCCCGCATCCTTCGACGCGCGGCAATCGCTCTCCCAGCAGCAAACCTGGAATGCCAACTGTCCGTGCAAGAATCCCGATCACTTTACCTGTGTCATTTGACGATGAAGACCGTTACCGCGCGGCTTTAGCGGTATCGAGTGAGAGAAACCGCAATCGAGCAAGGATATTTGAAAATTCGGATTCACCAGAGCACAACATTACTAGATCACATGTTCGCAGCACAGTAAAGGATTTGCTGAGAAAAAACGATTCTGTATTGGTAAGCAAAAATCTTTGAATAAAATGCAGAAAGCGCGGAACGCAACGTTCCTTTTTGTCTCAACAGTGTCTGTCATTTTTAATTTTTATCTCATACGTCTACTCATTTTGGATTTTTAGACTAATATTTGCTGCTTCTGCGCTTACAATCTTAGCTTAATTTAGTTTTCAGGTCGGCCAAATTGGTGCTTAGGGGATATGTCTCGTATCTTTTTAGATAGACATGTTTCTTGTTCGATATAAACGGACCATCGAAAAATGTTGTTTTTTCTTTTAGTACTTAGCTTCGGCAGGTAGTAGTTTTTGAGACACAGAGAAGCTGCCGTCCTGCAGTGTACCTCCTCTTGATGTAACCAAATCTCGTGGTTCCTATGTCCAGTGGCGTGCCCAGGGTTGCAGCAGTGGGGGGAGGGGGGTGTGGGGGCTCTTCAAACACTCCCAAATGCGGGGAAACGCCCTTTTTGCAAAATTTCCCCTCATTATTTAATTCATGTTAGCTACGGTAAATAGCAAAGTATTTTACAATTGTTATTGACACAAATGTACAGTATACTACAAACCCCCCCCCCCCACCAAATGAGTTTTAGATCCTTTTTGGACAAATCTGGAGAAGAATATTTTAGAAAAGTAGGGGGGGTCCGGACCTCCCTATTCCCCCCTTGGGTACGCCACTGCCTATGTCTAGGATTACAGAGTCCTGGGGACCTGCCTCACTCTGAGTACAAGCTATGACCATAACAGCATGGCAGGGGCTTGACCCAGAGGCTTTTTAGTCTGTTGTCCTCATAAGTTCGTGACCCTGACTTATGAGCCATCCTCACATTCTATTGCTTTGACACTCCGACCCTTGACTGGCTTGGTCCAAAGTGTCTGCAAGGAATAAAACTTATCTTAATAAAACTTACTTATCAACAATTTTTACCTGAATCAATAAAAACAAACAAATTGCAAACAAATATTTCTTTTTTAAATGAGTACCGAGTAGGTCTAAGCTGAATAATTATCATACTGTTCTACATAATGCTTATTTTCGTAGCATAATTCTAAACTGAAAGGAGAACTTTTTATGTTGATATTGTTAATTTAGATTCCTTTGTTTTTAACAACAATTCCTTGATGTTGTCTCTATCGTTTCTTTACACCACCCGGCTTTTTTTCTTTTCATTTCAAAATTCCTTTCTATTTTATAATTTTCTATTCATCAAGCAATATGAGCTGACAGATTCTGAACTCGAAGACTCCCTGATGAGTGACATGTATGTATTATAACTTTATAACCCCTCAAACAATTACTTTTGAATTATTTTTTTCAACTTTTCCTTTATTTATTTACCAATGTTTTGAAAGATAATTATCATCATAATTCTGTTGAAATTTGATTGCAATTGAAAATTGTTCATCTTGATAGCTTGTTAACTATAGCGTCTTTGTAGGCGAAGTAAATCTTGATCTATTAACGAGCATACTTAGTAGCCATCCTAATTTCCGTCTGCGATGCCCGTCATGCGACGATCCTATACACACTATCATGATACATACGTCACTACACTAAGTGATACATATAAATACGTCACGAAACAACCAGTGTCGATGACGCTTTCATAGTAATATTATGACATATTAAATTTGTATAACTGCTTGAACGTTGTGACATAATATTTTAGATCTGATGACGATGTCCCGATGCCTGAAAGTCCAAGCAAGAGAAGCATCTCTAAGGAAGTTCCGGGTAGAAGGTAGATTTATGCTAATTGTCGTCTCGTTGTTAGTGCCAAAACGAACAATGATATATGTTCGTTCGGCCATGATACATAACCGATTATTAACTGATCTATTCATGGGTGGAAATCCATAGGATGATATTATCTATGTGGCATCTGACTTAAAGACTGACTTAAATAGTATTCTTGTTTTCAATGTGCCCAGTTATGAATCAGATCAAAATCAATTTGTTTGAAGTTCAAACTTTTAGGTTTCTTGAATGTTCTGTCATTTCTGTTATCAGCTGAGACTTACCTCCCATTTCATTCCCATTGTTCTATTAAACAATTTATCTTCTAAACAAAACATGTTCAAATATTTCTTCCGATAATTTTCAAAAAGATATTTATCAACGCAAAATGAACTTATCACTTTTGGTAGATTCCTATTTATGTCAACTTTCTTTTCGAATAGTAAGATGGATGATAGTCACTTCACCTTTTTAAAAGTATGTGCCACAAGATCACAACATTGTCTCTTTTACAGTTTTTTTAAGGCCAAGGCCAGAAAATCCAATACTGAAATTGAATTGCAACATGAAATTGAAATACTTTTTTGTTTGACACTACTCAGAGTATTGAGTCAGATAATAACAAATATTTATAACGCTGCTTCTTTCAGCTTTTGGTTATTAGCCAATATTTTACACGACCCTGACAAGTTTGAAAAAAATGTAAACCGACGGATTTAGTTGAGTCGATCCTGCAGTTTTTGTATGGAAAAAATCTGATTTAGCGAATGTCTGAGCCCTGAGTACGAAATTTGACTAGAATAAGTTAGGAATATAAAATGGTAATTGAAAATCAGTCTTTGTCAGGGAATGCCCGAGTTGCTAGATTTAATAGGGTTCAACTGTACTTCAGTACCATGTTTACCGCCGTTTAAGCCATTTCAAAACATAATTTGTGTTTTGCAGCGTTGTTGTCCCATTGAGCGCAAGAAAATGTTGGTCAAGCGATTCTCACCATTATACAAACAAAACACACAGACAGCTCTTCAACGACAGTATGAGCGAAATTTACAAAGATTTGTACCGCAAGGCAACAGGGTCTGATTAAGTTTTATATTTATTCCTTTGTTTGTAATCATAGTTTTGATAATATAATCTGTATTGCTATTATTTAGTATCACAAAGTTTTTATATTTCTTCATTTAAGTTCTTTAAACTCATGATAAATGATGATATCCATATTGAATTATTAGAAAATGATTAAATATTGTGAAATGGCATTCGTTTTGTAAAATTGTCCGATAAAAAGTTTAAGTATGTTTTGAAATGTTTGCATTTTTCATAGCCAATTTTAAAGAAAATATTCCACTCCTATTTAAACTGGCTAAGTGGCTTTCTGAAGTTTTGGACCCTGTTCTTCAAAAATATTCAAAACATTGTATCAAGGACTCTTTTACGTTCGCTGAGTTCATGCGAAACTTGAACATCGAAAACGAAACATCTTTCATGTGTTCTTTCGACATCAGCAGTCTTTTCACAAATGTTCCTTCGAGTGAGATCATCAAAATATGTGCCGACGCTTTGTACCGGAGCGAGCTTAATAGCCCACCATTCCCAGAGGAAGTATTCATTGAACTGATGGAAACTGCAACACGTTCAGTTGAATTCAGTTTTAACAATGAAATGTACCAACAAAAGGATGGTGTCGCTATGGGTAGCCCTCTGGGACATGGGTTGGGCTGGCCAATGTCTTTGTTGGCTTTTACGAAGAACGTTTGTTCGACTACGACCAAAAGCCAGGTGTCTATTTTCGGTACGTGGATGACACATATACTATATTCTAAACAGAGGCTGAGTGTGATACTTTCCTAAAACGCCTTAATGGCCTTCACACAGCCCTACATTTTACATTTGAAAAGGAAGAAAATAACTCCTTGCCATTTCTGGATGTTTTGGTTGAAAAATCTGACACTGGATTTCTCACTAGTGTATACCGTAAACCCACATTTTCGGGGTTATACACTCGATGGAGTTCGTTTTGCCCAAAACAAAGAAAAATCAGCCTCATCAAAACGCTTACACATAAGGCACTGATGATTTGTTCCAAGTCTAAACTCGACTCGGAACTTGAAAAACTAACTAAGATTTTTCTGGAGAACGGCTTTCCAGAAGATGTTATTTCAGTTTACATTAAGAAGAAGATAGGAAATTTCTCGGCTGACGTAAAATTTGGTCCTCAAAAGTGCCCGGTCTATCTAAAACTACCCTGGATCGGTAACAGCTCCCTACGTTTTGAAAGCCAAATAAAACAGGCCATAACTAATTGTTTCTTCGCGGTCAACCCACGTGTTGTTTATAGTACAAAAAAAGGCCCTTCCATCCATTCAAAAGAACTGCGTTCCTGCCACAAAAAAAGTTCTGTTGTTTATGAATTTACGTGCCAGTGTGATTCTGGCTACGTAGGACGCACCACCCAAAGATTGGAGGATAGAATAAAACAACATGTTCCATCTAATATTAGAAACAAAACCCATCCCCAAAGAGAACAGCCACCTCGATCTTGCAAATCTAAAATTACAACTAAAACTTGCGATTCTGCTATCGGGCAGCATTTGCTAGAAAACCCAGATTGTGCAAAAAACTATAATGGCGACATGTTTGGGATTATTTGGTAAAGCCCGATCGTCGTTCCACCATAGCACCTAGCAGTTTTAGAATCTATCTACATAAGCACGAAAAAACCGCTACTGTGTAGACAAAAGGAGTTCGTTTTCACCTAAGGACTCCACTGGTAACATTCTAATAGGCAAGCGGCACTGATTGGTCAACCTTTACAGTCATGTGCTCGTGTTTCTGATTGGCCTATTTCGATCCACAACTGGGTATATATATTTCTTAGCGTAGAGTTTTCGATCTATGTTCTGACGTTTTAAACTTTGAAGAATGTCAGACGAAAAGCTTTAGTTTACTAAAGGTATGGTTTTTTCAAGAGTTTTTTTCCCAAAATCAGAATTCTATATAAAATGCAATTCGGCCATAGATCTACCCTCAGCAGAAGCGAAGTAGAGACACAACGGTCATGTGAAGCATCTAAAAATCATAAGCCTTTGAGGATTTAATCGTTTACTGATATAATTATATCATCTTTTGTTGCCAGCAAAGAGTACTTAATCTGATAAATCCCAGGATAAATTGCACTTTGATTGCTACTCTGACTCCTATTGGATGATAGGATTGATGTTAAAGTTTTTTGTTTTTGTGCTTAAATTCAGAAAACGTCCCAGCATTAAGCTTCTTCAATCCAAACAATACAATGTAATACAATCATAAACTGTCAAGGGTCGTTACAGTTTATAAATTGCTTTGAAAAAAGAAAGCATTTTGAAACATCAAACAAGCTTTAGCTTTTCGTCTGAGCCTATTCAGAGGATCGAAAACTCTACGCTAGGAAATAAGTATACCCAGTTGTGGATCGAAATAGGACAATCAGAAATGCAGGCACATGACTGTTGACCAGTCAATGCCGCTTGCCCATTGAGAGTTTTACTATTCCAGACCGATATGACCCCTGTGCATCAATATGACTCTTCGGCCATATCGCTCTATGGAGGCCCATTTTGGTCTAGGGAGGGAAATGTCAGACTGTGCAAGAAAAATTAATTTGAGGCTTTTGCAGCGGTTATGGGCCTAGGGTTACCGATATGACCCCTTGCATCAATATCATTTTTAGGCCATATCGCTCTATGGAGGCACATTTTGGTCTAGGGAGGGAAATGTCGGACTGGGCAAGAAAAATGGATATGAGGGCTTTTGCAGCGGTTATGGGCCCAGGGTTACCGATATGACCCCTTGCATCAATATGACTCTTCGGCCATATCAGTCTAGGGAGGCCCATATCGGTCTAGGGAGGGAAATGTCGGACTGGGCAAGAAAAATGAATTTGAGGCTTTTGCAGCGGTTATGGGCCTAGGGTGACCTATGCTTATGGGCTTTGTGAAACTTATTAGTGCCAGGTTCCTTTTTATCCCCCACCACCATCTAAGTGCGAATTTCCTTCTACCCATTTTATAGCATTAGACAATTATAAAAATCACGACAAATGTAGTATTTCTTTTCGCTCTTCAGCGCAAATGGGTTGGTTCTTTCTAGTAAAAGTACCTTGTAATGTGCAGCAAGCAAGGGTATTATCAGGTAAACTTTTTTCGGACTTCTAATCTAGCTAAAGATTACCCTGGGTTCCAGAGCGTCAAGTGTAGCAAGTGGGGCGTCGAGGAAATAGGGCATTGCGGGCAATATTGGACATTTTCGAGTTCAAACTAAACGTGGATTTTTTAAACGGTACAAGCATGCGCAGAAGATATTTTGAAATTCAAGAACGGTACGCTTACTGTACCACTTTCCGTTTTCGAAAAAGGCAACTTTTTTCCACCGAATTCGTACCGTTTGACCTCTCAACTAATAATGTTCAAGGCATTGCGTCATAACTTCAGCAACAAGCTGTGCTTCGAACTGAGTCACAGTCATTCTGAATACTATAAAAAGTATTACCTATCATCGGTAGAAGCAGGCAGAGTTTACAAGGGCGTAACTTGACCAATAGGTTTGGGGGTGGGGGGTGAAAAGGATTTCTGACCTGCGATAATGAGTGGTGCCCTGCAGACCTCGTAGCAAAGGTTTGTCTATAGGTTACTAGTGAAAGCTTTACCAGTGTAAATTAGTCTTTACCAAGAACAAACTCCTAAGCAATAAAAAAACTTGAAACTTCATTGCCTATGAAATATCTTGTTTTACGTGAGCATAAATTAAATGTCAAATTTGATTTTCCTTTGTAATAAAGCTTTTATTTCATGGCATATCAAGTTTAGTGAGGTAGGAGGACCCACCATGGTTGGGTCGGACGTGAAGAAAATTTTTGAAATTATACCTTGTAAAAGGGCTAAAAAGCATCTCCCAGACTAAAATTTAGCAAAATACTATACTGCTAAAAAACTAATAATTGTTTATTTGAAAAATAGGGAGGGGGATGTCATGCTAAAACGCTAGCGATAGATGTTGGGGAAGGAAAGAAACGGTAACCTTTCGCTTCAGATTGCACATAGTTGTGAATGACAGAGCAATGTTGTTTTGATTGGGAGAGTTTTATTTCCTAAACAGAATGTGCAGTTTCTTATCTCGAGAAGGCCATGTTTACACTTCCAAAATAAAAACATTGCAATGATACAGAAAGTGATTTACTGAATCAATGCAACTAAAATAAAATAATAGAAATACATAAATAAGTTAGCAATTAGATCAAACTTTCCTCTTCCTCGGGCATGTTCCATTGCACGAAATGGAAATGGAAAGGAAGCCAAATGAAAATTGGCCAGGTTTTTGCAGAAACAGAACTTATCAGTTATCGCGTACAAATCACAAAAAAGAACACTGTAAGTTTTCGAAGAAATCAATAAGCCTCTTATTTCACAAAACTCTATCGGTCCAAAATTAAAACTCCATAATGCGTTTTAATTACGTCATCAACTAAAAGTTCTTTCTATAACTCTTTTCATTTCACCTTTTATAGAGCAGCAGGCCAAGAGCGTTTCAAATCAATGTCTTTAGAGTGTTGCTTTCTTTGATTTCTCTGACAAAGGATTTTGCTTTACAATTTCGAAAGGAAGAAATCTTGTAAAATAAATAGCATTATTGAAATGCGGTTAGATCTTATTGTGCTAGTTGATGGAAAGACTGAACCATGACTGAACATATGGAGAGTTAAATAACGGATCAGTCTCAGGGAGGAAACTGAACTATGGAGCAAAAGGCACTTTACGTTAATAAAAGAACGTTAAAGAAACACACAAAGTCGACTTAAAAGACATGTTTCTCAGGAAGGTAACTACTAAATTATACTTCCTTTGCGCTTTCGTAAATGTTTTTTTTTTGAAAATTCTCGCAAGGACCTCGTATTTGAAAATCGCATGCTGGTAAACACAAAAAGGTGCATTCTATTCAAAACTAGGTATCATCGGTTCTGATTTGCATCAAAAGCAGGAACGGAGAATTTAAATACGTCAGCCGTGCATGCATTGAAAGTCTGACATTGCAGTTGTAAACAAAAAGGCAAAGTTTTGGGAGCGATCGACTTGAATCATGATGGGCAGCGAAAACCACTTGTCTCCCACTACTGGTGTCACTAGAATAAATTACCAAAAGAGACATTCGTTGAATATGATAGACGACAAACTCATCAGCCATTTTGATAAGTTGAAGAAAAGGCCAAATTCTCTGCTTGGACTGCCGCGGTTGAGGTCAAAAAGTCATTCTGACCACAGAACAGTGTCTTCACTGGTTTTTAGAACGGCATTTATCGGAAGCAAAGGTGTTGGAAAAACGTCGATTGTTCACCGTTATTTATCAGATACTTACACAGATAAATATCAACCTACAGTGTCTGAAATTTATGAAAAACATGTAATGCGAAATGACGACGAAGCCATGATCATGTTCAAAATTTACGACACGGCTGGAGATTTACAGTTTGAGTTTCCCGCCATGTTTGGATTGACAGTTATGGAAGTTGACATGTTTGTACTGGTGTATTCTGTAGAAAATCGCAAGAGTTTTGAGATGATAAAGTCTCTTTGGAAAGAAATCCCAGAAAAGAAATGCAAGCAAGAGGGGGAAGTTCCGATGGTACTTGTCGGGAATAAATCGGATGTAAGTGCTACGAGAAGGAAGGTTTCCGAGACTGAGGGTAGTAAACTTGCTGAAGAAATAGATTGTCCGTTTTTTGAGATTTCTGCAAAAACTGGACAAGATGTTGGTTCGATTTATAATGCTCTGTTGAATGAAAACGAAAGAATTGAAAACCGCAAAGGAGATATTAAGATTATTGAGCCTCAAAATTCAGAAACGCAGGAACGTGCTTTCAATACTGTTGGGAACGAGGAGGTGAACAAGGAAGGGTATTTCTTGGAACCTGTTAATCGTCCAAGTTTAAAATCAAAAAAGGGTGGCAGTTGTCTTCTCATGTGAAGTATTTCTCTGGATTTGCATGGAAATTTTCATGAAAGTAGTTGTGGTAAGAAAGGTCGACTAAATTGTTTTATTTACGACAGCAAGAGACAACAAAGCACAAAGAATTTATTCCTACCTTGTTCTTTATCGACACGAAAAGTTGAATTTGATTGCGTAGTGTTCAATGGGCATTGTGAACAAAGGATATTACCGCTTGACCTTGCATCATAGCAATATTTCTGTTGCGTCGTAGATTTTAGTTGTTCATTGAATTTTAAATATATGTTTCTACAACTCGACTTTAGAACATTGAGACCAAGTCTCTGGCATTTGGCCATGTCTCGCCTCAAATACTTTTAAGATAAAAACAATTTTGGGGAGTCCTTCTGCAGAGAAAATCATATTTAACGTGTTTCTCAAGGAATGTATTAGCTTTCTTCCTCAATGTATAATTATACCAGATAATTTAATCGTGGCTTTCGTGACTTTCCATATAATGTGCTATTATTCAGTAACCCTAAAATGAAATACCATATTTTATGCAACAAATTTTCATAGGCGCAGACTTAGGAGGGGAGCTCCAGGGCTTGAGCCCCTCCTGAGGACAATTTTGGGGTCCCAGTCCCCTGGCAAATAAGGAGGCAAATCGATGAGCACCTCCCGCCCCCTGGAAAAAACATACATAAGTCTGCGCCTATGCAACTTGTGTTTTGTGGGTCAACTTACAAGCTATGTAAATACTCATAAAACACTTGTTCTCCTTTGCTGTAAATAACTTCTTAGAAATATTTGCTTAGCCTTAGAATAAATTTGCCTTCGAATGCATCTTTCATGACTTGTTCTTCAGAATAGTTTTTAACAATCCATACATCAGATTCCACCTCGCCTTTCAAAACTCATTGGCCATATGTTAAGGCCACTCGTAACCATGTACATTATATTTATATGCAGTTGTCTTACACAATTTTAATCAACACGAAGACAATGGCGTTGCAGTTAATGTTTTCGCATCGTATGCGTGCAATTATCGTAAACACAAACATAAACAGACATCAGCCGTAAAACACGAAATCAACTCCAGTACGTGATATGCAGATTGAACCGGAATAAGTCGGTTTTTCCCGGTCTCATCTCAAATGCAGAAAACAAATTATTTCATATCAATTACATTAAAAATGCATTAGATAGTATGAGTATCTCGAATGGGTTTTTGGCTCATAAAAACTGCAAGAACAATTATAAAAGATGAAAAATATGCAGTTTACAATAACACAATACCGAAGTAATTATGAAATTCTCAATAGCAAACACAGTGACGGAGACGCATAAGAGTGTCTAACAAAAGCTTCAAAAGGAATTATTAAGCAATAATCTCATGATGATTATGATGATCTTTCGGACGCTTTCTATTGCTTTTGTGCAACTCATTTGCCGCTTAAACACGTTACACTGTTGGCTTCTTTCATATTTCCATCTGTATAGAATAATAATAACATGAGTTCACTAAAATTTTTACGGCAAATTTTGTCTAAAGGAAGTAGAAATAAATGGCTTTGAAAATGTACAAATATTTTGAAACATACTAATTCTTTTCGTCTGAGACTCTTCAGGGTATAAAACATCAGAATATCGCGCAATGATATAAATAATTGTTTGTAAATGGAATTAACTAACACAGCGTGCATAAATTCAGCCATGAAACCTTTCCGTGTACAATTTCGATTATATCCCTTCTAGTCTGAATACTTTCTTAAGTACAGGGAGAGTGTGCCTTTTTCGAATTTTACGCCTACATTTTCACAGAAGCTGGCCATTTGTGCATTAAGGTGCCCTTTCCCGAAGCCTGCGAATTAAACGCTCTTTCAACCCACCTACAGTTTATACAGGGAACTTGTATACAGCTTTATTTCAAATGACTTCTTTTGCCTTTCGTATAAAATTTTAACGGTATGAAATATTTTTCCAACTTAATGCGGAGTTCAAGGAGTTGTATCGAGTTTTCTGTTTATATGATTATATTAGGTGTTTTAGTAACAATACAAAATTTGTCGTAAATACTGGGTTGATTTCATATTTAGTTTCAAGATTCTCTGACATAATCAGCTTTAAATTCTTTATGAGATCTTTCACGACATCAATACGATTAGAAATTCTTTGTAGGCATTTCATAAAATCTTTTCACGGAGATGGTTTTTCTTATTATTTTGTGTTGACCTGAATGTCTTCCATAAAAATAACGAGCAAGAATGTAACTTGCGATGAATTAATGTCCTTGTAATATGTTTAAGTTTTCATAAAGCCCATCACGTTTTAAGTAAGAGAAACGGCATGGTAACCTTAGACATGCTTTGCTTTGGGTAGCTTTAGGCTTTAGGCTGTTGGTTTTAATTAAGTGTACCTAGACATTCTACCAATATTAAATAGCTAACCAAAAAGACATATGTTTTGGGTTAACAGGACGAATTGGGTTAAAATTCGAATCACAATCGGATCTCACACCTAAATTGGAGCAAAAGGCGTGGTCAAATTTGTTAAGGTCAAATTCTAGTCACATGACCCATAACCTCTTTATTATTTCCAGTTGATACTTTTGCTAGATCTGCCCCTGCGCGGAGGTACATGATCCAGTTGATCCAGTTGAAATGGAGGTGATAGGGATTGGTTGCGGTGATGGAGTTGCATGGTCCTATTGATTGTGATAATGGATTAACTTGATCCGATTGATTTTGATAATGGAGGTATATGTTCCGATTGATTGAGATTATGTTGGTACTTGAAATGATAGAATTAAATGATAGAGAGACATTATCAGTTCGATTGAGGAAATGGAGTTGCATGAGCAGATGGTTTGAGATGTTGTTTGAAGGGCCAGATTAACCCAAACGCCAACTAGGCCATGGCACAGGGTCCCGCTGTTTTACTAGGGAATGAAATGTCAATGCAATAGCTCCCTCAGAAAGGACACATAGCTCCCTCAGAAAAACTACCATAGACATCAGATGGTCAATCATGAGGCTACGTTCCCACATCATCAAGTGTGATTTGGGCCGTTAGTGCATCGGCGCAAATCACACAACCTATCATAAATCACTAAAAGTGGTAACCACGAAAAAATATTTGAAAAACGAATCAGACTTTCCGTTTACGCAAAAATTTCCTACCGGTTCCCAGAACATCAAAATTGGGGAACACCGCCCAACACTCTCGCACACCCCGGTATTTAGGTACCTGTTTGATAGTATCATAGTCATGAATTTTTCTACATGATCTTAGGTTATGTCAACCTTAATGCTAATGGGGTTGAAATTCTAAATTTATTTTTAGTAGTTACTTAAACATTACGTAATTGCACTTTCAAGTTTTTCAATACCATTTGTTCTTTGAACTTTTTCCACTGTCACCGGCGAATTTGAAGTCCTATGTACATATAGCAAAATGTCTGAGTCCAAAAGCAGCTTCGTGTTGGATGAGAAAATAACAAAATTTCTTATTACAATTTAGAAACAAACAAAAACTTACTTCAAGAAACAAACAAAAATCAGATTATTTGTATTCTCATCCGAAATCTTGAAATGCACGCAGATATTAGCTTTTCATTTGGCACGCAAAGCAATCGTTAGCTGGAGATTGTGCGTCATGTTGTTTTCGCTTTTCGCCACCGCAAAAGCGAAACAATTTCGCCCAATGGAGATTGGCATTTACCCTAGTCTTACATCATAGACTTTTTATCCATAATGATAGCATCATTGGAAGAGGACGCAAAAGTGGCCTCCTTGGCACCAGGTTGGAAACCTTATTCTGTGCCCTGAATGTATTTTAAAAAATCTGCAATGTGTGCAAAATTTAATGGTTTGAAACATTTTGATTTCTACAATTGGCCAAGACAAGCTGGGTCAATTGTGTCTCCTCGCGATAGAACCAGACTTGAGCAACAGAGTCCCAAAATGATGACATCATAAGGACATATAATTAGTTTTAAATTTTGAAGGCATGAGCAGAAAGAACTCGATGAAGAGTATCTAATTATGCAAACAAGATGAATCTGTTGCATAATTTATGCCACTTGAAGTTTGCTAATAAATTTCTGATGATTAGGCTGAAATTCAAAGATTTTAGAGTTAATTTAGGTCTCTTATTTTCAGAACTTCCACGCCTGCCGCAAATGGAATATGCAAAATACATGTCTTGCATAAACAAAAGCAAAACTATTTTGTAAGTTTTGCCAAAAGCAATAACTTTGCCCCCATCAACAATAAGAAAGAACTACTGAAACAAATTATTTCGTCTTTAAGGCGTAAAGATTTGGAAAATATTCTTTGCAAACTAAATAGAATTCTACTACAAGGATCTTTCAAGAAAGGTTCATATAATGGCTCTTGGAAAGCTTTAGAATGTATAGCACTCCAAATTCCTTATAAAAACCCTTCCTTATAAAAACCCTTCCTTATAAAGACTCTTCTGTCTCACTTTACAATAAAACAATTAACATCGTGTAATAACACTTAATACCATTCACGATCCAAACGTAAAAGCACCTGAACAAATACGTAGGGTCTTACACTACAGTGTCCAATAGGCAAGCGTAGGGCACAAAGCATCACTGTTAGTTGAAAAGATTTTATAAATGCTATCTTCTGGGGAAACTTGAATTTGAATTAAATTCTTTTTAGAAAAAGGACCAAAGAACAGCGCTTTGATAGGAAGGAACCTTTACTCTTGTGGTCAAAACACATCCAATCTAAAACAGATCTAGCTATCAATCTTTTGTTGGTACAAACTTGAAAATGGCTTTGAAAAAAAAGCAAACATTTAGTAAACTAAAGCTCTTCGTCTGACACTCTTCAAAGTTTAAAATGTCAGAACATAGATCGAAAACTCTAAGCTAGGAAATATATATACCTAGTTGTGGATAGAAATAGGCCAATCAGAAACGCGAGCACATGACTGATGAGGTTGACCAATCAGTGCCGCTTGCCTATTGAGAATGTTACCAATGGAGTTCTGGAGGTGAAAACGAACTCCTTTTGTCTACACAGTAGCGGCTTTTTCGTGCTTATACAGATAGATTCCAAAACTGCTAGGTGGAACGACGAACATGTTGTTTTATTCTATCCTCCAATCTTTGGGTAGCGCGTCCTATGTAGCCAGAATCACACTGGTACGTAAATTCATAAACAAAGGAACTTTTGTGTGTTGCAGGAACGCAGTCATTTTGAATGGACGGAAGGGCCTTTTTCGTACTATAAACAATGCGTGGTTTGACTGCAAAGAAACAATTTGTAATCTAGCTACCTTTGCAAATTTTACAGCCTATTTATGATGCTTTTCATGTCATTTATTCAAAATCCAAACTTTCTAAAGTTGATTTTTATGTCATCACACCGCCACTCTTATCGAGTTCTCAAATGTGAAGTTTTTAGAGTTTTCGAATTTTGACGACATAACATAAAAGAACACCAGAAAATACTCCAATTCATGCAAAATTAGTTAAATGTGTCAAAAACCAGGTGAGCTATGGTCAATAGAAGAATTGAAGTTTGGCAACAGATTACTGATATTTTGGCTCAGATCATAATGCTATGAACTGAGACCAAATAAGAGAGGTTTGATTGGATGTGCTCATCTGGTCATACCCTAACAAATTCGTAATACCTTTAACTAATTTTGCAGATTTAGAGGTATTTCATGATGCCTTTTCAGCTTACGAGAACAAATTTTAAAAATTCCAAAAACAGATTTATGTGACGTCATCATTTGACAACTTTATAGGGACTCGAATATATTTTTGACCCAGAGCCTTGCAGAGCCTTAATCTGGCTCTGGTTGTTTGTACACTATCTAATTAATTGTAGTTTTAAAGGTACACGATCCGATTGATTTTTATTATGGAAGTTCACTGTTCGATTGATTGTGATGTTGTCGGTATATGATATGATTGCTTGTGATTACGGTGGTACATGATTTGTTGATTGCAATGATAGGTAAATGCCCATAAAATTTAAAAAACACGAAGGTACATTTATAAGCTAAATGATTGATTACCGTGACACATAGATGTAACGAGATATGCAACTCTAAACCAACCAATTAAGATACTCTCCAAATTTCCAAATATTCAAGAAAGATATCTCTGAGTTTTCATCAATTTTGTTTATTTGGGACTTTGCAAGGAAAACATATGCAACATTGGTTATGTACGATTTTAGGGCATTTTTTATCAGTGGTGGGGGAATCGCCTCACCAGGCCCTCTAACTCCCCCCACCACTGACGATCATGCCCCATTTACTAAAAAAACCCTTAGGCAATTGTGGGGCCCTTTCAAAAAAGAACATAAGGCAGATGTGCTATTAAATATATCAACGAGGTGTTTAAGCCAATTGGGGCCCTGGCCCACTAACAATTGAAACATGACAAAATAGTGACATACATATCAAACAACAGATTTGTCAACTTTGTCTAATTCCTGAAAGGTTCAATGGTCCAACTGCATAACCAAAAAATTGTTCTTTAAATACTTAGGTGCTATACGAAATGAACAAAGAGAGTTGGGTGACCTTTTAGGACCATGATAAAAATGTTTCTGTGTGATCTGCTTTTAGAAACACCAAAACTATGAACTCCGAAGGGTGGGGAGGGGGATGGTGGCTCAAAAAAATATTCTGAAATGTATTTTTAGATAATCTATAGAGAATGGTTGCCAAAGTTTTCTGCTCACCCCACTCGCAAAGGGCCTCACCTTTCCATTTTGCCACAGGGCCTCCAAAACCTCTCGGTGATACTGTTCCAATTAAACCAAGACTGATCCGATTTTTAACCTTTCTAAAAACTTTGTTAGAAATTTCTCATAGACATCCAGATTCTTCACAAAAAACTTTTAAACGGGATCTCTTTTCTTGTTTGGTTCCTGATCTTTAACATTTCATAAGTAAAGATTTCAAATTGGTTTACCAGCATTCGAATAGTAATTACCAGCATTGCCATAGTAATAGTAATTTGAATAAAATCTTGAAACTCAAGAGTCAATGTGAAGAACCATAAAATTTCTTGTCGTGGACATGGCCTCTTTTGAGAAATGCCCCACTACTGAAAAATCCTTAAAAAATGCCCTGTGATTTAAAAAATGCCATGATAATTCGAATTAGTTGACGTTATTTAGCTTTAGCGCAGCTAACCATGTATAAAGCTTGCATACAGAGGAAAAATTAATGAATGTGGTACACAATATCATTGATTGTGATTATTGAGGTGCATGATCCGATTGATTGTGACGATTGAGCTGCATGATCCATTGCACGAAAAACCTAAACTCATTCTCCGTACATAACTCTATTGCACAGAAAGTGCGCTGTGGAGGAATTGCTCAAGCCAATTTCAGATTACTTCCGTAACTAGATGTAGATTGAAAACACGGGAACTTCTTCATGCAAACAAAATATGCCATTTTTTAGCGTATCCATCCTCTCTTTTCTGTTCATGTTGCTGCCTTGGAGAAGCAATGGAGTTACAGATTGTAAGTTCTTCTTCATATACTGAGCTTCAATGTTTTTTAGTGATCACAAATGCCAAAGGAATGTCTTCAAATCTGTACGCAGATATGATTTAGCTTGCTTAAACTTAAACAAAACTTACTTCGCCTTGTAACTGAATTCGAAAAACTTTTATTTTACTTATATTGTAAAAGTTGCTAGCAATATAGGTAAGAAATGAAACCTTTTCATGAGTTGCGCTACAAAATTAGAAAGCTTTATCGGTTTAGATTTGATAAGCCCGACGATAGAAAATATTTGCACTTATGATTTGCAAGCAAGCTACCCTTTGATTTTCCTTTAGTAACCTTCGATTAACTTCATCTATAAAACTTATTTAAATTCAGCACATCACAAAACCACAGTTTTTCATAATTAGGAATTATCGTAAATAGAAAAATAAAAATTCTAAGTAATATCAAAGGCGTGGAATCCTGCACGCGCTAGTGATGGGCCTTCGAGCGTCTTTATCTTTGGCAATTTGAATATTTCAAAAGACTCTATAAAAATGGGCAGGATTGGGTGACCAAATATGGACGCTGTAAAACAAAAGAATTCCTATGAACAATGTTACACCCTAAGCGCCAAAGCTCAGGAGCAGCATGGCTGGGGGGGGGGGGGCACGTGCCATTCAGCAATTGTCGAAAATTTTGTTTCTG
>NW_027020174.1:2410191-2438915 GCF_013076305.1 Rhopilema esculentum | reverse complement strand
TTTTAGAGTTAATTTAGGTCTCTTATTTTCAGAACTTCCACGCCTGCCGCAAATGGAATATGCAAAATACATGTCTTGCATAAACAAAAGCAAAACTATTTTGTAAGTTTTGCCAAAAGCAATAACTTTGCCCCCATCAACAGTAAGAAAGAACTACTGAAACAAATTATTTCGTCTTTAAGGCGTAAAGATTTCGAAAAATATTCTTTGCAAACTAAATAGAATTCTACCACAAGGATCTTTCAAGAAAAGCTGCATATAATGGCTCTTGGAAAGCTTTAGAAAGTATAGCACTCCAAATTCCTTATAAAAACCCTTCCTTATAAAGACTCTTCTGTCTCACTTTACAATAGGCAATTAATATCGTGTAATAACACTTAATACCATTCACGATCCAAACGTGAAAGCACCTGAACAAATACGTAGGGTCTTACACTACAGTGTCCAATAGGCAAGCGTAGGGCACAAATCATCACTGTTAGTTGAAAAGATTTTATAAATGCTATCTTCTGGGGAAACTTGAATTTGAATTAAATTCTTTTTAGAAAAAGGACCAAAGAACAGCGCTTTGATAGGAAGGAACCTTTACTCTTGTGGTCAAAACACATCCAATCTAAAACAGATCTAGCTATCAATCTTTTGTTGGTACAAACTTGAAAATGGCTTTGAAAAAAGCAAACATTTAGTAAATTAAAGCTATTCATCTGACACTCTTCAGAGTTTAAAATGTCAGAACATAGATCGAAAACTCTAAGCTAGGAAATATATATACCTAGTTGTGGATCGAAATAGGCCAATCAGAAACGCGAGCACATGACTGATGAGGTTGACCAATCAGTGCCGCTTGCCTATTGAGAATGTTACCAATGGAGTTCTGGAGGTGAAAACGAACTCCTTTTGTCTACACAGTAGCGGCTTTTTCGTGCTTATACAGATAGATTCCAAAACTGCTAGGTGAAACGACGAACATGTTGTTTTATTCTATCCTCCAATCTTTGGGTAGCGCGTCCTACGTAGCCAGAATCACACTGGTACGTAAATTCATAAACAAAGGAACTTTTGTGTGTGGCAGGAACGCAGTCATTTTGAATGGACGGAAGGGCCTTTTTCATACTATAAACAATGCGTGGTTTGACTGCAAAGAAACAATTTGTAATCTAGCTACCTTTGCAAATTTGACAGCCTATTTATGATGCTTTTCATGTCATTTATTCAAAATCCAAACTTTCTAAAGTTGATTTTTATGTCATCACACCGCTACTCTTATCGAGTTCTCAAATGTGAAGTTTATAGAGTTTTCGAATTTTGACGACATAACATAAAAGAACACCAGAAAACACTCCAATTCATGCAAAATTAGTTAAATGTGTCAAAAACCAGGTGAGCTATGGTCAATAGAAGAATTGAAGTTTGGCAACGGATTACTGATATTTTGGCTCAGATCATAATGCTATGAACTGAGACCAAATAAGAGAGGTTTGATTGGATGTGCTCATCTGGTCATACCCTAACAAATTCGTAATACCTTTAACTAATTTTGCAGATTTAGAGGTATTTCATGATGCCTTTTCAGCTTACGAGAACAAATTTTAAAAATTCCAAAAACAGATTTATGTGACGTCATCATTTGACAACTTTATAGGGACTCGAATATATTTTTGACCCAGAGCCTTGCAGAGCCTTAATCTGGCCCTGGTTGTTTGTACACTATCTAATTAATTGTAGTTTTAAAGGTACACGATCCGATTGATTTTTATTATGGAAGTTCACTGTTCGATTGATTGTGATGTTGTCGGTATATGATATGATTGCTTGTGATTACGGTGGTACATGATTTGTTGATTGCAATGATAGGTAAATGCCCATAAAATTTAAAAAACACGAAGGTACATTTATAAGCTAAATGATTGCTTACCGTGACACATAGATGTAACGAGATATGCAACTCTAAACCAACCAATTAAGATACTCTCCAAATTTCCAAATATTCAAGAAAGATATCTCTGAGTTTTCATCAATTTTGTTTATTTGTGACTTTGCAAGGAAAACATATGCAACATTGGTTATGTACGATTTTAGGGCATTTTTTATCAGTGGTGGGGGAATCGCCTCACCAGGCCCTCTAACTCCCCCCACCACTGACGATCATGCCCCATTTACTAAAAAAACCCTTAGGCAATTGTGGGGCCCTTTCAAAAAAGAACATAAGGCAGATGTGCTATTAAATATATCAACGAGGTGTTTAAGCCAATTGGGGCCCTGGCCCACTAACAATTGAAACATGACAAAATAGTGACATACATATCAAACAACAGATTTGTCAACTTCGTCTAATTCCTGAAAGGTTCAATGGTCCAACTGCATGACCAAAAAATTGTTCTTTGAATACTTAGGTGATATACGAATGAGCAAAGAAAGTGGGGGTGACGTTTTGGGACCATGGTCAAACATTTTTCTATCTGATCTGCTTTTAGAAAAACCAAAACTATGAACTCCGAAGGGTGGAGGGTGGTGGCAAATTGCCTTATGACCTTAAGATTTAGGATGCCCCTCGAGGTTTCCAGTTTAAGAAAGCACTTTATAAGAGAGAACAGAATCATGCCTAAAATTTATGCAACGTTTTTAAACAATTGCAAGTAATTGTCTCCAAAAAATATTCTGAAATGTATTTTTAGCTACTCTATAGAGGATGGTCATCAAAGGTTTTCTGTTCATCCTTTTTCCACAGGGCCTCCGAAACCTCTCGGTGACACTCAGTTCCAATTAAACTGAGAATGATCCCATTTTTAACCTTTCCGCAAACTTTGTTAGAAATTTCTCATGGAGATCAAGATTCTTCACTCAAAACTTTTTAATAGAATCCCTTTTCTAATTTGGTTCTCGATCTATAACATTTCATAAGTAAAGATTTCAAATTGGTTTACCAGCATTCGAATAGTAATTACCAGCATTACCAGCACAGTTATGGAAATTCGAATAAAATCTTGAAACCCAAGAGTCAATCCTAGAATGATTCAGCATCGAAACAGCGTGATAATTATGTCATGGACATTTTCCTAAATTTGATATAATGCAAACACCAAGATTACAATTCTCCATTCCAAGCATATTACAATTTGAAGAACCATAAAATTTTTTGTCGTTGACATGGCCTCTTTTGAGAAATGCCCCACTACTGAAAAATTCTTAACAAATGCCCTGCGATTTGAATAATGCAATGATAATTCGAATTAGTTGATGTTATTCAGCTTTAGTGCAGCTAACCATGTACAATCACTCCCAAAATTACTTGGGACACCCAACACTTTGCGCTTTACTTTTCTATTTTTCATTTGTTTTCCCGAATACAACTACTTCCGTCCCCCTTTCACCCCAAAAAAATGTTGAAAGTATTGAAAAATATCATACAAGGCACACCAAAAAGCGTACTCTACATTCCCTCCCTTTTTTCTATAGTAAATCAACATTGTTCTTAGGGGGAGAGGGGGGTGGCTGAATTTGCCTTTGAAAACTGATGTTAATGTTCCAAGACTTTTGGCAGTGATTGTATAAAGCTTGCATACAGAGAAAAAATTAATGAATGTAGTACACAATCTCATTGATTGTGATTATTGAGGTGCATGATCAGATTGATTGTGACGTTTGAAGTGCGTGATCCATTGCACGAAAAAACTATCATTCTTCGTACATAACTCTATTGCGCAGAAAGTGTGCTTTGGAGGAATTGCTCAAGCCAATTTCAGATTACTTCCGTAACTAGATGTGGATTGAAAACACGGGAACTTCTTTGTGACAGTAGGAGTGTAGTCTTGCCTTCATGCAAACAAAATATGCCATTTTTCAGTGCATCCATTCTCTATTTTTTGTTCATGGTGCTGCCTTGGAGAAGCAATGCAGTTACAGATTGTAAGTTCTTTTTCATATACTGAGCTCCAATGTTTTTTAGTGATCACAAATGCCAAAGGAATGTCTTCAAATCCGTACGCAGATATGATTCAGCTTGCTTAAACTTGAATAAAACTTACTTTGCTTTCTAACTGAATTCGAAAAACGTTTATATCACTTATGTTGTAAATGTTGCTAGCAATATAGGTAAGAAACAAAACCTTTTCATGAGTTGCGCTACAAAAGTAGAAAGCTTTATCGGTTTTGATTTGATAAGCCCGACTACAAAATATTTGCAATTATGATTCGCAAACAAACTCCCCTTTGATTTTCCTTTAGTAACCTTCGATTAACTTCATCTATAAAACCTATTTCAATTCAGCACATCACAAAACCACAGTTTTTCATAATTAGGAATTAGAGCACGCGCCCCCTATCATGAACCATTCAGCAATTTGTCAAGAACTTTGTTTGTGTTCGCAAAGGAATATCTGTAGTTTATAGAAGAGCAAGAAATTTCAAAGGAACAAATCAGTATTTAAAGGAAGATATACGCAGAAAAAATTTAGATTCTTAACATCTCTTTAGATTTTTAAGATATTAATTATCAGTCCTATTGCGAATTTTACTGTTCATCACAGATACGGATTTCTGATGATTATGATTATCCAATGTTCGAATTGAATACGGATCCTGGCTTTTCTCTGACCAACTTATTTAAATCTGTAAACGTGATGTCTCTCTGCATTTGAAAAAATTGCGCATGTGCTTGATGGCGTCATAATTTTAATTTTAACCTGTTGTTGGAACATTTGCAAGTTGTATCCCCCCTAAGAGTCACCACGCAAGACCCCCCCGCATAAGCTCAAGAAGGAAAGGAAGCACAAATTCACACGCTGCAAGAAGGTAGATTATGCATCTAGGTAGCCTGACAGAGTCAGGAAAACATCACGGTCAGCCAGCCACTGGCCGGAGTAAGCTTGTAGAATCATAAGAAAATTGATGAAAGAAAGTTGGAATAAGAAAAATCCTATTGCTTATTGGCTTTCAAAATGAAGTCAGGAAAAATTTAAAAATCAAAGAACATTGAAAAACCTGTTGTTGTTTTTTAATCCTAAATTTTTTTACAGAACTGCTTTGCACTGTAAAATTTAGGTGCAAACTTTTTATAATTTACATATTTATATTGTAATTCAAATATCTATAATTGCAAGCAAAATACGATTTTTGGAAATAAGGAAGGTTTTATAGTAAGATATGCTTGGCCGAAAGAAGATTGACAACTTTTTTGGACTCTGCCTTCTCCCAGAAGATAAAAATTGAGGAAGCCAAAATGTAGGGACTCTTGCTAAGTCTGCGCAAGGACGCTTAATTTCTGGTATCCAGTACCTATAATCCTCTAGAGGGAATCATCTCTATTGTGCAATCTTTTTTCTTTGACACAAAAGCTTTCAATGGCTTTTAATAGCTCGTAGACAACAATTCTTGCAAGGATACCGAGGTGATTCAAAGACATCCCCAGAGGTGTATGATGAAAAAGAATCGTTATTGCCTTCGTGCCTTTGAATTGATTCGATGATTCGTGCCTTCAAATTGTGAAAAGACGTCTCACTTACAATGAAGAAAATGGGAAAATAAAAGACAAAATAAGACAATAGAAGCTTTCCTCGACAATTGCAAAACAAGATATATGGATTTGAAAAAAATCACTCAAGAGGGTACTTACCTTCCCAAATGTATAAATCTTTTCTTGGTCAGGATCTTTGAGTGCCTCTTTCGGTTTCGATTTGCCTTCTTGAGGTCTACACTGTCCCTTTAAAAGCAAACCAAATCTAGGTCACAATTATGCCAAACTAACCTAGATCTCATACTCGTCTTGAGAAAACTCTAAAAACAGAGCAAGCTTTTCTTTTTTTTACAGATTTTCTTGATTTTTATACCCTTTTCCAGAATGTTGATGCATATCAAAATTCCCTGTCCCAAAGTTCTGCGGCACACGGCACATCCCGTTTTACAAGTATGGGAGTGCCCCACCCCCGGGGTAGGGCTGCTGAACCATCTTCCCTCCCCGACAAAAAAAAGCACCGTTCTATTTTTCCTATCTACGGATTCCATATCAACACCACAGTCCAAATTATGTAAAATCTTTTCTATTTTTACACGAAAGTTTCTTCTGTCCCTTTTCTTGGTATTTCGAATTTGTCAAATCGAAGAAAAGTGCATCTGTTCTTTCCCTCAGAATTGGATTTGAGCTTCTGAAGCAGAACGCACATGCTATTTAGGATTTCAATTCGCATTAACAGTGATTAAAATTTTGAGATTCTAATTTTAGATTTTAGAATAACAATTTGCTACTCTTCATAATGTCATTTTTGCTTTATAGCTCATGCCCAAATTATGACTAAAACATTGAGCCGCATTTTAATGGAGTTTTTTTATTATTTCAATGGAAATTGTTTTGAATGTGTGATATTAACTTACATAAACTTATGTAAAGAATCAGCTATAATTTCAGCTCTTTCGTGAATTTATGAATCCCTATGAAACTTTAACTGTGTACTCCTATAAACTCGAATTTAATTGTATGCTCGAATTCCTATGAACATAAAAGCAATACGATAATTAGTCATAAATTCAAAGATCAATGAAACATTTTTGTTGGTTTTAGTTGACTTATCTGCAAAAAACCTGCAGAAGTTCTTGTTTACCTGCACATCACGCCACTGCCTGATTTGTCTCTCTACGACTTTCGGCGCATTTCTCCGTCAGTGAAATGGGTCACTTTTGGCTTTTTGTTCAAATAGGCCTGTATTTTCTGGTCATGTTTTATCTTCAAGATTGCCCCGAATTACTCGTATGTGTGGCCATTTAGCTTTCAAAGGTATTTTTACTATGAAACTGTAATGTCGCGCTTATGAACATGTCCTGGTCCTTCAACTTGATGTTACTCATCTCATCATTCTATGCCGAGGATTTTAAGAATGTCAAAGCGAGCTATACTCTCCTATCACTCTTGGTGAAGTTTGGTAATGACAGAGACTAGAACACCTATCTTTTGGATCCACTCCTATCAATTTAATTTTGAATTAAGTTACTGTTTTTCGACGTTTTGCAATGAAATTTTACTCAGGTATCGTTTTCCAGTTTGCAGCCAGCCCCTTGGAATGGAAACAAAAATTATTGCAGATGATCAAATAACAGAATCATCCCACATCCCTGGCTTGAATAGAAGCAAAGGCTTTAATGCACGCCTTGACAACACAGAGTGCTGGTGTGCTGATCAAAGTCAACCAAGAATTGGACAGTGGGTTAAAGTGGATTTGAAGCATACTTTTAGCATAACAGGCATCACCATCCAAGGAGACCCTCAAAATGTTGCAAATTACATAAAGCAGTTCATGCTGAGGTACAGTGTTGATCTGACCAACCATGTCTATGTGACAACAGCCACCTCTGGCGCTTCTATGGTAAATTATCTAAATTTCTGGTGTTACTCTTTCGACGGGACATTGAATTAAATTCACATAAATGTGTCATGAAACGTTTTGTATTTTTCCAACTTTTCTCCAAAAAAACATTTCCTTCCAATTTTCTGATGAAACTTATCCTGATAGTTGCAAGCTATTTGAAATATTTGAAAGTTGTAGGCATTTTGGTTTTCATGAAATATATCTCAGTTTTGGTATCGCAGGTTCAGTAGCTAACAAAGTGTGATCAAAATTTACCGAATCATAATTTTAGCTTTTCATTACATTTTTAGTAAAGAAACTTGGTGGTTTTTGGATCGCCACCTTTGTTATAGTCAGTGCTATTTTCATTAATTATCATCAATTTCTTTGAAAGTTGGCTAACAAAATACAGTAGCTATAATGAGAGCTATTTTAGCCCAACTAAAAAATTACAATATAAATGTAGTTAAAAGTTATAAACAGCAGTCAAAATAGTAAATACAGTATATATTACAATTAATCATTTTCAGTATAAAAAAACATTAACATCAAGTGAATCCTAAGTTTTGGATAAATACTTGACATATGCGACAGTGGCAGGTTTATCCAGACGAAGGTTTGATTCTGTTTTTAAACTCTAACGTGAAAGATAGTAGAATATTTCATTAATTTTGGGACGGTAGCCCAGACCTGTGGGCCTCTGAAGCGAATGGTCTCTGAGCCATGTGAAACAGTCTTAATTCTAGGAAAAATCGTTAGAAAGCATTTAGTTTCATCATTGCTACTGTTTTTACTGATTGACTACGATTAACTTTTTCACAATAGGAAATATTAATTTACTCAATTTTGTTCTTTTACAGCTTTTTATAGCAGCTACTGGTCCCAGCCAGAATAAAGATGTGATGTTTCCCAATCGACCCTTTTCTGCACGATATCTTGAATTTATGCCTACAGACTCAAATGGTGCTTATTTGTGTGTAAGATTTGAACTCTATGGATGCCTCTATGGTATGTATTTGAAATCAATCCAGCTACCTGAGTGTGTCTCAATAGAACAATGTGCTGTCGCATCTGTATTATTTATAGTCTCACCTTTCACCTCTTTGTTATGCTAGGCCTCAGACCCAGGCTGTGGCTTTGATAAGGTAGCATTTCCCTCCCTTAAAGCACCAGATATGTTAGGAAACTTCAGAAAGTTCAGTACTTTATTAGATTTTTCAATAATTATTAGCCGCATAACAAACTGAATCTTTTATCTGATGATCTTTCATTTGATTCAGTTGTGGATCAAAACTGGGCATCTATGCTTCCTGGCGTAGAGCTCTCAATCTATGTATTGAAGTTTTTGCTAAGATTTGAATTCTGTACTACAAAAATATTGATTAAAAATGAAGCTCCTACTGCATCATTCTTTTAACCACGATGTCTAATGTGGTCGATGGTGGTCTTTATTTTTTTAAAAGAATGTTCCATACCACTGTAGACAGTGTAGTTACCAATGATCTCTAAAAAACAATGGCCACACAACTTCTTAGTGCGACTTCTTAGGCATTTGACACAGGTAAAAGTGCATTACAACCACTCGAGCACGAGCGCTGGACCAATCAAATTGCGCACATAGAAAAACACGTGAACAGTTTCCTATGCTTTCCTATCTTTTATATTCTTTCTCATTATTAAGAATTTTTCCAGTGGCTAAGTGCTTCTTCCTCTGGCACATGAAATCCACCTATTGTGTTTTTGACGTTCATCACCAAAAGGAGCATCATGTCAAAATTTGTCTTTGAAGAATTCTCTAGTTGATTTGAGTCTTGGCCTTCTATTTTACAGTCTGTGGACAGGGCCTTGGCATTGAGCATGGCAGTGCGCTTCCTTCAGGTTTTGCAATGACGTCATCTTCACAATCCTCTGGACAAGGAGCGGTATCAGGTCGTTTAAACAATCCATCTGCCGCTTGGTGTGCCTCGGGAACCACTAGCGAGTTTCTGCAAGTAGATTTTGGGAAAATCGTTACCGTCAGTGGAATTGCAACTCAAGGTAGCCCTAGCTCTGCATCTTGGGTCAAATCTTTCTATGTTGACTATGGAACAACACTCAGCTCTCTTGTCACCTACCAAGAAAATACTGGGAATAAGGTCAGTTAAAACATGATTTAGTTTCGGAGCCCTTTCTATTATGGTTTTGATTTGCTTTTGTTAGCACTGAGGAAATTTTACTTTACTAGTGCTCCTAGCAGCACTTGAAACATGCTTGAGCATTCGTAGAAACATAGTGTGGAAATTGAATGCAATTGTACATTTACTCAACGTCGAGGATTAGGAATTAGTTGTTAGCATCATGGCCCTTTATCTTCATTAGCCACAAAAGATTGTCTTGGTCGAAGCTTAATGCGATCATGTCTTCATACTTTCTACCAACTCTTTTTAGCTTTTCATTGGAAACTCTGATCAGAACACGATTGTTGTGAACTGGTTCCGTGTGCGGCTGCAAACGAGATACGTGAAAATAAAACCGAACACGTACAATTCAGGTGTCTGTATGCGAATTGAGATTCTTGGCTGCCACTCAGGTAACAATTTATCTTTCAAAGTTACACATTAATAGGAATTACAGCCATTTTCAGTCCAACTGGTGATCAATTGCCACACGTAGTTCATGCGCAAAATTAAAGTATTTTGAGGAACCTGAGCTAAGGATTAAGATCAGGGAGACAGATAGCGAGATGGGTGCATAGGGGTGTAGCAACTTTTTACCATATCGTCATGAGTTGGTCGGTAAATCTTCAGTTGGTATAATATTCGTAATATCAGATATTTATTCCGAATCACTGACTCTTTTATCTCAAGCGCATCTTAATTTCATAAAATAACAACCAAGATATATTCGTGCTATGATTTAGTTCATCGGCCAGTGTTGGTGGATATGGATGCTACAATATCGGTATCAAGAAGAAACCAATCGATTTTCACATCTACCCTCACCATGTTGTCTTTAGTGACCAAATAACGATGTCTAGATGGAGAATAGTTGGTTTTCTTGGCAGCCAAAAGATATACTAACATTATCCATTTACTTAATATGCAGATTCCGTATATGAATTCGGTGCTGAAAACAGAGCTTTGCCAGACAACAGATTCTCGGCTTATGCAACTACAGATTTTCTTGGAATTGGTAGATACAAAGCCAAGGATGGTCGCTTAAACAATGACAGACCATGGGGATGCAGCAGAACGGAAACCTCGTTTCTCTGGTTCAAAGTTGATTTAGGCCGAGTTATGCTGGTAACTGCTATATCCCTTCAGGGGGACAGAAATTACGGCCCGAACTATTTCCCTGACTTCAAATTGCAGTATACTTTGGATTCAGCAAACACGCCAGGGAGTAAGATAACCATCAAAGAAGAATACAACGTAACAGAAAAGGTGAGCTTCAATATATGATTAAGTTTTGATCCTAGTGTGGCGATATACAGAACGATCCAATATGCTGGTGAAATGTACGTTCCACATGGGCTCCAGCACAGGTGGGGAAGGGGGGTAGAGCAGGACAAGGGAAAATTTAGCATCCATAGCAAACGATTTTGAAAAAAGGCCTATTGTTTTACAAAAATGTGAGGGGTGGGAACGGTCACCTTTCCATTGTCATAACTTAGTTAGTTATTGTCATTTCATTCGTTTTCATATCTATTTTTCGTTTGCTTCTTTACAATATCATAGCTTTTATCTTTAAGGTTTTTGTTGGAAACACGAACAATGCCGGTGTCAAGTTCAACCTGTTTGAGAAGCCAGTCTCAGCATGGTCTCAGCCAGATACATTCAATTCATTAAAAACAGCAATGTATTATGGGATAATACGTTGACTCTTGAGGTTTACGGTCGACCTCCAAGTGAGTATTCAATCTCCAGCATTCTAGGCATTGTAATGAGTGTTGATTGGTGCATGAAGTTTTTTAGCGAAATTAACAAACAACTATGAATACAATCGACTTTTTGCGAGTTGTCTGGATAATGCAACTGTATCGTTGGTTTTTAGATTCTCGTTCTGTTTTGAGCATCTAAATATTTTCGAAAAAAGTCAAGAGACAGTTTGCTGCAACTTCATGATTGCAAAATTCAATTTTTATAAAAGGGCTAGAAGTGCACAATTTCAACTAACTGGTATATTTAAAAAGCATTCCTAAATAATACTTACTTTAAGTTCAAACAAAGGTCCTAAATTTTATTTAAGAAACTTTAGAAAGTTCTAGATATAGAATGCGCTACAAGAGGAATTTAAAATATAAAGTTTAATAATCCCAGCACTCGTGATCTTGATTTCATGACGAAATAAAGTCGAAAGTTTATATGCAATTAACAACCGGCTGTTTGAATGTTTCATTCGAAACGATTTTTACGAACAGTTACTTCCTAAGATTTCTTTTTTTCTGACATCTTCAAATGTAAAATACAAGAGAAGCAATATTAAAAATTGTAATTAGAATAAAATAATGGCGGTAAATCCTTTACGGAGCTCAAATGAGACATCCGTATCCATAAAGTTGGAAATAATTCCAAAAATTTCAACTGATGAATTGTGAAATGAAAAATTTTTCAAAATGCATTAAACATATTGCCGTACTAAGGTCATCCTTCTTCTAGAGTAATCCTTACAATAGGGTCACTTTACCTCTCTGTAAACAAGCTGTTATGGTTGAACTGTGGAAGAGGTTTTAATAAAATCTGGACCTACATTTCATTTCAACATGTTAGAATTATCAAATTGGGCAATTTAGATTTATTATTTGATTTTATGTATGTATTTCGTAAAGAATATCGGTGTTCACTTGCGCTGCGCTAATGATTGCAAAAGTGCACAGCACTGTGAACCTGGAATGCAGAGGAAGGAATGCAAGTAGCTACTTTGACGGTTCTACCCTAAGTATCACAACACTTTTAATACCAACATAAAGAAACTGTTCCATCCTTTTTGGACTCAAAGTCCTTTTTGGACTCAAAAAGTTACAGTCTATTTTTGTTGTAGTGTGCAGTTTCAGTTTTGGCATGGTATCTGGGGAGCCAAGCACGAATAACCCGACAGTGAATGCCTCTAGTGGAACTATACCTGATAAGCGAAGCAAACTAAACAATCCTGACTCATGGTGCGCAACGACATCTGATACGAACCAGTTTTTTCAATATGACTTTGGCATGGCAAAGGTGATCAGTGGATTTGCAATACAAGGAGATCCTGTATTTGAGAAATGGGTTGAAACTTTCAAAGTTCAATTTGGGGATGACGTGTCATCCCTGTCGACCTACCAGGAAGCAGGGAGCGATAAGGTATCATTTTCAACGCATTTTACACGTGCTTACATTTTCCTGCAAAGTATTCCAATTTTATCAGAGGAAGAGTCTGCTTTTTGAATCTTTTCGTTTTGTTTCATTTTCCAGATTTTCACTGGTTGCAAATCACGTGATGGAATTGTTTATCATTGGCTCTCATCCATTTTAAAAGTACAGTTCCTAAGAATAGTTCCGTTGAGTTGGAAAACTGCGATTTGTTTACGGATGAATGCCTATGGTTGCCCAGATTCAGGTACTGATCCATTACCAACGATTTTTTATGCTGATTCATATTGATAATGCTGTCTTCAAATTCAAACTGATCATGTAGCACTTTGCCTCATTTTTCAATTTCTTCTCAGAATGCCGTGATGTTATTGGCATTCAATCTTCAAGCTCAATTTCCGATGCCTCGATGACATCGTCAACATCTGCTAATGGAAATGGAGCCCACAAAGGGAGGTTTAACGTAGAATCTGTTTGGGAAGCTTGCCAGTTCGGTTCATGTTTCCCGAAAGAATCAACTGGAGCCAAACCATGGATTCAAGCATGTTTAACAACTGTACAGACAATCAGTTCGATTGTGATTCAGGGTCAGGGCAATGTTGATAACTTGGCAAAAGCGACAGAATTCTCGCTAAAGTATTCTACCGTCGTTTCTGGTACATTTTTCGGATACAAGAACAGCAATTTATTACAGGTGAGTTTAATTGTTTTTTTCATTACACATTATTTCGAAATTCAATTTTTCTTCCCTTGTTGCATAAAGTGACTATATTTTTTTTAATTAAAAAAAACGTTCTCATTAATGTCTTATGTGGCCAATTCCCCGGTAAATAAATGGTTATCTAATGCTTGCAAGAATGATAGGTTAATGCTAAATGACAGATTATGTGAAAATGTTAAAAGCTTTGCTGATCCAGTGTTGTTATTTTGTGATTACACTTCCCTTTAATATTGGTAGAAAATGATAAAAGGATCTCTCTCTTTTGATGTGATTTTTCCTTTTGTTTATAGAAATTTGCAGGTGCCGATGGTCGTTACTCGTCATCACAGATAGATCTACCACATACAATAATAGCCCGTTGTATTCGCTTGCAAGTCGAAACTCAGTTTCCAAATAACCTTAATGTTGGACTGCGTTGGGAAATGCTTGGATGTGTCTCAGGTATCCATACTAATATTAAGCCACTCTTTAGTTACTGATGCAAGAATATTGCTGCTCTTTAAATCAACTTGCCTTCTGACGTAAGAATTACTTTTCTGGTCTGAATCAATCATTATACTGAATCATTTTCCATTACACAAAAACACACAATCTAAGCCAAAAATTCCCAGGAGCCGGCTATGTTTGATTCATGTATACTATCTGAAGTATCAGGAAAACCCTGGCATAATACGATGATATTGAAGCATGACTTTAGTATCTTTCATATCAGGTGTTTTTCTTTTTTGGTATACCTTTTTTCATAGTTTGCAAATGAGAGGTATCCGTACGATGAATTAGTTATCTGACTGCTTACTCACGGGAAATTGATTGTTGGTTCAACTTTTGATAATTCACAAATTACTTTTGTTGTTGTAAAATTATATTCAGATTCATATTTAGGTTCACCAGGAGGTCAAAGACTTGAAAATTAGCTAAATCGTCTGATTATGTTATGTAGTGGCTCCTAATTTAGTCTAGTATATAAAATATCACTTCAAACAGAATCTAACTCCTATTACAAGTATTACCATACAAATAGCTACTGTTTACCATTAGCTACTGAAACGGGCCGACAGTTCACTGTTCAGCATAAAGAAAAAATGTGATCGATGCCCACTCTTGTCTAAAACGCAATTTAAAGCAGAATATAAATCCTACAAACACTAGTAGCAACAACCAAAATGTTATGATATATGGCCCTAAGTATGGAACTTTTCTTATCCTGACGGGATAACGGAGCGATATTACCTAACCTGATAAGCTTAGCTTAGGTTCTAGTGAGCTTTTAGGTTACAACTTCGCTCGAGACAATAGAAAGCTATTTTGAAAAGCAGCGGTGCTTTATTCAGTGGTAGCATTGATAAGGCATCGGCCCGGAAGTCCTTGTATGCGATACCTCTTGCAGTTTTGAACATAAAATCTAACTCAGATTTTAAGCATTATCAGATTTAGTTCTCACAAAAGCGCCATAATTGAAGCAAAGTTACTGAATTTCAGTTGCCGAAGTGTCTTCGATCTCCATTGCACCGTCAAGCCCGTCCTTTGCAAGAAATGGCGAATTAACATTGACATGCAAGGTAGCAGCGCAGCCTGGCGTTGAAGCAGTTTGGAAAAACAGAAGCAACACTTTGACATCCACTGGCTTTTATCAAGTTGGAAACAATGCCGTAACAAATGAAAATATAAATGGAGAAACGACCAAAACTTTGAAGATTACTGCCACACCAAACTCTGTTATTTACTCGTTTGAAAATTGTACTGTCACCGATTCTGCGCAAGGGTTTGTTCAATGCAAACACACATTTGGATGTTCAGCTATGTATCCTGGGATATCGAGCACTTCAAAAAGTAGCAATGTGAATGTTACTGTAACAGGACTCCTGGGTAGGTAGGGCCTAAATATAAAAAATTCGCTCAATACTCTCTATAAAATCGCGTTTCCTTTCAAACATATTGTTTATAAGTGAGTAGTTGAAAAAGCTAAGATGGCAACATTAGGCAAAGGATATCAAACAGACATTTGATATGGATATTGGTAAGGAGATTTATTTTGTTATCACTAGCTTTACTTTGATGTCACAGTCACTTTGATGGCAATCTTGATTTTGCAGCTAAACCCTCGACACCAAGCGGCATGGTAACAAGCTCACTTACCAATACAACTGCATTAGTAACATGGAATGCTTCAGTCTCGGATTTTCCTACTGAAAGCTACAATGTAGTTCTTAAGAAAAAGTCTGATGGCTCAAAACAGGAAACAAAGAATAACTTGAAGACAACAGTAGCCTCGTTTACGGGTCTAAGTGCTTACACCGACTACAGGATCGAGGTTTCTGCAAGATCATCGCCTCACAATATAAATTCAGATACGGGAACCTTTGACTTTAAAACAGACGAAGGAGGTACCAAGATTATTTTATCACCGTTTGTTTTGTTTCAAACTAAAAGTTGTTTCAAACTTGCTGTAATTGTAAAATTCAGGAAGCCCAAACATTATTTCATGCCGTAGTTATGTTATGAAACTACTTTCAGTGTTTGTAATCCAACATAGCACCACCTTCCATAGCTTGGATAGAAAAATTTTATTTTGGCCAAAAGACCATTTAGAAAAGGTTCTAGAGGGACAGCGAGTCCCTCTGGAAAGTTTTAAATAAAATTCTATGTGTTACAGAATTACATTTTTAGTCATTTAACTTCTTAAGATGACATTTTATAGAAGGCCAAACAGTTCACTTTTCACTTTCCGTTTCCACTTTAACGTAAAAATCTTCTTTTGGACCTAAGGTAATTTATTTTTATGATAAATCGTTCTAAAGCAGATCAAAAAAGTCTTTTTAATCATTTAATATGTTTTGTTTCAAAAAACAGTGATAATTATGCGGGTATGCAATATTTCAACCATCCTGACATTGCGATTGTCGAAGTGAAACAACCTATGTTTATTTTATATGGTAGAGGGGATCTTTTTTATGTTTTAGTTAACGTTTTTCTCTATAGTGCCCGATGCTCCATCGAATGTTTCTGCAGTTGCACTTTCATCAACGACAGTTCAAGTCTCGTGGTTTGAACCTGTGTCTCTTCGAGGAATCCTGTATGGCTATAAAGTTAAATACAAAATGGTCTCTGCAAGTAGTTACTTCAGCACCATCTCTACAGGGACTAACACGACGTTGACTATTTCATTTCTGCAGCCATCCAAAGATTACCAATTTCAGGTAATACTAATTGCAGCTTATCAGCACATTTGAACTTGGTAACTGTCTGACAAGGTATTTTTAACATTGCGCCAAAAATGTTCATTAGCCCAATAAAATGATTTTTCTTTCTATGTTATATTATGTTTTTTATATTAACAGGTAATAATCGTATCAGGCATGAAATTAAAACGGGTTACAATGCGTTATTGTTAGGTTTTGTTCAGACGTCCTTTGAGTATTGGATTATTTTTTGCCATGTGTCAAACTCAAGGCCCGCGGCCACATCCGGCTCGGCGTGTAATTCCAATTGACCCGCGAGATAAATCTATATCATTGTTTTTATATAGTATGTTCAATAAATGTTTATCCTATTCGGCCTAAAGTGTGTTTTATTTGGCCCCTTGTGCAATTGATTTTGACACCCCTGTTTTTTGTGTAGGTTGCAGCGACAACAAAGGGTGGAACAAATTTTGGGCAATGGAGCTCTGTGGCGGCAGTGAAAACACACAAAGAAGGTATCACAATTTTTTTTCTGAATCTTTGTCAAGAAAAGAAAATTCATCAAACATATCAAAGTCACTTTTATCAAATTTAGTCAAGGCTCTTAGGGCTGAAATTTTGTAGAAGCTCTAAAAGCTCTGATACCTTGCTCGGGTGTGTATCAACACTTTAAACCAATGTGCAGAAATTCTTGACATAAATTTAATTTGACATTTTTGACACGAAGGGGTGCCATTTTTCCACGTTTGCAGCTATAAACATTTTGCTTTTACTCCTCCTTTCAGTTAAATCATGAAAACGCCTGAGAATATTGTTGTGTGAACTTTGTTTTTTATTGGGTTGAAAACCGTAGAGGCCGTAATGCATTTATTCTAAGATCTCATTTAAAGATTCTTGCGGTCAAATTAGAACGGTAAATGACATTTCATGAGCCCTTTTCCGTAACATCTGTCTTATGTTTTTTTTAATTTTTCTTACAAGTATGGAATGATGTCTTTTGTTTCGTTTTAGATGGACCACCGAATTTAGCTGCACGTGAAACCAGATCGATTGCTATTATTGTCGGCGTCATAGTGGCAGCAATCATCTTCCTTGCCGTTGCTGTTTAAATTAAGAGAAGCTTTGGAAGGTTTTTCTGCTTTTTATAATCGTTGCTTTTATAAAGTATTTATTATCTCAAAGTATCCTTGTACATATTTACAAAGAAGTATTAAACTAACAGTTTTCAAGCTGAAATTGTTTTTGAAGAGCTTAAATTTAAACAAACAATACTAAAATTCATTGATTGCAGTAACGTTGGGAAATGCTGCAAAATTTACTCGGCAGATAAGAACAACAACAGATCTTATTCTGAGGAAAATTTCCAGCTCCACAAATGATCGTTATGTTTTTTAAGGATATTCACCCTTTAAGACTTGTTTTTATCGGAACAAATGAAAAACAATCCAGTTAAAATTTTCTTCAAATTGCTAGATGCGTTAGGAGTTCTGACGAAAGTTCCAGATCCGGGAAAAATCCAGCCTAGAATAAGCTCTAAACCAACACCGCCCAGCCCCCCCCCTCCAAAAAAAAGTTTTCTGAAACCGGGCCTAGATTAAGGTAAAGAGAAGAGTAGTAAATTCGAACGTATCTTTCACTAATCCTACAAAGATTATGTCTGGTCCACTGGCCTGTTTAGCTCTCTTTGTCTTATAGTGATGTGTCGACTGGTTTGGCCACTTATTTATGTAAGAGAATAATAACTTGGTTCGGTTTAGATTTCTTCTGTATTGGGATCATTAAAATTTGGTGTAATTTTATATTGAAAAGTCAATCTTATAAATTTCAAAAAGTAAATTCCCGCTATTGAGTAACCTCTACCCTAGAACAGCTTGTTTTAGGAGAAAGTGCTCAAAAGAATTAGAGAACGAGAAACAAAATTAGATTGTAGTTATATAACTACAAGATACTGTACAAATGCAAACTGCAAACTGCACAAAAAACCTCGTAAACCTGTTTTCGAAAATGATCACAATTTGAGATATATTTTGAGTAATCACGGGGTAATGGACATTGTTTTAATGTATCATCATGGATTTTCACCCATAAGAAGTTTCTACCAAATTTTAGCGACTTTCCAAAATGTATTAGCTTTTTTGAACGGAGATAGACAGGTCAGTCTTTTGGAAAACCTGTTCCAAAATTATAAGATAAAATAAATTGTATAAAATCAGAGAATACTAAAAAATGTTCCACCATATTATCATGGATTTTCACCCTGAAGACACCTCAACCAAATACTACGAATTTTCTCAAATGTATAGGCTTGTTTTTTAATTCAAACAGACTGACGATGCTTTTGGAAAACTTCTTCCTTAATTATAATCAACAATGCAAGATTTGAAATTGGCTTTGAAATAAAAAAAAATTTTACAGCATACTATGATACATTGCTTTCTGTATACAATATTTGACGGTGAACATTGCTCTAATAATTGTCACGAATTTTGATATATAAGAAACTTCCACCCAATATTACTTATTCAAACAACTGTATAGGCATGATTTTGAAACGAAATAGTCAGATCAATCTAATTATTATTTTTTCCCTCATTTCAATGCGAGATACATTTTAAGAATAGTGAACATGGTTCTAATCCCTTTTTATGAAGTATGGCCTTAGTTATATTCAAAAAGGAGAAATTCTCAAGGTTTGTACGCCAAGAGTTGTGTTCATGGCATTTTGCCTTTTACTGACTTAAAAAATGCTTTCGTTCTCTGTTCTGAAAGAAAGGCTCTTGCGAGCCATCTTAATTTAGAGTCTCACCGTGTGTTGTCAAGTCAGTGTATTAATAAGGGGTTGGCTCCGAATTTCAGCTTATACAAGAATGAGTTGCTCTGATTATATCGCACTACTTATACAAAATGATAAAAAAAGCTAAACAAATATTTTATAAAATGTGCGTATAACACAGATATTTTGATACAAAATATGTTCATAGTTTTATAATTCATTCACGCAAAAGTGCTGCAATATTCTCGTTGCTGGAAAATATCGCTGTAGCGGTAACAGCTCTTATTCATACATGTTTTCATAAGTACCATACGAGTTGACGACAGCTTGAGCAGCAGTGTAGCAAAACTTGTACTGAACCTAGGCCAAAGGAGAATCGATAAAACTTTAGGAAATATGAACAGTATTTCAAATAGGGCATCAAATTTTTGCCGCGAAAGATAGTGAAAATTACCTGTGGGCTGTTGATATTGGTAACTACAATGTATTTTAATCAGCCCAGTTTCTATTTGCATTACTCCGTATCTTCAAAAAAAGCGTTCAAAATGCATAATTTAATTTAAATTTAATTGTGTGTACAGCAATTAGATTTTCTATCCATGAGCACCAAACAAAGTTAGAATGAAACAAAGTGAGGACAGGATCATATAAGATTGAAAACTGCCCTCGCTCATAATTTTCTTTTTCCACATTGATATATATCCTTCTTTCTAGATTAGGAAAATACGAATAAAAAAAGGATTATAGAGAGAACGGAAACTTTAAAAAGAAGATAAACAAGAGCAAAGAAATTCCGTGAAATTCCGTCTTGGAAAGAACTAGCTGATTTCACAAATTTAGAAATAATTGATCATAATTTTCATGACATATCGTAAATAATCAAAAGTCTATAACTATGTCTTATGACGTCATAACTTTGCCACCTAACCATTTAAATATGCTTCTGTATAAGCAATTGTCAATTGTCTTCGTCTAATAGCCAGAAATGTAAAAAATTTACTTACAGCATTATCCACAAACTCAGGTCGAAAACCTCTGATCAGTTTGATTGTTTCAAAGAAATCTATAACTTGTTCTGCCTTGAACCGTTCCAGAATGAGTGAAATAGCGATAAATGTGCCAGAGCGACCAGCACCATCTCTTTAAGACAATTAAAAATATAAAATTATATCTTCTTTTACACTCTCTTATCTCGGTAGGATATCGAAAGACATTTCAGCTGACAATGCCTTCTAAGAATCATTCAAACGTAGCAGCCTCAAAACTTTACTTTTTTATCGAAATAAAGAAATTCTTATAATACTCTCCATTGTTTGATGAGGGTTGCTGCTTCGGAAAAGGTAAAGATATTTGCCTTATTGTCAATCAAAGGACAGCGGAATCACCCATGTGACTGAAAGCACTGAAAGGCATTTTTTAAACACCTTAGAAGATTTTAGACACATTAACAAAAGATATTGAAAATTCCAGATAACTTTATTATGCTTCTAATTAAAACCGAAGCGGGATTTCCCACATCATTCAAACAAGTCCAACTAATGACTCAGTTCAACTTTGCAGTCATAACTAAAAATTAAGTTTTTATACAACGATAGAAAAAACATATTCTTCTTTTTTTCCGCGTGAGCTGGAAGTTTTAAAAATTACTTGAAATGAAAGGCGGGGAAAAGGTTGAAATCAGTTATTTTGAAAAAATTTGATTTTACACCTGCTATATTTATTACCTGCAGATGATTACAACTGGTCTGTCATCAGACTGATTTTGTTTATGTGTTTCAACTTTGTTTAGCAGCGATATAAATTTGTCCAAGTCTTTTGGAACGCCATGATCAGTCCAACCCTCAAACTGGAGCATTGTCAGATTTCTCCATTTCTCTGCTGACTGTTAAATTAAATTCATACCAATAATAAAAAGCATTTATGCACAATTCTTCGTTAAAAATTTCAGGTAACAAATAATTGAAAAAATAATTGCAAAATATTATATAATCAGATAATCAACAGAAGATAAACAAAAACTAATGGAATTTTTGTCAATTAAACTTGCAAATCTATACAGACAAATATTTATAAAAGAAGAGCATGGTTGTAGTAAAGTACCCCAAATCTTTGCACAATCTCTAGACTGTCAGAGATGTAATGACTCTTGGGGTCCTTATCCATCCAATTCATCCTTTTACAATATCTTTCTACATGCTTTTTTAGCCCATTTTCCCCTCCTCTGCTCATATACAGTCAAATATCATAGCTACGAAATCAACTTACGTCAACATTCCTGACAGTAAACATCCGTTCAATGCTGCCACTGTTGCTCTCCTCTGATTGGTGGTTTACTAAAACACCGCCATATTCCCGAGCTGTGTGCAGTGGAGGCCAAAAGATGGGAAGGTCCTAAAGAATAACATTATCGAAAGATGCAAAAAAATAAAATGGACTAGGAAGATGAACGTCAAAACCTTCCGTTAATGGTGAAAAGGGAAAATAAATGACGATTCTGACCATGTCGATACTATTTATATCACGTTAATAGGTTGGAAAATTACGTCAATATTAAAGTAATGTTTTTGGGTACATTTGCCAGCCCAATACATTATCCTAGCTAATGAATACAACACCAATCAAATTTTTGATTATTCCAAGTTCCTAAGCTGGAAAACGTATGCTACCTATGCAAGACATACATCAAAGTGAATAAGCAAAGGGTAAGTTAGCATTTCTTGAAAAGGAAAAGGATAACATAACAAGAAAATGTGTTGGCTGCCAAGAAACCTATTGGCAAAAAATGCAATCTGAAAATCTCATTAAAATCCTCAAACTAACCATGCTTCCATGAATAGTGTTGCTAAGAAGGACCGCCATAGACACTTCTGTCTGCTGAATCATTAGCCAGAAATCGTCAATAGTCTCTGGCAGTGGGTGCTGTGTCGCGATGAAGGCGTTGAGTTTACTATAGCCCTAAAAGAAGAATCAGAATTTGTATAACAAATTAGAAAAATGTCTCTTGTATTTGAGCATGGCTTATTGTAAGAATATCGTCATTAAGAAACAACATGGAACATTTCATGCATGTTTAGTCAGGGAAAGAGGAGAGGGGAGACTCCATTCATTTAGAGTAATGGTGTTTTCCATGTCCATGCTCGTGCTCGGACCTATTTGAGGCTAAACTATCATGCTTTCAGAGAAGCTTAATTACAGAAAGTTTGCGGCGATAGAAGTGAAAGATGTTTATCCTTCAGAATTCAGCTAACCAACTGCAGTTTGTTAAAGTGTCAGCTAACCACATGCTTCCCATTCAACACTAAAAAATATTAAAAGCAGCAATGTTGTGGAGGATGGCATCTCTCATTACCATTCTTTATTCTGTGGCTCAATTGAATACTTTGTTTATGCCTTTTAGCCGGATGGGAAAATTGAACTAAAAATGCTATCTCTGTTACACTCCGAAATCGAAGCTCGACTCTAAGCACCTGACATATATAAATGTCAATCAAAAAACATACATTCTGCCAAATTCTATCATTAAGATATCGGTTCAGGTATATTCATTGGAGTTATGAATTCATCATTTTTGTATGTAATTGTTCATTTTGATTTAACTTTAGTTGGAAGACAAAATATCTTGGTGTTCAAACTGACAATAGTTTGGATTAGAAAAGAGCACATTAAATTGATCTCTAACAAGGTACTAGGGCAATAGGCCTTTTAAATTGCGCAAAGAAATTTCTTCCTCTAAATTCCTTAACTGAAAAGATTTCTAAACTCTTTACGCTGGCATTATTGTACCCCAGCTCCGCTACTGTTGCGCTGTATGGTGCTGTTGTGGCATTACTGAAATCTCAAAACTTCAAAATCTTCAGAACAGAGCTGCTAGGATCGTAACGAATAACAGTTTTGATGTCTCTAGCAAACCCCTTATTAAGAATCTAGGCGGGAAAACAGTCAATGTCATGATTAAACATGATAACAGTAACGATTGTGTATAAATCTTTAAAAAATTCTTGCCTCAAACACTGTTTTTCGGGAAATTAAGCAGGCGTGATGAACATTAACAAGAGAAGACCCTGTAAATTATAGAGGCTTCTTTGTTGGTTGACATTGGGTCTTTAAATAATTGAAATGAAAAATGAAATATTGCTTGAATAGATGATTCTCCTTCCCTCTTTTTAACTGGTCTAGAAACGCTTTTATAGCTGAATTGGATCTGAGTTGGATTTGATGCAAAACTGCTTTAAGAAAATGAATCTTACATTTACGTAAGTGGCATTTATGTAGTCAGAACCACTGTTGTTTTCATAAATTGCCTGCTTCAAAACCACACGATGCACATCATCTGCAAAGAGACGAGAAAACATTAGGTATACCCGATGATAATCAATTGCTTGCATCATAATATTGCCAATAAATACTTTTGACGAGGAACCAATAAACCCTTTTAAAATGCAGATCAGATAAGGTTGCTAAATGTATGGCTTAAAACAAAGTGATGATGTTCAATTGTTATAAATCAGTTAAAACTTTATATAGACAGTCTATTAAGAGGCTTGAGAGAGGCCGGAGGTGTTAAAGAACTACGCTGGTTTACCTTGGCTGATAGAATTAAAAACGAAGTAATAATACAGAAATTTATGAGCAAAAGAGCTTTTGCATATGTAGTTATCGCTTATTGTAGCTAGATCGATGATATAATTATCATATGAAGAATCAAAATCATATTTATCATCATACCTTTTTCTAATATTCTTTTTACCGTTCAAATATATAAACTATGAAAATATGTCAGCAATCTTCTTTCATTGAAGAAAAATGTATAGAAACTCAAAGTGCTCCAGAAAGTCACCAATACATATGGAAAAGTTCTTGCAAGCAAACTCAAAATCATTATTGTGTTGGCTTTCTAACACAGCATCAACTTCTAATCAACGTACTTGGTATGATTTCTGTAATTCTGTTTTTTGTTATGTTGTTTCCTTCACTTCCAGCTCTAGCATTTGCATCATTAAAGAATTTATTTGTCCAGGAAAGTCGCTAAAACAAACAGAAGAATCAAGTGGGAAAGAAAAGAGCTGGATGGAGTCAACCATAGCAATCAACGGGGGAGATCAAAACTAAGCAAAATGTGAAAGCTTTCTTTCGTCCTTTCTCTATAAACCCACTTTCAAATAGAAACACCCCCATTTAAAGAAGAAGATGAAAATAAGCCGCTTTCCATCAATAGCAAGTTTTCAACGACGGATGCTGATATCACATGAATTTTCAGCATCACGCCAGAAGCAAATGACCCATATAAAGAAGACATTCTTACCAGCATTAGATCCCGAGCGTTTATTACACAGTTACAGCAATAGAACTTTTACATTAAAGGAAGTCCCCGATTTACCGTTTGCAAAAATGAAGCAAAACTACAGTAACAAATACTCAAATAGCAAAGAAAGCTTTGAAAGTTAGTCCAGAACAATCCATAACACTTCTCAAAGCTCTTTCTGGTGCTCAAGTCAACTGCCAGAAAAAGGCAGAGTTATAACGGGGATCTTATTTACAGAAGGCCTTATTTTGCATAAGACGGGTCCAACATATAGGTTGAATTATTTTTTATTACCTCAAACTCTTCCTCGAATGAAGTTTTGCCAGTTACACCTTTGGGCTGCATTATGTTCATTCGACGTTTCAATTCCTGGGGTTTAATCGCAGTTTCTTTGCAGCCTATGACTTCAAGCAGCGCATTATATGCAAAAATGTATTGTTCCTGAGAAGAAAACAAGAAAATTTCATTAAAGAAAGCATCTAGCGTTAGAGAAATGGTAAATGTCAAAAAAAATTACAGTGATTAATTCCAAGGAACATCTCTAGTTTTTTTGCTGATTTACAGCCTTTCTGCTGTTAGTTCATTGTTTGTTAATGAAGATAATCATATGTAAAATAGCATGAATTCGTATTACTGTATTTGGAAGCAGAAAATACTTAGAAACTGATTTAGAACGCTTTTTTGTTTCGTATAGTATTTTATAGTATTTTGTATAGTATTGAGGCACTTAGACCAACAATAATATTGGTGTTTGTGCTTAGGTGTAGATGCAGGTTGAGCAGTTGATGCTATAAACACAGCTAGAAAAATCCTTGAAATGCAGCTAATACTATATGCAGACAACAATCAAGAAAAATATGCAGACAACAATCAAGATTTTAAAGCTGTCACTCTCTACTAGATCAATATTGACAATTTTGCATTGCTGTGAACATTTTTGTCAATTTTAACATAAAGCAATAAAAGGAACCACAATATAGAATACTTAAATACTTTTCATCCAAAACTCTTCATTTGAGTTCTTAACATTGGAGTATGTCCAAAGTTAAACAGAATTTTTTTTGCAAATTTAATCTGTAACAAACAGTGAGTCATAAATAAGATACCTTTACTTGAACAAGACCAATCCTTTGACTTCGAATAAAATTGAGATAATTGAAAACGTCAACTTTTTTCTGGGTCTGTGCAAGCTCTATCATTGCATCAATTAGAATGAATGTGCCAGTTTGGCCAATTCCAGCGCTATTTTTGAAGTTGAAAAGGATCATTAGCGTAACAATTCTCGACATTTTTTAGCCATTCATAGAGGAGTGATACTTTTACCTTATTAAAAGAGAAAGCTCGAAAATAAAACTGGGTAATTCGTTAGGTACAGCAATCTTTTCAATATTTAAGCTAACGAATCGTGCAATTGCCAGAAAAATCGGACAAATATCATTTTTTAAGAAAAATTATTTTTCACGCAATAATATTTGTCTAAATGGAAGAAAAAAACTGCAGAAAGCTTTCAGATCCAAAAACAAATATCTTCAATTCTTTCTATAGAAAGTTTCTTGCAGGTAACTAATGAGCCTTTTAAGGAAAAATCACAATTAGGCCATCGGCTTTTTTTAAACAGCCTGTCAAATCTATTTTAATTATTGTCAATTGCTTACCATGTTTTGAAATTGTTAATTGTTTAGTGTTTTTAAATAACGCTACAATGCGGAATAAAATTTGGTAGTGTAACACTTCTAAGTACAAAGGCTTCAGTTGTTACCGAACCGATAGTGAAAGGCTGAAGAAAAACCAGCGTAGAAAGTTTAAGTTGCAATGAAACTCATTTGTGGTATATGCATCATAGAGACAAGTAAAATTAGCATTGAAAACTAAAATGGCACCCATGGTATACCTGCAATGTACTACAACTGGATCATTAATGCTGCAGGGGAATCTCCTGCGAAAAGTGGCCCACATGTTTAGCAGATCATACGTGCGATTAGGTACTCCGCATTCAGGCCAGGTCTTCAAATGGTACTGATAAACCTTTTTCACTTCTGTGCAACCTTCCTGCAATAAAACAAAGAATCCAATGTTTAACTCCACTTTACCATTTAAACATTTCGTATTTAAAACTTTGTCTCAATTATCTAATTGCCAACAACATTGTATATTATATATTATCCCTAGCACTTTAATGGAAAATCGTCAAATTTGATCCCTACCCTTTACTGGAAAAACATCAGATTTTATGTCCACCATTCGAATAGAAAAATATAATATGTTATCCGTACCCTTTGAATGGAAAAACATCTTATTGTGTAGCTGTTTTTATCGTCAATTGACTTTAGGCACACTTTTATCTTTCCATAACTTCTAGAATTAGAATTAGGCCAATACTGTGTGCACATAATCTAAAATATAGAAGCAAATGGTTCATAAATCTAGACACACTTTCAACTAAAAAACTACCAGTTTAAGCTCAGCTAGAACGCACTCTGATAAAGCTTAAAAATAATACAAAAAGCATCTGCGTAACTTCTTACAAATTAATTTTCCTTTTTAACGTATATCCCAGTTCTCTGTAAGATGAAATATTCTACTGTATATGTCAACCCAAATATTTTTCTTTCTATTCGCAATCAGTTATAAATATCGTTATTAAATGCTGGATAACAGTCAAAATTTTTAAGTGATTTCTAAAATATGATTTACTTTCCCCCTCTCGAAAAGTTTTGTCAAAATGATTATGGCTGGCACATGCTTGTCCCATATCATTCTCCAGAAGTCGTAAATCAAAGCTTCAGATGGACCTAAAACGAACGGGTCCCATGTTAGTTGCACCTTTTGCAGTAGAATTGATCAAAACTTTTATGTTGATTATGAAATTTAATCAAGGTGGAAAATGTAAATTTTATGTTCCGTTCAGTTTGTTTTTAAAATTTTACTCTATGCACAAAATTCACTGATATGTGCAAATCTATATTTTGAATTAGTAAGAAAAGTACAAGGAAGTTTAAGGAAATGATTATTGCAAAAAAATTAATGAAGTTGACCCACATAGAAAAACATAACAAGATTGCATGTTTACATGGATTTACTTTAAAAATGGAAAATCATTCCGGCATGGTACCGACATGGTGTAAACAGGGTCCTAATTGATATGAAGTTATAAAGGTCATATTAGTAGCTTGAAAAGAAAACATTTTAGCTTGATTTATCCATAATAGTAAAAACTCTCTTTAGCTGTTTTAGAACTTTGCTATCTTTAAATAACCCTTGCTTGAAAAAGTTTCCTTAACTAACCTTGAGCAGCAATGTATTTGTGATTTCCCGAGTAATCCTGATTGAAAAATATTTCATCAAAATTTGTCACCACAATTTTCAAGCACTTAAGTGGGCAAGAAAGTGAATAAAACATTGTTCAAAAAGGTTAGGATTGTCCCTCATCAACTTGTGAATAATATAACACGCGCCTGTAAATAGATACAGTCATGAAATACCTTAGCTGGCTGAGGTATTCTTGCCCATTTCAAAATAATATTGAGATAACTCTGTTGATATTTCTGAAGCACCACGGTCAGGTGGCAACTAAGCTTTGAGAGGTTTATATACTTATTAAACCTCTTAAAGCTTTTTGAAGGTATGACTATGGAAGAAATGAAACGATTGATTGAAATGAAAAGTTAGGGAAGGCAATAGATTTCGATTTAGTACTCAATTGCCAAAGAGTTAGCACTAGCTCAAGCAAAAAAGAATTCTGGTGATAGTGAAGATCACTTACAGAAATATGGCTTGCATTAAAATAGTCGGAATTTTGATCTTCAGGTAGAGTATTCAGGTGTACTCTTGAATGGTCATCTACAAATAAAGAAAAGCTCATCACGTGCATGGTTAACTCAAGAAATATATTCCAATTTAATACTGCGTAGGTGAGTTAATTAATTTTAAGAACATATAGGCTTCAGTCGTGAAAGAAAGGCTGTTGTTTGGTGATAATGATCTACTATTAGTAACTTCTACCAAGAAGTCTTGTATTCTGATAATCTACTCAGCTATGTGCTTCGCCTTACTCAAAACAAGATCGAGTAATACCAGAACTGTGCAAA